>CM055617.1:17102678-17702678 GCA_029379385.1 Quillaja saponaria
GTCTGCTTTGTGCATGAGCATAAAAAGAATATGAGCAAACTTGATCCAAGAGCTTTAAAATGTATTTTTATTGGGTATTCTGTAACTCAAAAAGGATATAAGTGCTACCATCCACCTACCAAGAAGACCTTTATTAGCATGGATGTAACTTTTTGGGAATCTAAAGCTTATTTCTCCTCCTCGTCTCTTCAAGGGGAGAGTTATAAGGATGAAGAGTTAGCTTGTGGAAAGTAAGTGGAGTACTGGACATCATCTTTGGAGGTAAGTAATTTGGAGAAGGAAGATAAAGAGATTGTAAATAAGGAGCACGTACATGAGGTTGAGAATGAAAATGATGGTGAAACTTTGCATGGCAATGAGGTTTCTATGTGATTGGCAAAAGATGATTTGCTTACATTCAATTGCAAGAAACGTAAAGTTACACCCATTGAAAGTGCTTTACATGGCGAAGAGTCAATCCTAAACCCAGTTCCACAACTAGTACAAGTTTCTTTGAATTGTAAGTCTCCAAATCCTACTCATTCTTCTTCAAATATACCTTTTGATACTCTTATTGTTGATGATACTAATCTTCCTATTGCAAATAGAAAAGGAGTTAAAACATGTACTCATCATCATATTTCTAACCATGTCGCATATAACCATTTGTCTCAATTCTATAAAGCTTTCCTGTCTTCTTTGTCCTCAGTATCTATTCCACAGGGTTAGAAGGAAGCACTATACCTAAATAGAATGATGCCATGGTTGAAGAAATGAAACCCTTCCCAAGAAAAATACTTGAGAACTTACAAATCTTCCTAGGGGAAAACGAGCAGTTGGTTGTAAATGGATTTTCACTATTAAAAAGAAAGTTAATGGTACAATTGAAAGATACAAAGCAAGACTAGTTGCAAAGAGATTTTCTCAAACTTATGGTGTAGATTATCAAGAGACTTTTCCTCCTATTGCTAAAATGAACTCTATTAGGGTTCTTAACTCTTGTGCTACCAATCTTGGTTGGGATTTGCAACAACTAATGTCCGTAATGCATTCTTGCGTGGAGATCTTGCTAAGGAAGTTTACATGGAGATTCTTCCTGGTTTTTCTTGTCAGAAGACTAAAAGAAAAGTTTACAGACTGAAGAAATCTTTATATGGTCTCAAACAGTCTCCTAAAGCATGATTTGATAGATTTAGTAAAGGAATGTTATCTTTTAGGTATCAACAAAGTAATGTTGATCACACCATGTTTATCAAACATTGCAATAGGAAGATTACTATTCTCATTGTTTATGTTGATATAGATGTGACAGGAGATAATCCTGTAGAGGTGTCCAAATTAAAGAATCACCTAGCTATAGAATTTGAGATAAAAGACATGGGAACACTTTGCTTACTAGGAATATAATATTATTGTATTGTGTAGTCCCACATTGTTTAAATGTGGAAGTCTATGTTTTATTATTTACTATAAATAAAGCTTATGGGTGTAGACTTTGAGATATCAATCAAGACCACAATCCTTTCCTTATTCCATTTTATTTAACATGGTATCAGAGCGGTTTGAAACCCAAGCCCGATCTTGACCCGATTTTGACAAGAACATTAATCTTCTCTTTCTTTTATCTGGCCACCACATGAAGAAAAAGAAGAAGAAAAAAAAAGGGGTTTTGCCGCCAGCTATCATTAAACCTAGTTATTTCTTCCATTCAAGCCTCATTATTTCCTTTTTTTCTATCTCTAATTATCTATTTTATCTTAAAAATGGCTCACTCCCTTTTTCTTTTCAAGCCTATTTACGGTTTGACGACTCAAAGAGTTTGACAGTTCAACAGTACCTTCATGAACTTTCCGTTATGTCTTTTTCCAGCAGTGCTCCTTTTATTTTTCTGGAAAATCCCGTTGTTCGTTTTTCCAACAGTGCCCTTTTTATTTTTCTAGCAAATTCGGTTGCGTCTCTTTCCAACCAACACGAGTACTATTCATGAGTACCAGTATGTTCATCAAACGGATTGAAACTTTACCTAGATTGTTGTAAGTAAAGTGGAGTGTTAAGATTGGTAATTGGGTTTTATTTGTACAAGATTGAACATTATATGCTCTATCTTAAGGGGGAGTATTAGGAATATAATATTATTGTATTGTGTAGTCCCACGTTGTTTAAATGTGGAAGTCTATATTTTATTATTTACTATAAATAAAGCTTATGAGTATAGGCTTTGACAGCTACTTTATGGGAATTGAAGTTGCTCAATCTGAAACCGGTATTTTCTTATCCCAAATGAAACATGTTCTTGATTTTCTGGAGGAGATTGGTATGATTAAATGTTGGCCTGCTGACACGTCTATTTAAGCTAATCTCAACCTGTAGAATGATGATGGGGAACATGTTGACAAGGAGAGTTATCAGAGATTGGTTGAGAAGTTAATTTATTTATCTCACACTCGGCCAAACATAGCTTATGTTGTTAGTATTGTGAGTCAATTTATGCATGATCCTCATTCCACTCACTTAGATGCGGTTCATCGCATATTGAGATACTTGAAATCTTCACCTGGAAAAGGACTTTTGTTTGTGAAGCATAGAAGCTTAAAGATTGAAGCATATACCGATGCAGACTAGGCTGAGTCACTAGATGATAGGGGATCCATTTCAGGATATTGCACATTTGTTGATGAGAATCTAGTTTCATGGAAAAGAAATAAGCAAACTGTGGTGGCTAGGTCAAGTGCAGAAGCAAAGTATAGAGCAATGGCACATAGAACTTATAAGTTGTTGTGGCTAAAGAAGCTAACGCATGATCTTAGGCTAGCTTGGGAGAGACCTCTTATGTTGTACTATGACAACACTGCTGCTATTAACATAGTTCACAATCTAGTACAACATAATAGGACAAAACACATTAATATTGATAGACACTTTATTAAAGAAAAACTTGATATGAGATTAATTTGTATACCTTTTGTAAGATCTGAGAATCAGCTTGCTGATATCTTTACTAAAGGTCTTGGGAGTTGTGATTTTCATCCTATTGTTTGCAAGATGGGCATGAGAGATATATTTGCTCCATCTTGAGGGAGATTGCTAGTGTATATAATTTTGTATAGGGGTTTTTATGTCAATACATAAAGATATTTTCTCTGAAATCAACTTAAACCTAATAATGAGGACAAAAGGTCTATTATTAAATTTATAATGAATAAAGTAAAATATGATAGTCTATTAGATATTAGTATTCAGTATATCAATTATTATGATAAATAAGCATTTAAAATGTCGCATGTAGCAATTATGACTCAACCATGTCATAACTTAAAAAACTTGGTGGAACTTTATAGGTCAACATGGCAAGAGAAGGATTTAACAGCCATGTGGCACTTTTGAAAGTGATTCGTGGTGACATCCAAAGTAATCCAATTTAATATTTATATATATGATTTGATTTGATTCTACTACATAATTTTCTAGAACAATAATAAAAAAAATTTGACCTTGGAATCCCATGAAAAGTATCCATTCTTAATTGATATCATCGGGAGCCTTGGTACAATAGGTGGATTAGGTTGTAAAACTCGCTCTTCAGTTAAGAATAATTCCTCCAGACGTTGTAATGACACATGTGCATTCACTACCTGTCAAAAAGAAAAAGAAAAAGAAAAAAAGCATTAAAAATTAAAATTTATTCAATAAATATTAACTTCCAGCAGTACATACAGAAATAATTGAACATGTAAAATTTGTTTTACCGACTACGGCAAACAATTTTAGAGAAACAAACAACATGCATATGCCGTCAAAGTCACTAGCATGACCAATGAGTTTGCACTTAATTTTATTGTACTTATATGCTAAAATATTGATTACATATTACAAAAAGAAAAAGAACTTTCATTCATTACAGAATTTGAATTTGAATTTCCTCCCAAATATTGGAGAATTAAAAAGTATGGATATTATTATTATTATTCATTTTAAGAAGTGAAACTACATGTTAGTTTATGTGATATTTGTATGCGGCTTCACGGCTTTCGTAAGTGCCACTAGGTTTATAAACCGTTATTTCTAATAGAGTTAAGGCAGAATAAAATGATGATAGGATGTCTGATGATGCACTAGAATAAGATATGTTTGGTGCCCTGATACACCCTTTATTTGTAATGAGGCAATAATGAAACCACATAGTCTATCAAACAGGAATGATGAACTAAAAATGTGAAAAACTATGAAGAAAATCAATTTTGTTGAAATTGGGGATTTGGTTTAATAAGGGTTTAATAAGACGGGATTTAGGTTCTCTGTGTTAGAATATATAATGAGTGAGTCTAGTCTCACATTTCTTAGATGTAATAGTCTCTCTACTATTGTTTAATATAATAAAAGCTATTGGTGTAGTCTTTTATTTTTCTTGCTATAACCCTTTCTCCTTTTATTTTCTCAATATAGTATCAACATAGAAACGGTACATAAAAACCATAGTTCCCGGGGTGCGTATCAATGAAACAGAGGCTGGAACTAGGCTCCTAGGAAAAGGGCTGGAAAGAAAATGGTGAAAAATTAGATTTTACACACCAAATTCTCTCTCTACAAATGGGCTTCACATGTGTATGCATGCCTAGAAAGCCTTCAATGAGTGCATGCATGCGCGCGTGGACTTCAGACACCTGCAAACCACTTACACGCCTAGGAAATTGGATAAAAATTGGACTTCTAGAATGGCAGCGGCTTAGTGGAGGCTATGTAGTTTTCCAGTGAAGGAAAGCGGTAAATGTGGTGGCTTATGTGATGGGTAGGGTTTGGGATTTGGCCCTTTCTTTGTATGCATGTATCTTAAAAAATACACTTAATGGAAATGGGATCCAACTTATCAATACCCAAAGAGAGCTGATGCATAAGAGATATGCAACCATAGATACGAGGAGATTGATGATGCCCAGTCATAGGTGAAGCCGCAGAAAGCTTGAGGTGTGTGGTTATATTAAGGAGATGAGTTAGGCGCTTGAAAGCAAGAGAGGAAGTGTATGCATGTGAAGCAGATATGGTGACTTTGAAATTTTTGCCTACAGGTGTTTCTAGCTTCTGGGTAGTGTCTTAAATGTATTCCTTGGAAGGTTAGGAGATAACCTTACATAGATATCCAAGTTGAAAAGTCATCTTGCCAAGGAATTTGAAATCAAGGATTTAGGAAAGCTTTGTTACTTTCTTGGGATTGAAGTTGCTCATTCAGGCAAGGGTATTGTCCTATCTCAAAGGCAGTATATCCTTGATTTGTTAGAAGAGGACAGATATGCTTGGATGTAGGCCTGTAGCTACACCTATTGAGACAAACCACAAGTTACAAAGTAGTGATTGAGAATATATTGATAGAGAGAGATCCCAACGACTAGTTGGAAGGCTAATTTATATATCTTACTCGTCCAGACAAAGCATATGCCGTCAGTGTGGTTAGTTGGTTATGCATGACCTTCGTTTTGACAATTTGGTTGCAGTTCATCGTATAATGTTACACCTGAAATCTGCGCCTGAAAAGTGACTTCTTTTTAAAAACAATAAAAGCCTAAAGTTAGAAGCCTATATAGATGCAGATTAAGCTAGATCACTTGATAATAAGAGGTCTACTTCAGGATATTGCACATTTGTTGGTGGAAACTTAGTGTCATGGAGAAGTACGAAGCAGATTGTGGTAGCTAGGTCTAGTGCAAAGCATAATACAGAGCAATGACTCATTGGACTTTTGAGTTATTATGGCTTAAAAAGCTGATGGAAGATCTCAGATTATCTTGGAAAAAGCCTATTTTGCTATATTGTGACAACACCACTGCAATCAATATAGCACACAACCTAATCCAGCATGATCGTACAAAACACATTAAGATTGATAGACATTTCATTAAAGAGAAACTAGACTCTCATCTCATTTGTATACCGTTTGTAAGATCTGAAAGCCAACTCGCCGATATCTTTACAAAAGGGTTTAGTAGTGTAGTTTTTCATTCTATTGTTTGCAAGATGGACATGAGAGACATTTATGCACCATCTTGAGGGGGAGTGTTTTTTGTGTGTATGAGTAATAAGGGTATTTGGATAATAACCCTTGTATAGTATATATCATAGGATGTACATGTTTTTGAATTTGAATGAATACATAGATTCAATACAACTTATCAAAACCTAATTCCAATCTTTTACTCTCATCTGTGCTATTTTTGCCAAAATTTTCATTTAATCTTATGTCTGTTAGTAAAATCACTCGTGCACTAAATTGCTTAGTGGTGTTTCATCCGAATTTTGTACCTTTCCGGATCTCAAGACAAGGAGGACTATTGGTACAGGGCATGAGCCTGCTAGTCTCTAGATTCTCAATGATGTCCCAGCTCCTATTCCTTCTCTTGTTGCATGTTCCAGTGATGTCTCACCCTTTCAAATCCATTGTCAACTAACTTCACATATACCTTTTGTAAGTTCTGAGAATCAGCTTGGTAATATCTTTACTAAAGGTTTTGGTAGTTGTGATTTCCATCCTATTGTTTGCAAGATGGGCATGAGAGATATATTTGATCCATCTTGAAGGGGAGTGTTACTGTATATACTTTTGTAAGGGTATTTTTGTTTTTACCTTAGTGTATATACTTTTGTAAGGGTAGTTGGGTTTTTACCTTCAAGAGTATATATAAGTTGTAATTGTTTCATAAAGATATTTTCTCTAAAATCAACTCAATCTAAATAAATTAAATTAAGATAGCAATAAATTAAATAAATGTCCTATTGAATAAAAATTCACTAAAAATTGTCCATCACTTTAAAGAAGTTAAAACTATTAAATAAAAATTGGCCTACCTATGCCTATCCTTATTTAGGTTTTAATAGACTTCTAGGAAAACAATTGGCCAACCAAAGTTTAGGCCTGCTATTATAATATTTAAAAAAAAGAAAAAAAAAAAAGACCCCACTTTATTGAAAAAGTGTGTGCCTGTCTTCTTCTCCACCAAAACTTAGGGCTCAAAAATTTGAAGCCCACCAACTAGCAAAGTAGATCAAATCTACAAAGACTAGGACATTGTTCATCAGATTTTATTAAAATGTGACCAAAATCAGTCTTCTTTTGTCGATTTACTGCTTGTGACAAAGTGTTTCATTTCAAAATGGTGGAAACTATGTCGATTCCACCGAAACTACAGGGTATCATTTATGACGGTATGTTTTGCTTTGGTTTGTATGGAAACCAAAATGTCTCGCCCATTTGGAGTGAATTGAAACTAAATTTTGTCCCATGCTCCTAAGTAAATAAGTGTAAAAGAAAATGAAAGGAAACGAAATTCTCTCATATAATGCAAAATTATGGAGCTATTTTGACAAAAATGGAGAAAACAAGTAAATGTGAGACAAGTTCTAATGATGGACCTGACTTAATAAATTAGGAAGCATGTTTAGAGGAGTTCGCAAGATTGTAAAGAGAGATAGTGATGTAAATGCCCTTGCAGGTGTCAAATCCCCACCAAGTAAAGTGAACATGCCAAATGAGGTCACTGTCACAAGAACTGGGATGCTGTTCAGTACAAAACTGTTAAACTGCAAGAGAAGAAAATTGGTCAAGAGGATATAAAACGAATTATTTGACAATTAAAATGAATATGTATCAAGTAGAAGAGTAGGATATTGTTCACAACATATCTGGTGCAAGGATCTATACCGAACCAAGAAGTGGATGTACACACTATGTAATAAGTGAACGAATTTATTCATACATACATAAAAGGAGAATATGCAGAAACACACCTTATATTCTATCATCTCTTAAACAACAACAAAGGTAATATGCAGTCACTTACATGTTGTAACTCTACAATATCATCTAAATTCACTTAAGAAAGTAAAAATCAATTATGCTAGAGGGAAAAGGATTGTAAATTTCTCATGCTTTTATTCAAATAGAGTTTGAACGAAAAAGTTTGAAGTTCTGTGAGAATCATACAGCAGATAGTAGTTGTGCTTTACGGAACCATGACAGCTCATCATTTCGTATGGCTTGAACTTTGGATTGGAGACTTGTCTCCCACGCATAACATCTGAATTTCAACATAGTATCAGAATAATCATTATTAGGACAAAGTTCTGCGTTAAAATCTGAGGGAAAAACTTCCCCTTTCAATCATAATCATACTTTATGGTGTCCATGGCAAACAGAATCTCGGTCATGAGACCAACTCTTTTATCAGTCCATTGCAATCCTTCCTTTGTTAGTTTCCGCATTTTGCTAATCACAAATGTCTGTTCCCAAACAAATAAAAGAAATTAATTGAGTGCATTTTATGGAAGAGAACCCATAATATATGAGAGACTAATTTTTTCTAAAGACAATGAACATAATCGAAGTGGTATTAAGGAAATTCATTCATTCCTATTCACATATAAGTCTCACAGTTTCAAGAATTTAAGGAGGATGATTACTATCAATAGTGATTGGTTTTGACCAAGTACAATGCCCTCTTTATCTGCTACAGAAAATTGGCAACAGTGTCTTATTGATGCTTACTGAATACATATTATTGGTGGAAATACATATTTGTAACAGGTATTTGAGTCTTTACCCTTTAGGAGTATATATATAGATTGTAATTGTTTGAACTAATACAAAAGGTATTTTCTCCAAAACTCTACTAGGCATCAGAGCTACAAAGAGAAAGCCCAATCTCCTCTATCACCGCCATCGCCTCAGGCAATTGACTGCATCTGTGATAAGATAGATGCTGACACGCCTCAGGCAAGTTAACAAAAAACCCAAGGTTTTATCTGGATTTTCTGCCATTTCAGAGACAAATTTTGCATTTTTGTGTTCATGACCTAAGTTTTTCATTTTCTGAAATTCTTCACTTCTAGTGATTTCAGCTGGTTTCTCACACTTCTTTGGCCCTTGGCTTCAACTAGAGTATTAGAGTTAACCCTTGAGGCTGATTTGAAAGGAAGAGCTTCTTAGAAACTTTTTTCTTCATGATTTGCTCTTGTTTGGCTGTGTTATGAAATAGGGTCTTACCCATACCATATACGTACCAACTTGTTTTTTCTAATTTCAGGTACAACTTATTTAGTACCTTGGGTCATTAGCTATAAATAAAGGAAATCTATGTATTAACTAACAAAATAAGAAATTGTATTATAGAAAAAACTAGTTTTGGTGGAATGATTATAAATAGAATTTCTAATTACATAATTATACACCTATTAATTTCCTTTATTTATGTACTATACCAGTGTCATTAAAGGTTCTAGGTGCACCTAGGCACAAGGGGGCTTTGGAGCCCTACTTCTAGGCGTAGGCGCACTCCTGAGCTACTAAAAAAACAAAAATGCTACAAGCATTTCTGCCTTTCATCAAGTAAAATCTAGCGTCACTATCTTACAAAAGAGTAAAAATTAGGGTTGGGGGGAAGAGCTATAGGCAAGAACTCCAAGTGAAAAAAAATAAAAAATAAAATATTGCTAAAGACAAGAGATTCATCATGAAATCCACTAAGTTCAACAAGTAAAGACTATTTCTAAGCCAAAAACAATAAAATTAGTGTTTTTGCTTTCTAAATTTCTAGTAGGTCCCTTAAGATCAACTAAGAGTCTAGATGTGTGCCTATGTGAGCTAGGCACAAGCCTGAGGGGGTAAGGCATGCGCTTAAAGAATCTAGGTTGAGCCTGAGTGAACAAGCCTCACCTGAGTGGTGTAAAGGCAAGAGCGCTAAAGGCTCTCGCTTAATAACACTGTATAATATTTATTTGTATTTAGTGAGTTTTATTCTATTAGTAAACCTTTAAATGTCTTATTCTCATAAATAATATATAGATTTTTAATTATTTAATTTAACATACCCACACTATAATTTTTTAGAAAATGATGAATCCAGGTACTTGTATTGTACCGTAACTACACTAAAGTACAGGTATCGGTGCTCCCTTGGCAACGGGTAAGGAGTCTATTTGCCTATTTGTTTGTGGGTCATTTTGGACTTGTTTTACTGTAGGTTTTCTTGTTTTTTGAGTTCTTTGATTATGATTGTTGAGTGTGATACGGGATACTTCTGTGGCTTCAGCTGGTTACTTTCACTCTTAGGGCCCTTTTTGGCACCAATTTGAGTGATAAGGACTAGCCCTAAAGGTTGTTTAGAATGGAGTTATATTTTGGAGGATCTTCACTGCTTTTTGTTTTTGCTCTCTGCTTTGAATGCAGTTATTTGTGTTTTTAGGCTGTCCAATTGGGGTCTTTGTCAAAGAACAAGAATACAGGTTTTCTGGTTGTTGAATGTTGATTGGAAGTAACATGGTGGGCAGCTTTGGGTTAGTAAGTTGAAACGTAGCAGTGATAAGGATCATTTCTTTGAAGCTGCAAAGTTCTTGCCAAGTGAAAAACCTAACCCTACTCCTCTTGGTAACAGAGAATTGCAATATCTTAAACACTTGTTGGCTAGACAAGATTGCAATTCTCAAATGGCATTTTCTTTTGGTTTTGCTACTGCTCTCAATGCACATTCATTTGCTGATTCAAAACCAAGGATTATAGACTCCAGTGCTTCAGACCATAAGATGGGTATCTCTAATAGTTTTTCTTCATACTTCCCTTGCTTAGGTGAAGAAAAGTTCAAATAGCCAATGGTTTCGTGTCATCCATTACAAGACAAAACACACAAAACTCCATCTTGGCTTGTATCTCAAACCATCCTGAACATGATAAAGTCTATCTCCCTCTCCACTGCCCTTAAAGGCTACCTCAAGCACTAACAATACCAACCAAGTCCAAGTAATGTCTGAACTTGCTAACTATGACTAGCTTAGTCATCATATCAACTAGATTATCAGCAGTACTTACTTTCTTCATTGTAATGGCTCTTTGAGAGATAACCTCTCTAAGAAAATGATATCTGACATCAATATGTTTGGTCCTCTCATGGTACATTGGATGTTTGGTTGTATGTATAGCATTTTGGCTGTCGCAAAACACAACTGAAGTCTCTTGCTGCAATCCCAAATCACTAACCAAACCTCTCAACCATATAGTCTCCCCCATTGTCTTTATTGCTGCCATATACTCTGTCTCAGTAGTAGATAAAGTAACTGTAAATTGCAAAATAGCTCTCCAACTTATTGTATAACCTAAGAGAGTAAAGACATATCTTGTTGAGGATCTTCAAGATAATGCACATTTGTTGGTGGGAACTTAGTATCATGGAGAAGCAAGAAACAAATTGTGGTTGCTAGGTGTAGCGCTAAAGCATAATACAGAGCGATGGCTCAGGACTTGTGAGTTGTTATGACTTAAGAAGCTGATGGAAGATCTCAGGTTATCTTGGGAAAAGCCTTTTCTGCTATATTGTGACAACACCACAGCTATCAATATAACTTAACCCAATCCATCATTATGTAAGAAGCACATCGAGAATGATAGACATTTCATTAAAGAGAAACTAGATTCTCGTCTAATTTGTATACCTTTTGTAAGATCTGAAAACCAACTCACTGATTTCTTTACAAAAGGGATTAGTAGCATAGTTTTCATCTCATCTTGAGAGGGAATGTTGAATGTGTGTATATGTTAAGGGTGTTAGGGTCATTAACCTACTGGATTTATATTATAAAATGTATATGATTTGAATATTATGAAAGAGAGAGTTTTTTTCCACATACAACAACTATATCTTAAGAAATAAGCAAAATTGTTAAATTGTAAAGTATTAAGACAATAGGATCAGGCAAAACATACCTGTAATGGGATCATGAGAAGTAGCATTAGTGACCCAAAAAGTGAAGCTACACCTAATTGCTGGTAAAGAAGAATCATTGTCCACGATGATACGGAATGGTGCTGACCATATTCCATGAAGTTGTTGGCATATTTGCTGAACAATGTAAAGGGTACATTTTTAATTGAATAAACCCTAAATTTTTGCTCTACTTCATTCCTTAACTTTAACATACACATTTCCTGTATTAATAAGTAAAAGCATTAATATCACCAAAATTGTTTACCTCCATTATTGTGAAGCTTGTTGCATGGGTATTGGCAGCCAAAAGTATATTATATCAAGAAAACAAGTATAATGAAAATGTGGGATGTTGACTGTCTATTTAAAAAAGCTTCATATAGCTTTCAACCATTTCGTTTTAAGCTTATGGGCCGAAAACATGGTATATAATCACAATGGTACATGAGTACTTCGGTTCAACAGATTTCCCCCCACTCCCGCCCTTTAAGAATTACTTTGTCTTTCAGTCCTATTTCATAATCTATGTGCAGTTTTAGACTTTCAAAAGAGGGATAATTTACTACAAATTTAGCTTCAAAAATACTTGCTACCATATTTCAGATCAGCTTTTCTTAGATGAAAATAGGTTATTTACCATGATGGATGGTATCATGCCATCACCCCCTCTCAATCCCGCCATCAATTGAAAAAGGAATTAGAAGTAACTATGAATTTCTTCTCACCAATCTCTTCTCAATTTGATCAAAAGTTTTCCCACAAGGAGGCTTTTCTTATCAAATTGATCATAAAATATCCATTTCCTAGATCTTTGACAAATGGTATTAGACCCAACCTAGAACATGAAGGATTTAAGTGGGGCAAATTGTGAGGCCCCAAATTTGTGCTTGTGATATGTAGGATTGGTGAGTGCTGAGCCCACATCAGGTGTGTACTAAGTTGACTCAAATAACATAAGCAATTTCTCGGAGCACTAAATTGTGGTTGGTCTTCTTAGGATCTAGCGCTTGGGTTAATCTATTTCCTAAGTTGTGACCATAAATAGAGTTTCTTGCTAGATATTCTTGCAGTATGTCAAATTTATTAATAGAGATATCTCAGCAATTTTTGGCTTGATTACAGTCTGATTTTCTCTTTCTGGATCTAAGACTTTGTTACTTTTCACTATTCAAAATTACAACCTTCTCTTGGTTTAGGGTCAATATAGTCTAATGCAGAAGTAAAAGCTGAAAATTACTAAAGCACCTGCTAAAAACAAGAAGATAGATAATTTAACATACTAAATCTAAAGGATCATTACAATAAAGTAAAAAATTAATAATAATAAAGTCAACATTTTTTTAGTCTTAAATTCCTTTTCTACTTGCATCAAAACAACAAATAAAAAAAAGAGTAAATTACAGTCTATTCCCTTGAGATTTAGTGAAAAGACATTAAAGTCTAAAATTTGACAAATTAACACCTTCCTCCCTAAACTAGATAGAAAACTAACAGTGTTGGTAAATATTTTAATGAAACTATGAAAATAGTTCAATTTTATCTTCAAATTAACCTAAAAGCCCCATCATATTAACCAAAAAATTAACACAACTCACAATGCAAGATCTTAGGCTAGCTTGAGGAGAGACTTCTTGTGTTATACTATGACAACACCATTTCTATTAACACAAGCTCACAATCCAGTACAACATGAAAAGACAATATATATTGAGATTGATAGATACTTCATTAATGAAAAGATAGATACAAGATTAATTTATATACCTTTTGTAAGATCAGAGAATCAGCTTGCTGATATCTTTACTAAACGTCTTGGTAGTTGTGATTTTTATCCTATTGTTTGCAAGATGGGCATGTGAGATATATTTGCTCCATCTTGAGGGGGAGTGTTGTTGTGTATACTTTTTGTTCAGTATAAATACTTAATTACATAAGTGTATTAGAACAGAAACCCTAACCTCCACTTCAAAAATGTTGTTGACCATCTTTGACTACCATTAACCAGCATTGATCGGCAACATTAACCGAAATAAAGCCCAGATTCCAGTTCCCCTCGACCTCGTGAGAAAAACCCCTAAGGTATTGTTAGAGTTTGACTTCATTCCAAGGACTAATATCATTTTTTTGGTGCGTGACTTAAACTTGCAAATTTCCAAAATTCTTAAATTCCTTGGATCTCAGCTGGTTTTCTTCACACTCAGGGCTCTGTATGGCTTAGATTTAAGTGTCAGAGTTTCCCTTAAGGCTGATTTGGAAGGAGAGAGTTTGCTTTGCGATTTGTGGATTCTTCCCTTTTGTTTATTGTGGACTTGTGCTATTTGGGCTGGCTGGTTGTGTTGGGTTCCCATATACAGGTTAGTAAGCATTGGGTTGGTGATTTGAAGTGTTTGGGTTATTGCTTGGCTGTTTGGCTGCTGCTCAATGTATGTAACTTTCAAACTATGATTTACCTATGAGCTACTCTTTGTTGTTCTTGTTGGGAGCAGCTTAATTACAGGTTGAATATCAGGAGGTGTTTTTTTGGGATTGTTTGCTCTTCTCTCTCGGTAAGCATTCATTTGGGTATGTTGGAGGTTAGAAGTGTTCCTCGAAGTACAGCCAATTCGAGTAAGAGTATTAGGAGTAGAATTGAGGCCTTCAATGAGAATCCCTCACTTAATGAGTCAAACTTGGGAATTAATTTTTCTCAGAAGGAGTTCAAAGGGGGTCAGCCCTAGGATAGTGATTTGGGTGGTAGCAATGATAAGAATTATACTCCTTATGAAGAATTACATTATCTTAAGTACATTGTTGGTTAGACTAGATTGTAATTCTCATGTCGGATATTTTTCTGGTTTTGCTACTGCTCTCAATGCACATCCATTTGTTGATTCAAAAACATGGATTATAGACTCCGGTGCTTCATACCATATGATAGGTACCTCTAGTAATTTTTCTTTATACTTTCTTGCTCAGGTAAAGAAAAGGTTCGAGTAGCCAATAGTTCTCTATCATTTATTTCAGGAAAAGGTTTTATTCGTTATACTCCTTCCATGACCTTGCCATCTGTTCTTCATGTCCCTAAGTTTTCCATGAATCTTTTAACTATTAGTACTATTACTAAAGACTTCAATTGTACAGTGTTTTTTGATTCTTCCTGTTGCGTCTTTCAAATACTGGGAACAGGGAAGATAATTGGTTATAGTAAAGAGCACGACAAGTTGTATTTGTTGGAATATGGTACCCCATATTATCTAAAGCTGATACTTGTGGTCTGGCTCTTCAAAGTAGTTCTACCGCATCTTCTCAACAAGAGTTAGTTCAATGGTATCGCTACTTAGGACACCCATCTTTTTTGGTCTTGGCTTGTGAAGCTTGTGATTTTGTGAAACATACATGCTCCTCTTATCCTCTAATGACCATTAATAGTACTTTTCCATTTGCACTTATACACGTTGATGTCTGGGGCCCTAATCAGGTTATCTCATTATCTGGTTATAGGTGGTTTGTTACATTCATTGATTGTTTTAGTCGAACTAGTGTATCTGATGCATGCAAAAAATGAAGTGTTTCAATACTTTTAGATGTTTCACAAAATAATTTGCACTCAATTTGATGTTAAAGTTAAAGTTAAAGTTTTGGTAAGTGATAATGGTACTAAGCATACTGAGGGAACCTTCTAAAACTATATTTGTATCATGGTATAATTCATTAAACGTGTTGTGTTAATAACTTGCTCAAAATGATGTTGTAGAACAAAAAAAACCGACATATTTTGGAGATAGCAAAGTCATTGATGTTCACTATGAATGTTCCAAAAACTTATTGGGAAATACAGTTCTCTCAGCTGCTAATCTTATAAATCGTTTGTTCATTGTTCCTCCTAAAGTTTTTGGTTGTATTTGTTTTCTGCATGAGCATGGAAATGATATTAGCAAGCTTGGACACTAGAGCTCTTAAATGCATCTTTATTTGGCACTCTCCAACTCAAAAAGGATATAAGTGTTATCATCCACCTAGCAAGAAAACTTTTGTTAGCATGGATGTCACATTTCTAGAATCTGGTGCTTATTTCTCTCCATTATCTCTTTAGGGTGAGAATTATCACGAGGAAAAGTTGATTTATAGAGATCAAGGAGAGTGGTATCATCCTTGGAGTTGACTTATGGAAGTCAAGGGAGTGTATACCATCTTTGCAAGAGAGAAACAGGGAGAAGGGAGATGAAGAGATTATAAATAAAGAAAAGTCACCTGATGTTGGAAAAGGGAATGATGGTAAAACTCATATTTGCAATGAAACTTCTATGAGATTGGTAAATGATGATTTGCTTACATACAATCATAGGAAACATAGTTACAACCATCGAAAGCACTTTACCTAACCAAGAGTCAATCCTGATCTCAATTCCACAACCAAAACAAATTCATGTGAATTATAAGTATTCATATCCTACTTCTTCTTCACATTACCTTGTGGTATTCCTGTTACTGATAACATTAATCTTCTTGTTGCAATTAAGAAAGGAGTTAGAACATGTACTCAACATTCGATTTTTCAACCATGTATCATATAACAAGTTGTCTCCTTCCTATAAAGCTTTTTTGTCTTTTTTGTCCTCTATTTATTCCACATAGTGGAAAAGAAGCACTTACTGAACCTAAATGGAAGGATGCCATAATTAATTGAAGAAATGAAAGCCTTGTCCAAAAATAATACTTAGGAACTAACTAGTCTTTCTCAAGGAGAATGGACAGTTAACTATAAATATGTATTTACCATGAAGAGGAAAGCTGATGGGACAATTGATAGATATAAAGCAAGACTTGTTGCAAAAGGACTCACTCAAACTTATGGGGTAGATTATCAAGAAATATTTGCTCCAGTTGCCAAGATGAATTATATTAGAGTTCTTATCTTTTGTACTGTGAATCTTGATTAGGATTTGCAGTAATTAGATGTGAAGAATGCCTTCTTGCATGGAGATCTTGCAAAGGGAGTTTATATGGAGATTCCTCTAAGTTTCTCTTGTCAAAAGACTAAGCAGAAGGTATGCATGTTGAGGAAGTCATGCATGAATTCAAACAATCACCTTGAGCCTGGCTTGATAGATTTCGAAAAGCAATACTTTCCTTTGGGTACCGTCAAAGCAATACTGATCACACCATGTTTATTGAGCATTGCAATGAAAGGATTATTGTTCTTATTATCTATGTTGATGATATAGTTGTGACAGGAGATAATCTTGCAAAGGTATCCAAGCTAAAAAATCATCTTGCCAAGGAATTTGAGATTAAAGATTTGGGGAAACTTAGTTATTTCCTTGGAATCGAAGTTGGTCATTCTGAAAATGGTATCTTCCTATCTCAAAAAAAATATGTCTTTGATCTGCTAGAGGAAATAAGTATGCTTGAATGCAAGCATGCAAACACACCTATTGAAACAAACCACAAGTTACAAAGTGGTGATGGAGAATGTGTTGACTAGAGAGAGATACCAATGATTGGTTGGAAAGCTACTTTATCTATCCCACACTCTTCCACACATAGCCTATGTTGTTAGTGTGGTTAGCCAGCTTATGCATGATCCTGATTCTGCTCACTTGGATGCAATTCATTGTATATTGCGATACTTGAAATCTGCACTTGGGAAGGGTCTCCTCTTTGAAAACCATAAAAGCCAGAAGTTGGAAGCCTATACACATGCAGATTAGGCTGGATCACTTGATGATATGAGATCTACTTCAGGATATTGTACCGTTATTGGTGGGAATCTAGTGTCATGGAGAAGTAAGAAGCAAATTGTGGTTGTTAGATATAGTACTGAACTTGAGTATAAATTTATAGCTCACGGGACTTATGAGTTATTATGGCTTAAGAAGTTAATGGAAGATCTCAGATTAACTAGGAAAAAGCCTCTTCTACTACATTGTGACTTATCACAGCTATCATCCTAGTTCACAATCTAGTCCAGCATGATCTTACAAAGCACGTCGAGATTTATAGGCATTTTATCTAGGAAAAGCTAAACTCTAGGCTCATTTGCATACCTTTTGTAAGAACTAAGAAACAATTAGTTGATGTCTTCACAAAAGGTCTTAATAGCTATGATTTTTTTCCTATTGTTTGCAAGATGGGCATAAGAAATATCTATGCTCCATCTTAAGGGAGAGTGCTAGATGTAAATACTTAATTTTATAGGGGTATTTCAGTATTTATCCTTAGGAGTATACATATATATCATAGGTTGAAATTGTTTGGAATACAACAAGGTATTTTCTCCAAAACTCAACTCTTTTGTATTGGGGTATTTGTGTCTTTTCCTTTAGGAGTATATATAGGTTGTAATTGTTTGAGTTAATACACCATGAGAGTTTCTCCAAAACTCCACTATATTAACACAACTAGTTTGACGAATTATAACATAATCATAAAGATAGTTTTGGAAGGACCTCTCAGTATACTTAGTATCATTATCACTTCTCAAAACTTTTACTTTAGCATCAAACTTTGTGCAAATCATCTTGTGAAATATCTGAAAACATTAAAACACTTCATTCTTTGCACGCATAAGATACACCCATGTAGTTCGACTACAACAATCAATGAAAATAACAAACCACCTATAACCAAATAATGAGAAAACCCGATTAGTGCCCCATGCATTAGCATATATAAGTACAAAAGGAGAAGGACTCTTAATGTTCATTGGACGATAAGAAGAGCGTGTATGTTTTGCAAAATCACAAGTATCACAAGTCAAATTGCCCAGATTACAACCAAGGTCAAGGAATTTTAGTAAAATTGATTGAAGGAATTTTGACAAGCATCACAAGATTGACATAAACCCACTAAAAACAACCAGGATCAAGGAATTTTAGTAAAATTGAAAACTTAGGGCACAAACAGAAAATCACAAAATTAACCTCCAAAATGGAAAAGGATTGAAACAAAAAGTTTTGGGGGTTTTGATCAGTAGAGGGCAGCGAAATTTTTTGCCCAAAAAAATTTGAATCTCATTACTGGTTGACGGTGATCAACTCCAGTCAATGGCAATGGCATTTGAGGATAGTTCCTGCTCTGTTACTAAGTGGAGTTTTGGAAAAAATTCTCATGTTATATTAACTCAAACAATTATAACCTATATATACTAATAAAGGTAAAGACACAAATACCACTATACAAAAATATATACACCAACAGTTACTCTAGGAGTAACTATGACAATGGTGTGTATCACAGGCAGTTATTAGATGGTTTTTATGCATACTTTGTACTTTATGTTGATGATATGTTCATTGCTTCCAAGAGCGTCACAAAGATTGACATGTTATAGAAACAATTGAATAATGAGTTTAAGAGGAAAGATCTAGGTGCTACAAAGAAAATTTTGGGGATGGAGCGAATAGTGGGCATATAGATCCATTTCGTATAAAAAAAGGCAGTTAGCTTTAGGGTTCAATAAGTTTTTTTAGTGTTTTTGATTCATACGTTTGTATTTTCTCCAATAACATAATAGTGAATTTCGACCCCTCCAGTGAGGACGTAGACTAGATTGAGCCGATCCTCAATACATCTTGTATTCTGCTTATTTTTGTTTTTCAATTCTAGATTTCATTCTATTCTCTCTTCTATTTATCATAAATTATGATATGACTTATTAGTTCTCAATGATAAGTGGATGAATAATTCACAAATTCAGTAAACCTAATATGAACAAAATCAATAAATCGTAACTTTCAAGTGTTTCTTTCAAAATAAATTTTAAATTGAAACGTTTTATACTATCTCTACAATTTTTTAATTTTTGTGTTTACAATAATTATTAAGAAGACAAACTTTAGAAAATAAAAATTAGATGACATGAATTTAAAAATCAAATAAAAGTAAGATATAATCATTAATTAGTGGATAATACCTCTAAAAATTATTAAGATGCTCATGTCTCCTTCTTTAATATTTTGATCTAAAGGAATTACAGAATTATCTTAAATTTTATTAAAAGGAGTATATAAAAAAAAAAAATTAAAAAAAGTTAATATAATATATTGCTATTTTATAAAGTAGAAAGTATAGGAAAATATAAAAAATAAAATAAAGTACTCATAATCCATTTGAAACAATACAAGAAAAGTATGACTTATTTGTCATATGAAGAATATGGCATGGTTTTTTAGTACTTTGGAGGTAAAACGAAGACTTTTTATTAAGTATTTATTAAAGCCGTTAGTTTTTCAATCAATTCAGGAAGAGGAGTGTCATTTTCCCCAAATTTTAGACATTAGTGTCTTTTCAATAAATCTCAGAAAAGAGGGGTGTAATTTACTTTAAAAAAATACACAAACAAAAACTGTGACTTCCATCCTGCCAAAGTAAGTTTAGACCAAACTCTAACATCTATCTTAATATGATTTCCTTTCCTATCAAAAAAAAATAAAAAATGAACTCTAACATAGCCATTTTGCAATATAAAAGATCTTGTAATCTATAAACATTAAAAAGGTAAAACTTAAATGGCTTTATGCCTCGAATATAGATTTTAAAATAAATAACAATTAAGGTTTCTAAACATAGAAGACAAAGATAAAACTAGACTGATTCTTGTCTTTTCTAAACAAATATAAAATATAGTAACCATTTTTATTGACCAAAGAAGACAAAAATAATTTTAATTATAAAAAGTCATTTAAACAGTTAATGGAAATTGTACCTGAAGTGCATTGGCATCAGTTGTCATCATATTCATAATCATCCCAGATGAGAACTTCTTGCGACCTTCATGAGTTAGTCTTAGAGATTTTCGAAATACAGCACCCACCTAATCAGAAACAGTGACATATTTACTGTGTTAAGCTTAACGTACACTGCTTGTGACTTGGATCTATTTCCTATCATGTTAAGCTTGTAATATTATTGGTTGTCCAACATAATATTGCAGGGGCGTGGTTGTTTAAAGGTAAACTTGATAACATCTTTTTCACTTTCAGTAATATATATCTTTTAGTTTTTGTCTAGTCTTATGGTACATGCAAGTGCACATGAGGGGACAGGGGAGTGTGTTTGTAAAGATTGAAATGCATACTTTCTGTTTCTTTTCAGCTTAAGCATGTTATTTTTGGATAACCACTAACCCAACAACATATCAACTGAGGAATACTTCAGGAGAGACCAACTCATTAAGAACATGCCAATTGGAATCATAGTTAGGTAGTGGATGTTGCTATCATAGAGAGATGGCATACCAAGGTTGACCTCAGCTGAAAACCAACACGCATTACACTCTGAAAATACTGAGCTTCACATAATACGCAGACTGTCTGAAAAATAAAATGAAATGGTCACTTCTCTTTAAATTAAATGACACGAAGTACAAAGAGAATCTCATGGAATCAAAAACTTCCACTTTTTTTGTTGTAAAAAAAAAAAAAAAAAAAAAAAAAAAAAGAAAAAGAAAAAGAACATTATCAATATGCATGTGCATAAATATTTATAATATAATTCTGTAATGTTGAAATAATAGAAATCTAGCTTTATGCCACTTAAGTGCTGTAAATCCCTTTACAAACTGATCTATCATTAAGATAGTGCCTTTGATTAACCAATACTTACTGTCCTTTTATAGGTTGCAAATGTCATTCTTTTTAAGAAATGGGGCCCCTAAAATTGAAGATAGGTCGGCCCTTTTCCACAACTAGCTCCACAATTGTGAGCTCTCATCCATAAGTATAAATAACATTATGAATGACTAGCAACAAATAAGAAAAGATCCCTAAGTAGTTCAAAATTACAAGAGATAGAAACCATACCACCCCAGCAAAAATTGAGAAAGCATAGATGTAACCAATCCAAGTTGGATCACCTCGTTGCATTGACTACAAATCACGATAAAATTACAAATTAACATGTCTCAAGTACCCTCCATAAGCTTTATAAAGTATAGAAACATTTACATCTAAAACGAAATGAACTTAATAAGTCAATAATCATTACAAATAAAATAAAATGAATAAATTGTCATCACATTGGGTTTAATCTTTGGTGTAGACTTTTCGATGTTTTTAGCATTCATTGTGTTTGTCCAGGAACTTTGCATGATTTATTGCTCATTCAGTTCATAGGGCTTAGGAGGAGTAAGGAATAAGATGCTAAATTTATGCAGCTCTATGCTTTCTTTGTTGTGATTTGGTGTGTTTGGTTGTAGCATAATACGAGGATTTTCTTTGGTTGTCACCAGTATAATAACTTTTTAGTTGTAGTGTAATGCTAAATTCTTGTAGCCTACTTCCATTAAATGTTATTTGGGATAGGATTGTGTTTTATGGTTTCATTGGTAGATATGCAGAATGATCAGAAAGCACTCTTGTATTAGTTTGCGTTTTTCTTTCATGCACTTTTTTCTTGTCTTGGTTTTGTTTGGAGGACTTCTTGTCCTCCTGTCTTGTACTTCCTTTCTCTCTTAGTGACATTCTTTTCTTTTAAAATATAAGAAAAAAAGAACAGAAGGGAAACTAACAATCTAATAAACAAATTTAGACAATCTAGAGAGTTCTTTTGTCACTGCTTTTAAGTATAAAACTGTAATTCTTTTGAACAATTTCCCACAATATTTGCATTGATGAAGTTTGCACTCATTCAATGTCAAACTAGATTGATAAAATGGTGATCATAAGTTTAATTGCCTAGGTGCTGAAGAGTTGCAACTAACATAAAAAATATAAAATATAAAGTTTAATGCTTCAGTCAGCCAGAATTTGAGATGACAACTCTCAATGAATATGGAAAAGAAATTCCGACCAGAAAGACAAGAAAATGAAGAAAGAAAATATTACCTGTAAGAGATGGTTCAGTAAAGTAGGCCCAGCAAACTGAGATAGATCATTGCCAATCTACAAGATGTTTATGATAAATAAGTTTTGCCAGAAATGCCAAAATGCACAAGCCAATAGTTTTCCTTACAATTTACTGCCTTTCAAAGTAACTTCTACATGATATACCAAAAATTTAACAACCTGACATGATATACCCAAAATTTAACAACCTGATGTCCAAACAGACACGTTCCTCCATCATCCTTATCTAAGAAGAAAAATACTATATATTTATACAATTTGGTAAATGCAAGGTTTGGGCCACAATTTTAAAGCAAGGAAAGTTGAAAAGTTCAAATTAACCAATATCAGTTTAAAAAATCCATGACAAACTGATACCTTGAGCTGGACCCTAAAACCTGAATCATTTCCATTCATCAAACAGTTCCTATATCTATAAAGTTAGCAAAAAAAAAAATTGAAAACTTCTCCAAATTGATAAAATGAGATGACTCAACATGATAAGACTGTTAGATTGCAAACTTGTGAGATAAGAAATGGTTGATCACAACTCTAGTGCACATTTTACAATTATAATTGAAGATTACAGTTATTTCATCAAATTAAGAAAGTTTCTGTCTCGAGGACGGATACATCTTGAGAGGGAATATACTGGTTACTGCGTATAACACATTTAACTGACCCTAAAAGAAAACAAAAGGGAGCAAATTGTTTTTGAGCTCATCACCTTAAAGAAACCTCCCCTCCAAAACTTACACAAATGATAAAACTTAAAGTGAATACAGATAAATGAGAGTGAAAGTTGAAACAGTGACCGCTACAAGAATATTGTCATCTCGGAACTCAAGCTCCAATCAAAATCTAAACTAGAAATCAAAAGTCATGAAAAAAGCAGTGGAAAACATACTTTTGCCCAAGGCTATTATTCAAGGCTCTTAAAAGCCACGGCTTGGACCTTTGAGATTCTAGAACCCAAATTTTGTGGAACCTTCAGAAAAACAAAATTATTACTCATGATCTGCATGGTATACATGAGTTTCATGCAGAAACATATAAGAAAAGGAGAAATGCAAACTTTTCTGTAAGTGCCTCTGACTGATCCCATGTGTCTAACATCCAGACATCCTTTTCAGTGATAGGTTTTTTATAGCCTTGCTGCATCAGTGGAGTCATCCATCCAAAATATATTCCTTCAAAAAATGCATCAAAATATCAGTCTGAAGCTCCAAGGAACATGGACCATGGTTGTCAAGATCAAGATCTTACCTTGACTCATGAAGGGTTAACAAGATCGAATCATAAGATCGGAAGATCTTACTAATTTTGCCAAATATCCCTTAAAAACTAAATGTAAATGTTTGATATACACATAAGAGCATAATAAATGACAAATACCCACAAATTTACCACACACTGACTATAAAATTGATAAACTAATAAGTCATGTTGAGATACTTTAATGTATTATGGGTAATTTCCAACCAAAAAGGAAATCATATAGGTAATTAAGTTTTTTTTTTTTCCCCCCTAAGTAGGTAATTATTAAAAATGTCAAAATAGATATCTATATACATAATTTGTTATAAACATGTGTAATTTGCTATAAACAATTAAAATTTGTCATTCTAATTATTAGAAATGGAAAGAAAAAAAAATTTTGAATTGCCACATTCTGCCATTATGCAAGTAATGAAAGTTCAGTGGTATTAAGAGATTAAAATCCACTCTTGGGTCCTATAACCTAACACCTTAACTTTCAAGGTTTAGAGCTTCTTTGACACGGTCTCATATCTTCTTCAACCAAGTGATCTAAGAGTTTTATCCTTGCTATCCTTTCTCATAATTAAATGTCAACACATGGTGAGTTGAGGGTTGGTACTTTGTCCATTTTGTCGAGACCAAAAAGCATTCCTAAGCTATATTTAACAGCTTAAAGATTTACTTGACAAGGGGAAAACTAGACTATGCTGCCAAGGATACTTCTGATACCTCCCTGTTAGGCTCCTTTGTCTGAATGATAGTCAACAAGATCTCTTGACCCCCCTGCGTTCCGCATTCCGGAATTTCGTTTCGGGATAGTGGTTTTTCTATATACTAGGATCATTGTTGTTCGCGATCCAGGTAATTAAAACTAGCGACCCAAAATTTTAAGATTTTTCACCTAGAAAATAGGAAAGCATGATCATAATTTCAGCCTAAATCAATTCTTACTTATTTCTTTTATATATGTATGTATTTATATAATTAGTAGGCTATTATCTTTCTTGTACTACAAATTAAATATTATATATTCTATTCATTTAGTAGAATTTAATGTGAAGTACACCACCAAAATATAGTAAAGTGGCCCAAATAAGTACTTCAAGCGTACTACGTCCCGAAATAGCAAACCAACTAAGCCTACCATGATTTTAGCTAGGTAGAGTACCCCGTACCAGTTCCCGTACCACATCCCAAAACGTATGCGATCCTGGTAACTATGGTCTGAATTGGAGAATTGGCTAGAGATTCAACGGGAATCAAAGGATGGAGGGAAGTGATAGAGTTTGAGAGAAAGGGTAAACTAACAATTAACTAATTCTAATAAAAACTAACAAATTCATCACCTGAATATTGGACAGCAATTACAGGGAAGGCAAACTTCTATTTATAGGCTAACTCAACAAAATTCCTAATTAGTACTTAATTTCAATTTAGGCATGTAACACTCCCCACGCCCTTCAAAAAAATTTATGTTTTTCCTTTTCTTTTTTAATTATCAAGAAAGGTGAAGATAGGCATAGAGAGAAGATACTAGAATAATCAAAAGGTTAGGCATCCGGAAAAGGATTTGTATCTTCCATTTACTCAGAAACTCCACATATCCATATATACTGCACCAACCAACACATGATTTGGAATGGTTTTCATATTATGGAAAATCAAGTAGCAAATATGAAGTTCAGATATGATCCCTCCACATCATCAACACGTATCAGTGCTCATGTTATCAAGAACATGCTGGGTTCATGAAGTACTCACTGGAGAATACATTAACATGTCTCTCAGGGCAAACTTCTTGTTCTGCAGGAAGTGGTTCATATTCAGCATTTTCGAGAACTTCAGCTTGCATCATTATGTAACCAGAACAAGGATCCAGCTTAGGAATGAAAACCAGAAGGAGAATTCCAAATAACACCTACATCACAATAGTAGCCACAAACTATAATACCATGCCATTTTTCCATGAGATAACGATAAAATTCAAGATTTATAATGTCCACCCAGATATAAATTTAGAATTAATCTTAGCAATAGATTTAGCATTTAAATCATTTCAGAATGGCCTTGTCAAAGAATATTATATCATAATCACGGTCTTGGTTCAGGTTACATTAGCTTAGAACAAATGTGTTACAGTGGCAAACCGGTCTTAAACTGAGTTGTTTTTAGGTCTATTGGCCTGTAAAGCCGCTTAAGACCATGTTCAGAAATCCTTTCCAGCTTCAGAACAAAAAATAGATTTGTCAATCTATGAGACTCTTATAGATTGTTTTAAGAAAAATCCCCAGAACCATGTTACTGTCTAATGCCTACCATTAGAAACCAGAAACATTATGCAAATGGTTATGCTAAAAGTTGTCTATCATAAGTAACTATATAAAAGGAAAAGTTGCATGTTTTACACCCATAACAACAAGACTTGGTCCAATATTCACAACTTTTAAAAGTACAACATTTCATTTTACTTTAGTAAATTTGAGATAATTTATCAACTCACTTAGTTAATACTCAAAATCCGGGTGAGGCTGGACCCAGGTCTCTTACAGGTCCCCATAGCTCAATACAAAGCCTAAGGTCTACAAAATGTTTCTAACCAACTGCAGTGATCGTCCAAAACCATTTTTGACTAATGCATGATAAACCAGACAGCAAGAGTCAAGTGTCATTTAACAGAACTTAATGTTACAGCTTAAAAGGGAAACAATTTAAATAAATAAAAAAGAAACATACCTGGCAGGAAAGTGAGCTGATTGACAAATATAGGGCATATCTGCATAAGTGAAATCAACATCTGAGTTATTACTAAAGAAAAACAAAATACATGTTTGTAATAAATCTCCTAGCTTGTTTCATGAAGGTACAACCCTCCAAAAATAAGTTCTACCAATGCCATACCTACGTGGCTGTTTTTCTTCAATAATGACGTTCAGGTTTGAAGTGAAATAGAAAGAAACCAAAGAAAACCACATATACAGAAATTAACCTGCATCTTAAGCCTTTTTCAATATAAGAAGAAACATTGTCCTATTTATAGAAAGGATCGAAATAAAGATGTCATGTATAATGATATTGTTTTTCATTCACAAGAGAATTTTTATGTAATCTATTAAACTGGAGATTACTCCGACTTTTGACATAATTCCAGCTATACAGCTAAAACAAATTCCTCTTCATATAACGCTTTTGACAATAGACCTTCCACCAAATACCTGTCACATAGATTTGAAATTTACCATAGGGTAACCAAAAAATAAAGACATGTGTAAAACCAAAGGAAGCACAATGATTCTTGGTCATAGATATATTTGTATATATATTTTTCCTCAAACCTTCATATTACTGTAAGGAAAAAGTAAGAATAATAAGAAATTGCATGTGGAGTATACTATGAGTGAAACTGACACGCAACAAGCAGAATAGACACTAACCCGCTACAGCAATCCCTAGCTGAAAGAAGAAGCTGAAGCATCACAACATTTCCCACCAAAACATAAATGACTCCAAACCGTACATACCACCTAAATTCACGGATGTAGACCTTAGTTTCAATGCCCATCAGAATTACCATAGAGTACCAAGTTAGCGCCTCAATGATCATATCTATTATCTGCGAAGAAGAGGAACAGAATCCTTCACACATTGAAATTAAAGTAACCAGTTTCTGGATGCTGTATTACAGCAACTTCCTATCAAGCTAATCAACAATTAAAGTGTGAGTAACAAACTATTATGCCTATACATGCCAGGAGTGGGTCAAGTAGCTCTACATCATAGTGAAAATAAATAGCTGCTTAAGCCATCAAAAGCACAAATACAAGAGACCAACCTCAAAAGGAGCAAATCCTGTCTCTCCATTCAGGTTAAAGACTGAAATGCCAATCAGCAATCTGTACAAAGGTTCAGCAGTACAGTAACCAGCCAACAATCCTAATATATAACTATAGTAATTTGACCTCAAACTAAACCTCCGGGCTTTGGAACTGTATTTGATAAGCCATATTCGATATAAGCAGATTCCCAGCAGAACCAAACTGGAGATTGAGACCACTAAAGTGTCAATTGCACAGGGTGTGTAAGAGCCAAAAGCACTATTTACTGCTTTGGCCCAAATTCTGTTTGCTTCCGGTTGACAGTACCAAATCAATGGTTCAAAAGCCATCTTTAGTTGCTTGGCTCCCTCCCAGAAATTTTAACTACAGTATGTGTATCACAGAAGTCTCCCCTTTTTCCTGACACAAAAAGTGAAGTCTTTAACAGTTTCAAGTAGCTTCCCATGATAAATGGCTTGGTAGTTGATACCGGGACTTAGTCCCTCCCATCCCCAGACCCGGTTCAATCCAGCACCTCTAACTCTAATCTAACAACTAAAGTTATCTCTGCAAAATAAAATAAAAACTAAAACTGCCCAAAATAAAAGCAGAAAGAAAGAAAAGAAAAATTTTGGGGGGAAAAGTAAATTATATATGCCAAATTTAGTAGCCCCATTCTGTAAAAAAAATCCTTCTGTAGCCTAGAGGAATGGGCAACACGAAAAAATGAAACAGAAAAAATCAGTGACCCTCTGGACTTGCTTTCGGGTGCTAAAACAATGTAAAGGAACGGAGTAAGAGTGTAATTCCCAGTCTCAATCTTTTTCTTTTTCTCTCTTTAGTAAAACAAAAACCCAACTGGGCCAAGTGGATGCTATGGTCTCAAATTAGTGAAAATAGTTATTCATACACAGTCTGCGGCAGTCAATGCCGAGATTGGATCCCATGAAGAGTATTTTGCTGAAGAGGTGCCTGGAGAGCAATAAGACGTCACCGTTTACATTAAAAAAATAAAATTTTGATTTATTTCTTTCATTCCAACACAGCTACAGGCCTACAGCGGCACCCTCTTCTTCTTCAGTGGGTTTGAAAGCTAAACTCAGTTAAGACTGAGAGAAACTGAATTAAAGATGAAGGCAAATCTGAAGTCCAAATCAGATTCAATTTACTCGATCTCAATCCAATACAAGTTCTAAGAAAATCGAATTCTATTCAACAACAAAATGCAAAATATATACAAATTTCTAAGACTTGATCAGCTGGGTTAACACCACAGCACCTCAACCTCACTGGGTAGCCAAAAAAAGAAAAATCCATATGAAATTAACAACTAAATCAACCGAAATCGAACCCAGAAACGCAACTGAGCAAGTACTTCTGGGTCAGAGAGAGATGAAGACTCGAGCAAGTGTTGACCAAGGTTTGGGTTACTTAATCCATCACTACTCTACACCGCTTTCTTTTTCAGCTCTTGTCATGGCTATGTTCAAATCAGGAAGAAGGAGGCACGTGGGAGATTGCTGAGAAATGAAAGCATAAAGTGGGGAACTTGAGAGTTGGAGGAGAAGAACCAGTTCTCTTTTTTTTTTTTTTTTTTTATCCCTTATGTATTGAAACGGTGCCGTTTTCTTGCTCTCCGGTACTTCACCAGCAAAATACCCTCCACGGGATCCCTTCTCGTCAACGCCAATACAAGAGATTCAGTTATACCTTTTCCTACTTCTTCTGACAACAAAACAGAGAGAAATAGCGCAACATCGGGAGAAATAACAACTTTCCAAAGAAAAAAGAAGAAATAGCACCAGTAAGTACGATGAAATGCACGAACAACAGAAATGGGGAGAGGAATACCTATAAAGATTGACCCATCGTTGTAAGCACAGTAATAGCTTTGAGAAACTATTACATGCACGAGTGAGTGTGTAGACAACCTATATAACAGGACAATGCATCTTCTTCTAAGAATAATAGCAGAGTGGGACAAACAAAAGATAGCTCCATTTGCTAGCGTCATGGCTTACGAATACACATAACAGGAACAAAATAATGCTGTTTATAAAATGAAATTTATGTCTCAATGTTGTGGATCGGTATAGATTATTAAATGTTTCAGTGATTTTTGCTTTTTTTTAAAAAGAATCTTAGCAATCACGAGAGTTAAGAGACTCGTGGGACCGAATTCATATTCAAGTAAAATAAAAAAGTCTTTAGAATTCAAATCAAATTCAAATACTGTAATATTTGATATATTTGATTAAACTATTCAATTAATTAAATGGTCAACTATTCAATTAATTATTACAAATTTACAAAAAATAATAAATACATATAATTATTAAATTTATGCAGTTATTTGTATTTATTTAATTTTAATTTTTGTACTTTACCCCACTTTTTATCCACCTTATTAGTGGTTAGTCATAGTATGATGTTATTTTGTATTTAAGACTATTTGTAAATTTTCTTTCTACACACCCATGGAGACATAATTGATCAGAGGATTGGCTAACCAAACTATCATAACCTTGACTTTACCACTACTAAATATAATAAATCTCAACACAATTTTATTTTTAAAACCAAGAAAATCTTTACTTTATTAAATTTAAAATATAGACTTGTTACTGAATATATAATATTTACTGAAAATTTCGGCAAAGATCCCTATAAAGTATAACACGCCCATATAATGTAAACAATATATATTAGGAGTTTTTACACAATGACAACAACAAGGACAACATGGAGCTCCGCTCTATTTTCTTATCATAAACAAGATAAATAACTAAACTATTACATTATACAAAATCAGACAACCCCACAGGTTACGAGCTTAGCGATGCCATATACATAACTTCTATTATTAAAAAAAATCCACAAGATAAGGGATGAGTTCTACGGACTCCGTCACTGAAAAATTATACCCAAAGGGTACTAGCATCACTCAAAGCACATATATCATCTTTTAATCTCAAGTAACAATTTTCATGTTTTAATTCAATAATATAAGCATGTATGTGTAATTCTCATGAAGCCATGATTCACATGTTTTATCACATATATAACTCAATTCAAATATCTTAAGTTCATAATCTCAAACAAGGCAATTAAAACATACAAAGCAAGCAAAGGACCAACTGAGTAACTTAGCCCCATACACCACCTCTCATAGGACAGTTTTTTGCCCGCACACCTAAACAGAATCACTAATTCCCTTCTTCAAATCCACCCACCAGGGTTGAGCACTCAATTTTTTTGTTGGCCCTTATCAAACACAATTCACATAACTCAATTATAGCAATACAATTCTTATTCACCTCTATATAACATATATATACATATATATATCAAACAATCAAATACACTAATCTAGCAACCAAAGGATAACAATTAACCACTCATCTGTAACAAATTTCATTCGTCACTTGCACTTGCTTTCACACATCTCATCAGGTCCACATTAGGATCCTGGAATTGAAATTTATATTTTCAAATAATACTTAATTCATAAACGTTATTGTTATAATCTTTTAATTACTAAGCTTATATATCAACTTATATAGGTTTCTTTATGAAAGTTTTCTATTAAGCCATTACATGTCAAGTACTATAAATTATATTTTATATGGTAAGGTTGATAATGAAGAGATATTTTAGGTGTTTTGACAATGCATATGATAAAAAGAAACTATTAGAAAAGATAGAAAACATTAGTGAGTTAAAGACGTTGAAACTGTCCAAACTTAGAGTTTGTACCAGTGTTTACTCTAATAGTCATATATTCCTCTAGGAAAGTCCAAATCTAGTTTCATAAAATTTATTAAATACTAGACACGTGTAGCTTTATAATGGCATATCATTTGAATTTTTTACATTTATATATCAATACAATTTATTCTTTAAATTTACATCAAATTTTACAAAAACGTAGGATTTAGGTGGCTCTGACCTTACATTAGTTACTTGAGCATAACTTTCTCTAGAAAAAGGAAATCCAATTCCATTTGTTGGATTTATTAATAGACAAATATATCTTTCTAAATAAGTATCATATGTACCTATTTGGATGTGTATATTAGTATAGTTATTAGGCATTTCACAACCTCATTGAATATATATTTATTTTCACTTACATATTTAATCAAATTTAATAAAAATATGTTGAAACATTTATTTTAGGAAATTAGCTAGCTTTTTTATTTAGAAAATTTTCCTAAATTCAGCCTTGAACTCACTTGATTCTTCACATAAACAAAAACATAGCACTTGTAAAATTTCTGGTTGCCAACCTTTGATTCAGATGTTTATAGAATTCTCATACTTGGGAATTAAATTATGAAACTCTTAAGTCTAGTGTTTCAAGATGCCTAGAAACAACTTTCATTCAGATGTCCTAAGCTAATTTCCATCCATAACCCTAGAAAAGTCTTCCAGGTTGACTGAAATTCACTAAAAAACTTGCATGACATAGCTGGCAGTCAATAACTCTATCAATAAATATATTTGGAACCAGGTTACAAAATTTTGCAGACACATCCCAATACCCTAATCTACACTTTCAATTTTGAATTATTAATTTAATTCTACCCTAAAAGCACTTGAAATACAAGATTTCTTTAACCTCACAAAATCTGACTCTGCATCCCTTCAAAAACCTCTTAACTCTCATTTACAACACTTCCATCAAAGTATAACTTACACTATCCTAACATCCATAAGTATATTCTAATTTCTAAGTTCTCCTCCTTATTCATTTTATTTTCATCCTTTTCAAACCATATATTAACATTCTAACTATTTAGTTTACTAAAAAACCTATATGCATCAACCTTTATGCATATATTACCATTTGATTTCTCCTAAACATTTGTCAAACACCTAATATGCATTCTTACTTCATTTCCTATGTATGTGTATTTATATATATACCTCCACAATAACCTAACATAATTCATTCACTTTCCATGTTAATTTTATTCTAAACATTGAATTCAATTTAGATTAATCAATTAGAATTCGTTAATTCATATTCACCTAATTCTCAAACTACTTTCCAATTCATTAAAGATTCCATATCTATACATCAACTAAGATCACAAACTTTATAAAACAAAATTCAACTACTTTATTTTAAACAATAATCAATTTACTTGTTGAAGTGTCCTACCTTGTTACCTTGGTTTAATAATTAACACCCCCAAGAAACCTCACAAGTGAAGGAAAACAGCCCACTGCCTTGAAGGAAACCTTGTTGTGACGTGAAGTATAGCTGATGCCTTCATTTAGCAAGCCCTATAGCTAGACAAAGAGTGTAAGACAAGGAGGCTATTGCATCTGCTGGACTTCATGGCAAGGCGTCAACTCAATTGGGAGGAAAATGAGGAAGTTATTCATGGTTTGATAAGGGAAAGAGACTACTGACTGTCATGGTTAGGAAGGAGGTTGCAACATAACTATTGTTGTTGCTACCACTGCCAAGCTAGTCTCTCTTACATAAGCACGGTGAATAAACCAAGGAGGTTAGACAACACTTAAGCAACTAACCAAGACAAGTCTGCTACGAGAAGACTTAAAACAAAGCAGTACTCTCGACTGCTTCTACGATTTCAATTCAAGCAAAATGAAACAAGACAAGGAGTTAGAAGGGAAAATGTGTGACTTAGAGGGCTTTGTTAGAAGTAGCTTCATGCATAGCTAAAGCTACAAGATAACACACTTGGTTTAAAGGAAAAACAGTAATAAGAAATCAAAAGCTAAAAGCAAGAAAGGAAGAATTAAACTCAAAGTAAGTTGAAATTAATTCGAAGCAGCCCAAGCTACTTAAGTTTGCTCCAAACTAGAAAACACCCAAATTACACCCCTTGGTTGAGGCAAGAAATTGAGGTCTCAAAGTTCTCTTAGAAACTTCAAGGTACAGGGGACAAAGACAAGGAAAAAGCAGGGGAAATAAGGACAATAAAAGAAAGAGGCAGTGGGGACAAAATTATGAACCAAAATCGACCACAAAGAAAAGAAGCAAAGAAGAAACCAAATTTTTTTTTTTTAAATGTATGTTAAGTCAAAAGGTCAAAAAGTGTATTTATGTGGTGTGTATTTAATCCCATCACATATATTTATATCTATTAATATTTTGTAATTTCCTATTTTGTTCACACACTTGTTGTAAACATCAATATAAGTACACATGTTAATTTCAAGTTTTAAACCAATCAATAAAATGGTGAAAATTAATTTACTATTTACTAGTATATTTAAGTGTTTATATATTTTAAATATATGTGCATGTATTAATTATTCTATCACTTTAATTTACTTGGTCACAATTTATTTACTTTACATTAACAAGTTATATAAAAATTTTAAAACACAATAAAATATTGAGTTATAACATGTTTAATTTTATTATTATTTATTTAATTTTTTTACATATTTGTAACTAAAATTTATACCTTATATATAAAACCCAACTTTACAATATCGGGTTATTACATATTCAATTATATTGTTATTTAATTACTTTGTTTATTTTATAATGAAAATTTATACATTATGTCTGAAACTCAATTTTACGTTATCAGATTATGGGGGTTATAACACTGTCTGATTAGGTATATGGTGGCAGTTGCAAGTTCTGATGATGATCATGTAACCTTAATATGCATACAATAACTATAAATTACTTTATTTTATTTAATTCATGTGTTTAAACATAAAACTGTCATATAATTATCACTTCTTGTAACGAAAATTTAAATATTCGAATCTGAATTTAAATATTGGAATACTTGTCAAATTCAAATATTATTTTAGATTTGAATAATATTTGAATTATAGTAATTGAATAAAAATTCAAATTCAAATAATAAGATATCTGAACTTATTCCATTTGAATTCCTTCCCCTACACATATCAAAGAAATAAAGTGAAATGGATAGATACGAGGGTGGAATTTAAATCAAATAGCTTCAAATAGGGCATTATTTGAATTCAAATAAAATTTCAAATATTTGAATTCGAATTCAAGTATTTGAATGTTTAAGGTATTTTGATAAAAACAGAATTCATAAAAAGTCATTTTTTATTATAATTTTTTTAATAAAAGCATATATTATTTATAATATTAATTCTAATTCTAATTCGAATACTAATTTGAATTATTCGTTGAATATCAAATTGAATTATGTACTATTCAAATTCGAATATTAAGTAAAATTCAAATTCATTTTTTAATTTGAATTCAAATCTGAATTTAAAATATTTGATTTGAGTACCACCCCTAGACAGAAGGATAGGCATGCAAAGAAAACACATCCTTCTTCTCTAAGTCTCCTTGGATTTGATTTGATAAGTTGAAATTGTTGAAGAGAAGGAGTTCTTGAGTTTTACAATTCTACAAATAAATTACACGACATTGATGGATATAATAACCAAATGCCTCCAGAGTATTAACAACTTAGGATTTTCTAGTAAGTTTGATTGTTTGACTAATATTTCCTTTTGTTTTTTCAAGTATCAATTTACTCACATCAGTTTATGTGATTTTCACTTCGTCAACTTGTAGTTTTCAAACTACCACATTATCTATTTGACATTGACACTATTATCAATTAATCCACATCTATCCATTTTTAATAGGAAATGTCATGTGACATGCAGATGCATAGTATCTAAATGAAACATACATTGGTTCTTATAAAATGACTCAATATGTATACTTATTTATGCCAATTTGGTGTAATGCATTCCAAGTTAATAATCAAATGATTATGAATAAATCTAAGTTATCGGTTCAAACTCTAATATAAATAACTTGCAGTAGGAAGTTTGATTGTTTAAAAATAAAACAAAAGAAAATGAAAAACAGAATAATATAAATGCAAAGATAAATGCATGGTAAGAAGTAATGATTGATTGGTTTTTGAACCTTTAAAACAATAATCGAGACCAGTATTTATAAAAGGGTAATTCAAATTTCAAATTAAATAGCACTGGACTAAACATTGAACAGAATATTGGACTAAAATCGAAACTAGACACTAGATTGGACATTGGACAGAGACAATTGTACTCTGACTGGACTGAGGACTGAAAATCTAAACTGTGGGCAAAACCATAATTGGGTAATACAGTAATAGGTAGATATATGCATATTCTTGTAAAATGTGATTTTTGGTGTGCGTGAGTTTATAACTATTGTTTTTACATCTTAAAGCTCCTCTATATACATGCATTGATCATGAGTAATATTTTGATGAAATCAAAATGAAATATCATACTTGATGTTTGTGATGAAATTGCATTGGTGTGTGATTGGTTTTTCAATTATGGAATGTAGGTCGAACTGGTTAAAGTGAACCATGGTAGGCGACAGGATTGTTGATAGGCCATGTGTTAGCAGGCAAAACCAAAGCACCTATGTATGTAAGATCGAATTATGAAAAGTACTCCTATTTAAGCTCACGTAGAGTTGTTAAAGGATTTAGCCCCTTAAGTATTCAATAGCCCTAATATGTCTAAGGAATCCTAATAGGCTAGCCAACTTATGGATAGTCCACACATTCAAAATTGGTTTTTCATGCATCCACTGTATCTTTCTAATTTTATAAAACTCAAACACCTATCTATTTTAAAAATATATATGCCTATATCTACTAAGATTTATGTCTTACTGTTTTTAAACTGGTGTCTTAGATTGATTTGATACTATATAGAGATGTTGCAGTATCTGAGTGGTAGCGTTATATGGTAGTCTCGGATGCAGGAGGTTGGTCATGTGTATCATGTACAGCTATATGCATTTTCACTAGAGAATGCATGTACACTGATCCTATCATGAAAGAGTACTTGATGGATGATGCTCATGAAGTATTAGCAAGATCCAGAGGTGGTGGTGTTTTTATTGAGAAGTTGGATGAGGATAGGTTGCTGAAGGTTAAGAAACCAATGGCAGAAGATGTGGTATCGAGTGAGGACCTACCGACAAAGTAACCAATATGAAGGCAAGAAGGGTTGCTAAAAGTTGAAAATATAGACTAGGATAGTATAGAGAAGGACTTGTTTTGGGAAGACTCCTCTACTCACAATGAAGTAGGTGATTCCAATTACGTTATAGCATAATGAGAAGCCTTAGGAAATATTCTTTTGACATGAGTTTTTTGGTTGATAATGATTGCAATATTTTGTCAGTCTTAGATAAAGATCTGAAGGAGATGTCGAAACGTTATTTTGTTGAATAGGGATTTTAGGATGCTTAATTGGTAGTTATTATTTCCTAATTCCTTAATCTTGATGTGTTAATCTAACGCTATAGTTTGATAACTTTTATACTTATATATGCATATTTCTAATTCAATGTTACTGTTACACGTGAGTACGTAATTATAAATTAGAAGGATATGTTGTATAATGGCCATTAATGAATGTTTTCAAAATATGACATCAAAGTGGGTCCATACATATATAGTTTTCGTTGTGATACAAGTCTTACCATAACACATCTATCCTATAGAAAATGGTAGTGGAGTAGTAGGAGGTGTTGTAGTATTCCTGTGTATTATAGGATAATTAGGGCATTGAGGTGTGCATTTTATTTTATAGTATGCAGGGATGTCACAAACTTAATAAGAAAGTTCCTAGTAAGAACTAAAAAATAAATTAAAAAAGAAATAAGAAAAATTTAGAAACTTAGGTTAACTTCCAAGAAGTGCTTGATTTATAGTCAGCTTGACTATTGAAATAGTGCTCCTAAATAAGCGCATTTCGCCCATAGGAAATGTCATATAACACTATATATGTGTATTGATTTAAGATGCCCTTAAGCTTGACAATATTTGGAAGTACTTGGCATGTGTGCTCAACATTACTTGGCTTTGGAAATCTTGCTTGGTATGTGTAGGGATATGATGGTAAGAATGGTGGTAGAGGAGTTGGCCACATGGGATCTTTATAAATATAAAATTTAGTAACTAATTTAGGTGTAGGAAGAGTTGGCCACATAGGATCTTCATAGTTGTTCTCTTTAGTGGCTAATTTAGACTCGAGAGGTTGTGATTTTTCTTATAAGATCAAGTCGTGAGTTGTTTCTTTACTACGAGAGCCTCCTTTTATACCTAAATAAGGTTCACTAATTTGGGTATCTTGGATTTCATCATGGACTTCTTTTTCTATTACCATATTAGGCTCAATAAGTTAGATACCATGGATTTCCTTATGTGATTCTTGAGGACAAAATTTTGTACCCAATCTTGAGACATCTTTATATTCTCCTCATTTGGTGTAGGCTCGCCCTCACATGGTGTAGGTTCACTCTTGAAAATGATAGGATAAGTCAAGATCTCTAATATATCATAGGCTTTATCCTCTTTTAGATTCATAAATGCTCCACCAGCTAACCTATTAACCACTTTCCTTGTCATTTCATGCAAACCATAGCAAAATATATGGAGTTGAAGCCATTTCAATAGGTTGTGATTTGGACATGCACTCAGCAAATAGTTGAATCTCCTTAAGCCTCTTGGAATGATTCCAAGTCAGATTGAACAAAACATGAGATGATCTATATTCATAACACATCTTCAGTGTACCTCACAAAGGAAAAAATTAAGTTAAATTAAAAGGATAAAATGAAAAAAAAAATTGAATTAAAATTAGAATTGACTGATATTAATATTAACAATGTTAGACTATTTTCCAAGCAATGGCGCCAAAAACTTATTATGGACTTTACTAAAGCAATGGCCCATATTGTTAACAAGTAATGAAGTGATGAGTAGAGATTGTTGACATGAAAAATTAAGTCTAACAATCGTTAAGTACTAAAATTAATCAATCCTAACAATATCCAAATGAATGAAACTTTGAAATTGGGATTTATAACTAAACAAAACTAAAGCAAGTAAACTAAAGAATGTAATGGAGAAAACCTAAAATTATAACTTCCTGTAATACTTCACTTGGATTATTATTATCTTACCATGCTTAGTTATGGTACCAAATTATTATCTTAGGTTTCTTATTTAATTATAAGTATCTTTCGAGTTGCTTATAATAATATCTCACTTAATCAATTTATTATATTTTTATGAGAATTGAGTTAAGTAAGACTCATTAAGAATAGACTATCATGGCTACACAAGGTATGGAGGTACATTTCTATCCTACAAACGAATCAAACTCAAACAAGCATGTGAATGAATTCAAACAAATGCTACCTTATTAAGGCTAAACCTATATTTTCTTCGTTAAAGCTCCTTTATGTTACCACATCAATCTAAAAGGTAGTCAATCGATTAGAAGCATTAAGCATAGAATAAAATAAATACTCATGTACTAAACCCTAAACAATTAATAAATAATATAAAACCAAGCTACGTGTTGAGTTCCATAGTAATCCTAGAAAGAAACCTACTAGATAATATTTATTGTAAACATGGATTCAAATAAGATAACATCAAACAAATACAATGAAAGTAAAGGAGTAGAATAGTAGAAAACTGATAGGTCATTAGGCTTCAATATTCAATCTTCAACCATCCAAGCTCCTTGCACTCTTAATAGCCTTTTAATCTCGAGAACTTCTTAGTTAACTTCTGTGTGTTGAATCTACAAGCTATTCCTCTTTTAATAGGCATTAAAACTCTCTATTTAAGTTCAATTTGGACTAGGAATTAGGTAGGCACTGCAACACTAAATTTTAGAGAAGGGCATCATATAGGGCATTGTGGCACGATGCAGGTCTTGTATAGGCACTGCGACACTAGCTTTCTGGCGCCTATCACTATATCTTTCTGCTTGGTTGCTTTATTTTGCCATTTTGGGTGCTATAGTGCCCCTATTTCATGGTTGTGGTGCTTGACGCATGGGAAATTCTTATTTCTCTTCCATTTGACTTCAAAGAGGTATCCTTTAAGCATTAAACGTTCAAAACACACAAACTATTTTAAGAATGAATGAAATTCATAATTAAAGGCTAAATCCTAAGCATACTCAAGTAAGATTTAACACCTTAATATGAATGACTCAACTAAGCAATAATCAAACAAAAACTCAAGAACATAGTTAATAATATTAATCAAAAGGACATGTAATGAGGCAATTTCATAGACTTGTCACTTGCATGCATATATTTAAAAGGATTAAGTAATGATGCTCAGTATTTGAAACATAGGAATGCAAGGAAACTTTAATGCAAGTGTACTCAGCACTGTTCAATGTATCTTGTGCAAACAGAGATAATTGTATCACCCTTTTGTGATATACTTAACTCAATACAACATGTACAAGTCTCCTCTAGACCATTGACTCATAACATTAGGATGTTTAAGCACTACTTAGAGCCAACACAAGAACACATAACAGACTTATACGCTAAATCATGCTCAATTCAATTTCCAGCAACTTAACTCATGATAATCATACTTTTCCAAATATGCATTTTCAGGGAGGAATAATTGTAAGAGTAAAAAGGAGCTGTTTAATTAGCATATAAAATAAAGGGGTGATTAGGAAACATGTAAACTGTATAACTCTCTCCCAAGCAACCAGATTTTCAAGTGTTTATCCAATTTAACTAGTTTTCAGTTTCCTTCCTAAATCCCCTTTGAATGCCTTGTTAATAGTTTCCTGTCTAATCCTTTAAATGTCAATTTTAGCTCCTGAAATAATCTTCTTCAAACTAGCAAGAAAACTTCTAATCAAAGCAATGCTGATAATTAGGTGATGTAGAGTTGAACTATGGTCTTAGTTTTCAATTTGGAGTTCAATTAGTCCTCCATGCAAGACTCCATTGATTTCCTCTCTCTCAAGTTCTCACTTGGCCTTACTTTGCAAAAATGGTGAAAACGAGAAGCTTGAAGATGACTTAGAACCATATTAAGAAGTGTATTAGTTGTATGTTTCCATAATTGCCCCTCTTTTAAATGTGTAATTCCTAATATATTTATCTACATATTAGAATGTAATTCTGGTGTCCAAACACTCATATCTGCCACTAGCCCTATTCCTATACCCGTATATATGTGATTAATACCTAAACCTACTTTGTCCTCCATTTAGTACATTTGTTTATTCCATTTTATTATTTATATATATATATATATGTCTTATACCCGATAACAATAAATTTAAGTCTCCTAGTTATATTATTTCCATTAACATCTTTACATTGAATTGTTCTTATTAATTTCATTTGAACTTTCTATGTTTCAAATCATGTGTTCACACTAAATTCTACTTAAGAATGCTACTAATTACTCATAAGAAATGGTTTGGATTGTCTCTTATTTTTACCTTACATTTTATGGTTCATAAGTTTCTATTACATTAACATATATCTAAATTAATTCAAGTAAGACTATCCTCCCACTTAACACTCATTTCATTTAATCAATAGTTAAAATTACACAAGGTACATATAGATGCACACATGTAGTACATCAATGTCAACTAATCTCAATTATGTTTATATAATGTATTTAGTTTCACTCAATTTAGTCTTAAAATGTGTATGCTTTACATGTACTGTGTCTAAGTGAAGAGGGTGTTACACTGGCAATTCTAAGGGAAAGGTTATGAGGAAGAAGAACTAGTGGACTTAATGGAAGAGTATTCAAGACCTTCTTAGTTTGGATATTTTGATGTTAGATATAAAACATGGAGTACAACTCTCATCTTTTATAAAAGTCCTCTTGCTATATAAGGCAAAAACTCTTGTATTTAAACCTTGTACATATTTGTCACTATATGAATATTAATCCAAGTGATTTTGAGGCTGAGACCTCTTTAAATCAAAATGCTCTGTTAAAGTCTAATATACATTCTAAACAAATGTGGAATACAAGTGTTACCTAAAGTGGTCTTGATAGTTTAAAACTGGCTTGATTTATAAACATAATATAGAAAACTTGTGTTATATTGATCTATGATGATGCTCTCTAATTCTTTCTAAGACAAGATTTTCAATATCTATAAACTTTGAACTCTATTATTAAGTTACTCTAACTAAGGAAGATAACATATAAAATAGGTGTATACAATCATATAATAGGGCAAAAATTTTTAGTAAGGAAGTCATCTTACAAAGGTTTGATACAAGGTCTCTAAGTTAACCACTTGAAATTTCACTTTACAAAAATAAGAATATTTACTTGCAAAAATTTTCACACTCATATGTTGAATAAATAAGGTCCATCTAAGAGTATAATAGACACTTAGGCTGTAACAAGTGCTTGAGCCAAACTATTTGATAACAAATCACTCTAGACTAAATAAGCACAGACATAAGGTATAAGGTGTGACACAAAAGACCCTAAGATACACAAAATCCATCAAGGCACAACCCTTATTTGGGCAAAAAAAAGTAAGTACAAAAAAAAAAAAAAACCTTGAACCTATGACCAGGAAAGGTACACTGAGCTCACCAATCGCATGCAATGCCCCAAGCTTGCAGTGTGCAAACACTGCCTAAGTACATCATAGAAAGTGGAACATCTTGACCCTGCAGTAGGTCATATGAACGAACAAGGTCTCGGGTACCTGAAAAGGATAAATCAGAAGAGTCAGGACCCCTAACAAAGCTCATAACATACACATCCATAATGGAAAAGATGACCAAATATGCATCCCAAAAGCAAGTCATGAAAAATATCCAGGAGTTTAGATAAATGGAACAAACATCAAATTAAAGAAAATATTCCCAAATTAAATTATATAATAGAGGTTAGATCTCGAACCAACACTCACTCGAAACCCATCTCAGCTTTTGTTTAAGATATTGTACGTTTTGCCTCCCTTGAACAAACTCTAGCTCCTCTTTTAGACCATAAATCTCAAACTCCAAAATTGTAGCATTCTCCTCAGACTGCGACAAGTTACTCCTCAACACATCGAGCTTAACTGTCAGTATCGTCGCTTAGCTTCTCGGCTCTCTTCAGCTTAGAATTTGCTTCCTCTAGCTCCTTTTGGGTTTCTTTCCTCGACTACCTAGAAATTATAAACTTTACATTCCATTATCCTGTTACTTTGAGACACCCGAGATATTCATTTTCCACTTCAGCCCGATAAGTTATGTTCTTCACGAAACGGTCATAATTAAAGGACCTAACTTGCATGTCTTGAAACTAAAATACTTTTGAAAAGATCCTGATAGTTAGACAACAAAAAAATAAAGAATAAACACACACATTCACGTACCTTTATCCAAAGATAGTAACCCGACCATGTAAGCAGCCTTATTAGGAATAACATCATTTTTAGCTCTGTCTTGGGAAGAGAACTATAGCTCGAGCTAGGTGAGTAGGATCACAATCTAGTAATTCATGTAACCTTAGCTTCAAAAGGGGGATCTCACATGTACCCTTAGGAAAATCAGCAAAAATATCCTCGGACTCATCCAACGTACGGACACTTTTTAAGCGTGGGGTGCCAGAGCATGATGCATAAAGAGGAGGATGAATTCTTTTAGTAGATGAAGAGTTTGACTTGTAAGATACCGCTATGACTTTAACCTTATCAAGAACGAGTTCAAGAGCTCCCTCACGACAAATTTTGATCCTCAACCTATAAAGTAGCAGCAGCTCATGCTCATTCAGTTGTTTTCTTTAATTGACTCCATACTATTGTAGGGTTTGCCATGCAAGTGCATGTATCTAAAAAAGTAATAAAGTGTAAATGGAGTGTTCGAACCCTATGAAGAATTATATCTAACAATTGATAAGTACTAAAATTTACCAATCCTAATTTTATCCAAACGAATGAACTTTGAGAGATTGGTAACTAAACTAAACTAAAGCAAGCAAACTTAAGAATGTAATTGAGAAAACCTAGAATTACAACTTCTCTCAACACACACTTGGATTATTATTATCTTATCATGCTTTATTATGATACCAAATTATTAACCTTAGGTTCTTATTTAATTATAAGTATCTTTTGAATTGCTTATAATAATATCTAACTTAACCAATTTACTATATTTCTATGAGAATTGAATTAAGCTAGACTTATTAAGAATAGACCTAATAATGGCTACACAAGGTATGGAAGTATATTTATATTCACATATAAATCAAACTCAAACAAGCATGTGAATGAATTCAAACAAGTGCTATCTTATTCAAGGCTAGATTTTCTTTGTCAAGGTTCCTCTAAGTTACCAAATTAATCTAATTGATAGCTAATCAAAGAACCATAAAGCATAGAATAAGATCAATAATTCTTGTAATAAACCTTAATCAATCAAATAATAACATAAAACTAAGCTATATGTTGAGTTCTATTGCAATCTTAGAGAAGTAATTACTTCATGCTACTTACTGTAAACATAGATTCATATAAAGAAAATATCAAATAAACACTAGGAAAGGAAAGAGTAGAATGAAGCAAATCGATGGTTGTCAGGCTCCAATCTTCAAACATCCCAAGCTCCTTTTGCTTTTTGCATTCTTGACGCTTTCTATAACTCCAGACTTTCTTTGATAAACTTTTATGTTTATATTTCCCAACATAAGCCTCTTTAAATAGGCTTCAAAACTCTCAAAAAGAGTTTAACTTGGACTAAGAATCGAACTGGTGTCGTAGCACTGAAAATTGGAGTAGGAAGTTACATTGGGCTTTGGGTTGCCCTTTTTCTAATGCCTACATGCTGGCTACCTTCCTACTTGGCACCCCATTGATAAGTTTATGAAAGAGCTTATATTACAACACATTGTGCATTCATTTTAGCTAGGTTTTTAAGTTTTGCATTATGAATTGTTTAGTTTTAGCTTAGTTTATAGTTTAATTTGTAATGCATTAAAATGTCATGTTTTAGTTATTATTGTGTAGGATTTATCTTTTAAATAAAAGTTCCATTCCTATTAAATTTTGGTTGTGTGTTTTGAAGGTACAAGCCTCAAAGAGTTCTTTTTGAAGACTAATGGCTCAAGGGATAGGATTTTAGCTTATTGGGCACCTAGATCGTGAAAAACCAAGGCTGCGACATTAAAAATCCAAACCAGTAGCGCTGGGAGCCTAGGCACCAAAAAGTGGGCGCTGGGATGCCCTACTCTCTACCAAAGATTTGTCAACCAGAGGCGTTGGGTGCCTAGGCACCAGGAAATGGGCACTGAGGCACTAGCCCTGGTGTTGGGTACCTAACGTCATACAAAGTCTCTTATTTTGTCCAAAAATCAGTGTTGGGGCGCTAGCCTAATAAATTTACTTCGAATTAAACTCTAACTCATGATTTTAAAGCTTATAAAAAGAAAGGGCTTGGGGATTCTAACACAAAATTGAGTAAGGGATTTCTAGAGATATATAGTTGATTGAGAGTGCTTGAAGCTAAAGGAGCAAGGGATTTGGAAGATCTTGGAGGCCAACATCTTCCTAGTTTTCTCTTTTTCCTTCATTCCTTTTAATTTCTTTGTATGTTCTTAATGATTTGTTTAGTTGTAGTCATGTTTACATCTAGCAGCATAAACTAAATCCTTTTTCTAGGATTATAATGGAACTCACATATAGTTTGTCTTACTTTTATCTATGAGTTACTTAGGGTTTGATATTATTGTTATTTATGTCATTTTATGTTTATTGCTTCTAATTGCTTTATCACCAATTAAATAGATTTAGTAATTTAGAGAAACCTTGACAAAGGGAATCTAGGTTAGCCTTTTGAATGATATAACATATGTTCGAATTCATTCACGTAGTTGGTTGAATTTGATTTGTATATAGGATAGACATATACCTATATATCTTGTGTAGCCAATTTAGTTTTGTTCTTAATGAACCTTGCTTATTTCAATTCTAATAGACGTATAGTGAATTGATTAACTAAGGTATGCATTATAAGAAATTTGAAATATACTTATAATTAACTTAGAACCCTAAGTTAATAACATAATATCATAACTAAACATGATAAGATAAAGACAAGTCAAGTGAAGTGTAAGGGATTGACAATTGACCTTTATAAATAGGAGCCTAAGTTTCATATATTACGGTTTTGAATTCTCCCCCTTTCTCTCTGTATTCATTTATCTCTTTATAAACCTACTAACTTAAAATGGTCTATAGAACCACTCCTGCAGGTACATCGAAAAGCACATGGGGAGACTTTGAGCTTGGACCATTTTGACATTAACAATAATGATAGTTATATAAGTTTCAAAAATATAAAATAGAACAATCATTACAATAATAATTTAACATTTTATAAATCAATTAAAACATTTGTTAAATTTATTAAATGATCTAACATCTCAAAGATACTATTGTAACCTTTCTCTGACTTGTAAAACTAAGTAGCATAACTAAAAAGGAATGCTAAGGTAGAGGAAGTGAAATGAGAACTATTGGCTTAGAAATAAGATAAGGAGATGTATGTTTCCTTGAATTAAGTTTTTGTGTATGTTTGTGCGAGTATTTATTAATTTTACTCTTATATATTCTTCTTCAAAGTTGTATGATTTATGTTAAGAAAGTTATAAATTTATATTTAATGAAAACTTGCATGTTTTTGTGATGAGATGGTTGAAGTGTTTTGTGATCATTATGAGTACTTTGGTACATACAGTTTAAAGCCTAACTTGGATCTATACTTTGGTACATACTTTTTAAGGCTTAACTTGAGATGCCTAGTTATAGGGGATTCCCACAAGAGTCATGACTTTCAAGCTCGAGTTCCCTATTTATGTGTAACACAAAGTAACCATGAAGCATTTGCATAAGAAAAATGAGTTCATTTGTCACTTTGGCTAAACTGTTCACCATGTTCCTTTTATATGATTTGTAACACTGTTTGTTGAGATTTCTATCTCATTTTGTATAAAACTTGGTGTTATAGATTGAGGAAAAGCATGTGTGATATGCTCTGCATGTATGCAAACATGAAGGAAAAGGACTTGGACATTGTTTTCGCTTGAATACTTGTTTTGTGTTATTAAGTAACCACTAGGTATATATATATTAAAGGGTTGAAAGTGACATGATGCACAACCTATGTTTTGTTGTAAAGTTAGTATTAAGTGATGTAAAAGCCTTTTGTAAATTATACAAAGTGATTTTATCATAAACTATACAAGTACAACTATGATTAAAGTAACAAATGGGAACAAGTAACTCTTTGCATTTCATTATATGATATACTTAAGTATTACAACAAGTTTTTTTTTTTTTTTTTTTTTCAATAATACAATAACAACCTAAGCCAACTACTATTTTTATAATGGTACATGATTACTACTAGTAAAATACACATTTTTTAGGAATGATTATTTAAGTCATGTACTACTAAGGGGAGAGTGTTACAAATACTTAGAACATTGAACATTAGGGCAACCAAATCCGAATTATGCTTCTTCTTTTTTTTTTTTTCAGTCAACCAAACGTAAAAGGGGGAGAGACAAATCTACACATGATTCACAAAAGTTCAATAGTAATTTTATTCCTAGCCACCTTCTTTAAGCAAAAATAAATAAATAAAAGTTTAATAGATATGAACAAAAGTTCAATAAATAATTCTCAAACAAAAATATCCTTTTAAAATTTACCAAAAAAGAGGAAAGATATCATTTCAAAAGTTTACACAATATGGATAAAAAACATGCCAATTCCAATAAAAGCAAAAATAAAGAATAAATTTTTTTTTCATAAATTTCTAACAGTGAATCCAAGTAAAAAGTAGCATAGAATAAAAAAGAAGAGAGAGGTGGAGTTGATGCTACAAGTATATATAGGGGCAATTTACCTCAAAAGAGTTAGCCTAATTGTCAAGTAGGTACGTTCTTTTTATAGATTTCATGGGTTCAAATCTCTTTAAAAAGATCATGGGAAGCAAAATTTATAAATTCTCTCATTCCAATGTCAGTGGCTTGTCTTGACAAAATTGAAAATGTGATTAGTTTAGATATGCATAAACTGACCTGAATACACTTGACTGCTAGATAAAAGAAGATATATCATGACATCTTTTCCAATCATACGTCGTTCTAGACTATGAATCTATTATGTTAAGGTTAACAAGAAAGGAGGTTTTCCAAATAAACCATGTCATAATTGAAAAAAAAAATTAGAGAGAGAATAACAAAACAATTTTCTATTTAACTTAAATGTAGCCATTGACAATTATTGAAGGCCAAATGAGTCAAGCATTGAAGAAATTTCTTACTTGAACAAAAATAGTGTATTACTGAGAAAAATTACTGTTAGTACAGGATTATACCTAATCTTATGCTAATGCAATATGTGGCTCCATGACACATGTCATCATATTATTGGACATGCATGTAATTCTATATATAGGGGCTTAAGGCTCAATGTTAGGCTCTCTTCTCCTTCACTTTCTCTCTCTACTTATGTATTTGTTTATCGCATTGGAGTGCTAACTAGTCTACATGATCACCATGCAAGTCTACCAAAGAACAAGTAAGGAGATCTTGTGATAAGCTCTCCAGCTCAGACAAAATTTGACATCAACAATTATAAACATCTCAACTAAAATATCAAAAAAAAAAAAAAATCTTCATATTCAGGTAAGGAAGATAAGGCATATAAAATATAGAAACAAAAAATGACAAAAAACCCACAATACACTGATCTCCTTCCTATTTATTTCTAAACACTAAACAAATATTTCTTCTTGGTTAGGTTGTGCCAAAATAGGAAAAGCCCTATCCGCAGTAAATAATTCAAAGGTTCCAACTACCAAATGCATTAGAGAACATTTTACTATTTTCATGAATTTGAATTATGAATGTGGTAGGCTTGTTCAACGGTCGGGTCACCCACAATTCTGATCTAAACCGACATGAAATGGGTCAAGTTGGGTTAGTTATGTTCTCTTAGTCAGTGATGTTACACTCTTTCTCTTCAACCGGAAACTTCTTCAAGGTCGGTTTTTCCTAAAACTAACAAAATAAAACCAACTAAATATATTAAGGCTCTATCCAACTTCAAATTGTGATTCTTTTGTGTTACAAACCTGATATGTACTACAAAAGACAATCATATTCCAAATATGGCTATTTAAAATTTTGAATCACTAGAAAATGCTAAGATCAAGACAGAGAACTACCAGATAGGGTTGAACAAAAATAATCCACAATCAAATTCCAAATATGATTATTTAAAATTTCTAATGCACAACACTATTGTACTTATAATATTGAACTGTGATGCCAATTCTTGTAGGAATTTCATTGGTAGAAGCTTCTCCTTACTATACAAATACCTCGGGAATCATAAAACCAATCAGATCTAATAGTTTATGACAGCCATTAACTTATGAAAGAGCTCTAATAAACCCTTGTTCTCTTGAATTCCTACATGTAAGTTCTTGGCAGCTTAAGTAACTTAGAACCAGTGCATAGAAGACTATAGACGTACTGTAGATGACCAAAAGTTATGGTCAACCATTTGAGTTTCCAGCCACCATAATGGTGTTGTCCCAGACATTGAAAAGGCCCAATGTTAGTGGTAGGTGATTTTGCTTTTTCAATTTGGGGCTCTGGTTTAGAGGCTCTATGACATAACCACAAAAAAGAATAATAATGAAAATTGTCAACATTAAAGCTAATAATTTGATCTGACTAACCAGATTCTTTTTAGGCCAATTCAAGTTCAGGTCACTTAGCTTCGAGTACAATCGGGTTTCTATGTCTTGTGAATCTGGCTTAGTCGGTTCGAGTAAGCTTTTTTAGAAAACTTGACCTAACCAATGAACAGTCCAAGAATGTGGGTTCATCATGTACCTTCATGAAAAAATATTTTCAAAAGTAAGAATGCATTATAAATCCAATTAATTGAGAAGGCAAAAAAAAAAAAGTATGTACAATGTTGAAATTAAATGAAATTGAACAATTTATTTTTAATTGCAAAATTATCAATCAAGAAATAAGAATAAAAAACAATAAGCTACTTGCAAGAGGGGGAAAAAATTCTCATAATAAAAGAAAAAAAAAAAAGGTAAGATTGAGACAAAAATCATAAAAGGGAAAAAAAATTTAGTTAAGCTCCAAATCATCCATTTTTTGTAGTAATTTTGAAGGTGGTAGTAAATTTGAAGTTTTCTGCTCTTAAATTGAGAAAAAGTCTAATTAGAGTATACTTCATACCTCTTAGGAATTGCAATGGATAAGGTAAAATGGCCATACCTCATACCTTGTAGGAATGGCAATGGATAAGGTAAATTGATATAAGAGTAAAAAGTGAAAAAAGAAAAGAAAAAAAAGAGTCGAATCAAATTAAATTCAATTAAGAAAATATTTAATAAATAAGTAATCAATTTAACTATTATCAATTTTGTTAGTTACTAATTATTATTTTTATTTAAAATGGAAAGGTAGATAGTTTATTAGAATTGCTTTAGTCGTTTGAGTTGTATTATGTAATTGAATTAATGTTTTGATAATGTATGATTATTCATTTGTGTTGTGTTGTGTTATATATATATATTACTACTAAAGTATTGTGTTAATATATAAGATAAAATAGTTTAAGTTTTATGAATTATTTTCAATTTTTTATATATAATAAAAAAGAGTAAATGGGACATGTATGTGTATTCAAATATAGACACATATTGGGTATTTATTCAGATCCGGCGCAGACGAGCCTACACTTACACCTGTCCTTATCCCTGCCCCTGTGTCATGGGCCAACTTTGCTAACATGCAAAGACATCGGTGTACCACTTCCTATGTCTTCGTGGGTAGCAAGTCAAATTCTCAAATGCCCCTCGGGTGTCAACCTGCAAGGTTAGTGCTCAACGAAGTAAGCAAATAAGTAGTAGTAAAGCTAATATCACACTGTTTGCAAGAAAGGGCTTCAACTTCTCATTAATTGAAAAAACAATCAAATTACAATGATAGCAACATGCTTACAAAATGACTACGGCATGGTAACAATGTTGGCCAGAATGGCTTGTGTAGGGGAAGTTACAATGCAACACCAAGACATTCAATACTCATCCGACAAGCTCATGTACAATTTTGATTTTAATGACTATACACCCTCCCTTAAAGAGATTTTTGCACCAAAATCCCTTTGGCAGGAGGAAACATCACTTTTTCTAGTTATCATAAAAAGGTTATTGATGAAAATGCCACATGTCAACCTACCCTACAGTGGTTCCCATCACAAGGAAAGCAGTCTTGTGCAATATGCACTAGACAAGCTTAGATTGTTATATTCTTTCTCACTTAATTTGTCGACATCTTCGCTGGCTCAGCTATTTGAAAGTGTTAAATCTTCAGCTTGAAAGTGTTCAATCTTTTGCTTGAAAGTCTTTAATATTCAGCTTGAACTCTGACAAGATTTTGTTTTTCTCTCAGCTGATTTCTTCATCTTCATGATCTTTCCACTTGACTAAGAACTGCAGGTAGGGGTGTCGTCTAATGATAACACTTCTTTTGACTTGAATCTCCTTAACGACTTTTTGTTGTGACATCTGGAGGTTGACTGTTTACATTTTAGATATTGAATAAGTTTGAGACTTTTCTCGGTATGAGGCCCATTAAGTATATGGGAAAAGAGCAGCTGCTAACCTGTAACAATTTCACAAGGATTTTTATCAGTCGCAGAACTCTTCTATGCGTTAAAGCATAAATGAGTAACACAAAGTAGCTTGTCGAGCCTTGTGGCAATCTCTGCCACCTAGACGACATCATTGTTGTGGCTTCTCTCAAGCCTAAGTGGCATTGCCTCTGATTCTGCACAAAGTATCTCTTGGCTATACTTAAACCATTATTGTGGTCTTGTCTTTAACTTATAACCCAGTACCGTAACAGTAAATTTTACATAATAAAAGGAAAACTTTAGTTCCTATGGATATAAATAAATAAAAAGAAAAATTCCACTTTCTCCTTTTAATTTTCATTTCCTCTTTTTTTTTTTCGTTCCTTTCCTACGATTTTCTTCCCTTGCTTCTAGATTACTCCAACTTTTTCTTCAAGTAGCTGAGACTTCCTCATTTCATTGTCACCTTGTGCTTGACCTTCTATCTAGCCTATGTCGACAGCTAAGGATCAATCACTGAACATTAGCAACTGGCAACCACTATAGCAAAAACCAATAGCCACACATGTAGTAAGTGCTCAGCCATTGTTATGTTTTGAGGTAGCTTCTAACTACTCTAGTTCAAGTGATTCTTTTGTTTTCTTGGAGCTAATCTCTTTCCTTTTTGTTTTGTTTGAGGATTTAGATTCTTGGAATTAGTGGGTTTGTGAATGTATGAATATGAACAAAGGGTGAGAACTGATGGGTAAAGTGTTGATGGGTATAAAAGATCTTGAATTGGTTGGGTTGTTGTAGATTTCCATGATTCAAGTTTTTGGTTACCCGTAATAGCTCATCCAACTTCAATTTAGTATTTGAATTGTGGTAAGAGTTAGGTTTCATGAGTTGGTGTTAGATTTTCTCTTGGGCACAAATTATGCCCTCAAGGTGTTTGATAAAATGAAGAAAATAAGTTATTTGTAATTTAATGTTTGGAATTTAATGTAGTCAAGTCTTTGTAATTAAGGGCTAATAATCTATGAAATTTAGAAACTAAACGATATTTGGAAAATGTAATTTCAGCCCTAAAATGTAGCACTTAGCTTGGCAACATTTTTGGGCTCTTGAGGAAAATCACAAGCAACAATCGTAAAATAGTGAGTGAAAGATATTACTTTTTGGTTGCTTAACATGTTTTGTAATGTTTTTACCTATGTATATACTTGTTGGGTACAAAAGTGTTTAGTACTTTGAGTTGATTATAAAAGTTGAATTATTTGATGAAATTCTAAAAATTTTTAAATTTTCTATTTAGTGTGTTATGTGATAGTTTTAATGATTTGCATGCAGTTGATAGAGCCAAAGAATCCATTTGAAATATGATTTAGAATCCAGGTGCACCAAGGATAAATTTGATTTGATTATTTGATTATATAGATAAAAATATTGAAGTAACTCAGCCTTGGACAAGTCATTGTGAGAGATTATATGTTATGGTATGTGGGAGCTAAAAGACCTTGTGGCGGATATATATATATATATATATGATGTGCGAGAGCTGAGTTACTATAATTACTGGCCCTTCTATGCTTTCTTTGATTTGTTTGTTATATGATTACATGTGAGTTATGTAAGTCTTACATCATATTTATACATATGGAATGTGATTGTAGAGTGACTTATATTGATGTGATATTATTAAGATATTGATTTAAAATTTTATGATGTTTGATGCTAAAAACCCTTAGGTATGTTTTTGTCATTCATTGAGTCTATATGACTCGCTCCCCTTTCTTCTATGTTTTTAGTTCTAGGTTCTTCTTAGACTTCACCAATAGGATCTTGACTTGCTAGTAGTCATTGTGGCAAGGTATTATTGAGATGATGCACACTTGAAGCCCAAGGAATGAAATAATGCAATCACATTAGGGCTTATTGTCATGTATTTTGTATTTTTGTCATTGCATCTTATTATTATTTTTTTCGTTTAGATGGAGTAGAGCTCCCTGTGTGCATGTTGTAATTGTGGTGGTCTTTTGATTGTATTATTCTGAAATATTCTACTTTAAGGGAAAACTTTGCCAAAAATTTTGTGAAACTATTACCCTTGATATATATATACTTTCACTTTATGAATGTTACTCATATTTTTATTTTTAGTAATGTTTGTGTGTTTTCATTTTTGGTTAAAAGTTAGGGTTACAGAGGTAGAGGTAGAGTCACTAGATAAGTCGAGATAAAGGCACCTGGTCCTAATATAAAACAGCTTGTGGAGGGACTAGATAGAGTTTAGAGAACAATAGTTGACGTAGTTAGAATCTTAGCTCAACAACAACCTCAACAAGCTCAACCATAACCTCCTTATGTTCCCCTTGCTCAGCCTCAACAATATGCAAATCCTCTAATTCTAACTCAGCAAGGTTAAGGGGAGCTTGTGACAATACATGATTTTTGAAAGATGCAGCCACCAAAGTTTTCTAGTGTGGATTCACACAGGATCCTTATACTTTCTTAGAAGAGTCTGACCGACTATGTGTGGCATTAGGGTAGGATCCTGTTCGAGCAGTGGAGTTAGTTAGCTATTAGTTGCATAATATGGCATATGAATATTATAAGGTCTTGGTGCAACGTCGAACTGAGCTAACTCCACTTGCTTAGCCTGAGTTTAGTAGAGCTTTCATTAAACGCTTCCTACTTGAGAGTGTGAGGGATAAGTATGCTCAGGAGTTTGAGTGCTCGGTTGAGATTGAAGAAATGACAATGTTAGAGTATGGGACTCGATTAACCAGATTATCCTATTTTCCTCCACATATGGTGGCAACCGAATAGATGAGACTGAAGAGGTTTGTCAACAGCTTGAGGGACTCTTTGTTTAGATTACTATTTGTAATGGATACCACTACCTATACTCAGGGCGTGGATTCTGCTTATCAATTGGATACTAATACTTAGAAAGACATACAAAATGAGAGAGCCATAAAAAGTATAGGCAGGAGGGTGATTCCACTTCAAGGCCAGGTGGTTTTCGAAGGTCTTGAGGTGAACCTACAGTAGGATATGACTTATTTTGAGGAAATTTCTAGTTAAACAAAATGGAATTCAGTCACAAGTGCCATCTTCTAGTGGTCCTAGAGCCTTAGAAGTTCCTATATGCTCTACTTGTGGTATCAGACTCAAAGGGCAACATAAAAGAGAGTTTGGTGCATGCTTCAAGTATGGTGCAAGCTTCAAGTATGGTGCAATGGACCATCATATAAGAGATTATCTGATGATAAGCGGGCAGTCTTCTTCTAATTGGTCATCTCACTTAGTTCAGGTTGGACCTTCGTTGCCTGCTACTTCTGACAGATTTCAATGGGGTCATGATACTTTTTCTAGAGGTTCTCTTTCTTATGGTAGGGGTTAAGCCCCCATTTATGTTATGACTACTTAAAACGCTCAGGCCTCAAATAGAATTGTGTTAGGTAGATTACTTGTTTATTCAGTTAATACTAAGATACTATTTGATTCTAGAGCCATCCATTCTTTAATATCTCCATACTTTTCTTCTTGTGTGAAGAGAGTATTTGAGCCTCTTGCTGTTCCTTTAGTAGTCTTGACACTTCCGGGGGAAGTAATTTTTGCAAATAGATATATTGTATCTTGTGAAGTAGTAGTGGATAATGGGTTATGTTATGTGGATTTGATAATATTAGACATGTTAAAATATGATATAATTTTAGGCATGGACTAGTTGCCTGACTATCATACAGTGGTGGATTGCAGCGAGAAAAGTGTCGAGTTATGCTATCTAAGCTAAAAGTCTTCTCAAGAAGAAAGATCAGGCTTATCTAGCCTATGTAGGGATACTCAGTTAGAATACTATCCTTTGGAACAAATTCCAGTGGTAAAAGAATTTCCTAATGTGTTTCTAGAAGACTACCTGGTCTTTTTCCTTAGAGAAAGATAGAGTTTGGCACTAATTTGTTACCAGGCCCTTAGCTAATCTATATACCTCCTTAGAGAATGGCTCCTAGTGCATTGAGGGAATTAAAGGTACGTTTGCTATACTTGCTAGATAAGGGTTTATTCGTTCAAGCACGTCTCCTTGGAGTGCTCAAATTCTTTTTGTTAAGAAGAAAGATAGTTCGTTCAGATTGTATATTGATTATCAGCAGGTGAATAAGGTCACTATGAAAACAAGTACCCCTTCCCTAGAATTAATGATTTATTTGAATAATTATAAGGGGCTCAGAATTTTCAAAGATTAAATTACGATTGGGATATCACCAACTTCAGATTAAGAAGGAAAATGTTCCGAAAACTATTTTCAGCACCCTGTATGGACATTATGAGTTATTGGTCATGTCCTTTGGACTCACTGATGCTCCTACAACATTTATGGACTTTATGAATAGGAGTGTTCAAGCCTTTCTTAGACCAATTTGTCATTGTCTTTATTAATGACATTTTGGTGTATTTTTGAAGTAAAGAGGAAGATGAGAAGCATCTTTCGAATTATTTTGTAGACACTTAGATAAAACAAGCTATATGCTAAATTCTCTAAGTATGAATTTTGGTTGAATCAAGTAGCCTTCATAGGACACATTGTATCCAAAGAAGGAATTTATGTGAACTTAAGAAAGTAGAAGCAATACAAACTTGGCCTCGTCCAACTAATATGTCAGAAATTCAAAGTTTTCTGGGGTTAGGAGGGTATTATAGGAGATTTGTTGAAAATTTTCCTAGATTGCTGCTTAACTGACTCAAAAAGGTGTTAAATTTATTTGGTCAGAGGCTTATGAAGAGAGATTTTAGAAACTTAAGATTGTCTTACTTTAGCTTCATTCCTTACCCTTTCCTCTAGTACGAAAAAAATAACAGTGTTTTGTGATGCTTCTTGTATTGGATTGGGTGTGTTTGATGCAAGATAGAAATGGTGATTGCATATGCCTCAAGACAATTGAAGAAACATAAGCTAGATTATCCTAGCCATGATTTGGAGATGGTAGCGATAATTTTTGTATTAAAAATATGGATACAATATTTGTATGGGAAAATTTGTGAAATCTACATGGATCACAAGAGTCTTAAATATATATTTGATTAGAAAGATTTAAACTTAAGGTAACTTAGATGCATTAAGCGGTTAGAAGGTTATAATTGTTCGATTTCATATCATCTAAGGAAAGTCAATGTGGTTGCTAATGCATTGAGTAAAAAGTTGATAGGTAGCTTATCACATGTGAAGCTATATGTGACCTAGCTGTTAGGGAATTGTAGAAGCGTAGACATCTGATTCTAAAGTGTGTGCTCAGAAAACCAAGTTTGATCAATCTGCAAGTAGTTAATTTAGGGTAGATGGAGAAAGAGTGTTAAGATACTAAGATCATTTGGTTGTTGTGTCATTTGATCCTGAATTGAAAAAGAAGATTATTGAGGCAGCTCATTGCTCATCATATGTGATGCATACTAGTTATTCCAAGATGTATCAAAACTTGAAAAAGTTCCATTGGTGGGATGGTATAAAGAAGGATGTAGCGGATTTTGTTTCAAAGTACGTAGTATGTCAACGGGTGAAAGCTGAACATCAAAAACCCTCAGGAATGTTAGGAAGAATAGATATTCTGAAGCGATAATAGGAGAAGATTACAATGGACTTTATAACAGGACTTCCTAAGTCCTTTAGGAGTTATGATTTAATTTGGATAATTGTGGACCGATTAACCAAATCAGCACTTTCTTCTAGTGAAAACTATATATTCAGCACATTAGTATGCTAAATTATATCTAGATGAGATAGTTTCGTTGCATGGAGTACTTGTTTCCATCATTTCAAATTGGGACCTCAGTTTAACACAGCTTTTTGGAAATCCTTTCAAGAAGCCCTTGGTACTCAATTGCTATTTAGTACAACCTTTCATCCTCACACTGATGGCCAATTTGAGAAAGCTATACAAACCTTATAAATATGCTACGAGCATGCGTGATGGACTTTGAGGGGAGTTGGGATCAGCAACTGCCACTTATGGAGTTCGCTTACAATAATAGTTATTATAGTAGCATTCAGATGACACTACTTGAGGCTTTGTATGGAAGAAAATATAGATCTCTAGTTTGGTAGTTTGAAACTTATGAGTACCAACTATTAGGACCAAAGTTAATACATGATGTTACAAAGAAAGTATAGATTATTCATGATAGATTGAAGATGACTTAAAGTAGACAGAAATCTTATGCAGACAATCATCAAACGAAATTTGAATTTGAAGTAGGGTGATCATGCATTCCTAAAGGTTTGACCTTTTAGGGGCATAATGAGATTTGGCAAGAAATTGAAGTTGAGCTCAAGATTTATAAGACCTTTCTAGATTTTGTATATGGTAGCAGCTGTGACATATAGATTGGCATTACCGCCAAACATGGACAGAGTAAATCTGGTCTTTCACGTGTCTATGCTTTGGAAGTATTTACTTGATAAATCTCACATTTTGGGGGTCCAACAGATGCAAATAGATAAGAATTTGACTTATAAGGATCCATCACTAGCGATCATGGATAGGCAAGTCTGTAAGCTTCCATCAAAGACGTTCTTTTGTGAAAGTTGTCTGACAACATCATAGTGAGCAAGAAGCCACTTGGGAACCTGAAAATACAATGAGACAACAATATCTATATCTTTTTGGTGATTCAGGTAAATAATGTATCCATATTTATTCTATTGAAATTTAGGATAAATTTCTTTTAAGGGGGGATATTATTATAACCCTGTACTGTAATGGTAAATTTTAGGTAATAAAAGGAAAACTTTAGTATCTTTAGATTTAAATGAATAAATAAATAGAAAGAAAATATCAACTTTCCCTTTTTCATTTCCTAGTTTCCTTATATTTTTTTTACTTCCTTTCTCACAATTTTCTTCCCCTGCTTCTAGAGTACTCCAGCTTTCTCCTTCAAGCAGTCTAGACCACTACATTTCATCGTCACCTTATGCCTTGATTCCTTTCAAGCCCAGGCCTGTAATTGAGGATCAGCCACCGTGGAATAGCAACAACTGGCAGCCACTGCAGCAGCAACCAGTAGCCACGCCTCCAACAGCTACTTGACCATTCTTCTGTTTTGGGGTAGCTTCTAGCTACCTCTAGTCCAAGTGATTCTTTTGTTTTGTTAGAACTAATCTCTTTCCTTTTTATTTTGTTTGACGATTTAGATTTAGGGAATAAGTGGGTTTGTGAATGAAAGAATATGAATAAAGGTAAGAAGTGAAAGGCAAAATGTTGATAAGAGAGGAAGGATCTTGGAATTAGTTGGGTTGTTGTAGAGTGAACAAAGAGAAAAGAGCCAAGTGTAAAAAAGAATGCATACTTGGAAAAAAAAAAAAAAAAAACTAGTGCACAAGATAAAGTAGGAATGATTAGCATCATTAATGAAGTAGAAGCTAAGAGACTAAAAGGCTGTATCAAAACTGGCCATGCACCATTACACACACACACACTCTTTTGCAAACCTTAAACTCACCTAAGCAAGAGGACAAACCCCAAACCACAAATACACATCCAAAAAACTCAAAACCATAACCTAGAAGAAAGAAAACAAAACCATAAACCAAAGAAAAAAAAGAAGGAAAACCGAACCAAGGAAAGAAAGAAAAATGTGAGCTAAAGGGAAGAGGAGCAAAACCATAGAAGGTAAGAAATAGGAGGAAAACTGAGCAAGGAAGGAGAATGAGAATGAGGAGGCATAGGAGAAAAGAGAAAGAAAATAAAAAGCTAAGGGTATTAGGCAAGTATTCATGCATTCTTTGTCCATTCCATTATTGCTTTGCAAATTAGTTTCTTATTACTCTTATAATCTTCATGTTATTCTTATGTCCTTCATGCATCTGAAATGGAAAATGAGGAAGATAATTCCCTTTTGGAAAACTTAAAGGAATGAGGAAAAGAATAATAATTCTAGTAACTTGTCTTGAGTTCATATTGGCCAAAGTTCCCAAGCATCCAAAATGATGTCCAAACCATAGTATAGATCCTATATTGAAAGGTGATTCCATGCATACGAGAGGTTGGTATTTATGGTACGTCAAAATCCTTGCAAGGCAGCCTCGTGTTTGCATGAATCGTTCAAAAAGGTTATTAAAGAGTAGAAAAAAGGAAAATAATGAATTTGACATTTGCATATTCCTATATTTCTAAAACTACCATCAAGATACCTTTCGTTGTTGTGTTGTTAAGGTTTGACTCACTTTTCTTTAATCTTGATATGCAAGATAATGAAGTTTTCATGGAAGTGTATATATTTCAAGGTATCTTTGTCTTTTGCTCTTCTTTGGAACAGGGCATTCTTTATGTTACTGAAAGGTGGCAAGTTGTAGATCGGTGGTATGAAGAGGGTGATAAGGATAGCCCTCTCATGGCCGTTTGTGTGATTCTGTTAACCTAGGTGAAAATGGTTTAGAAATTTTGGAGTCATGGCTTTTGGATTCTAGGATGAGCAAGGGAAAATCTAGTGATGGCCATAATATATGAATACGTATCTAGTTTAGACTTAAACTAGTTGTTTAAAGGAAATTGTAAAATACTTGTAATAGTTTCCTTTTGGTCCAAACTTAATATAAAATCTATGTAAATAATATGTACTATGTAAATGAATGAAGTAGAAGACTATGTCTCTTTTGTAAACCTTGAATGTCCATATGGTAAAATTGGCCAAGAAGAATTCCCTAGGAAAAAGAAGTGTCCAATTCGGTCAAGTAGTGTTTAGGCAAAGAAAATGTAAAATTCGGCTAAGGCAAGAAATAAGGATTACAATTAACAAAGGACAAATGAAACAAATGGTAAAATACAAAATAGGAATAATTGGTTAAGATGTCTAGTACTAATCGGCCATGAAAGACTAAAATTGGGTAAATAAAATCAATAGTAATATTAATGGGTAATTTGACATGTAGTTTTAATAAGAAAGTACTAACAAGAAAGTAAATAAATTAAGGAAGTACTAACAAGGAAGTAAATAAATTAAGGACATAAAGGTTGTAAATTAATTCTAGCTTAGAAGATCTAACCAATTTAATTTAGTAAATTAATAACGGGTTCAAGATGTAAGAAGAGAAATTAATAAGGAATTAGGAATATGAAATAATCTAAGTATTGAATATGAACTAAATTGGGTAATAGGTTGGAAATTAATAAAATCCTAAGGCTGTGAGTTAATTAAATTAAGGACTTAATGGAGATTCTATTAGAAATATAAAGTAATAAAATATAAGACTTGAAGGAGGTAAATTAAGTAAGTTAAAGTGTGTCTTCTAATAAGTGTCATTAAGAGGACCATTTAATTAAAAAAAAAATTTATGGTAACATGTTATTTGTAAAAAATAAAGAATAAATTAGTACTTAATTGAAAGTGGTGGAATTTGGCCTTAAGAGAAGATGGAAGAAACTTAGTAATTTAATTTAATGAATTCGGTCCTAGAATAATAAAAAGAAAAAGAAAAATTTTGGTAAAGAAATTGACTAGTTCAGTTTAAGAACCAAAGGAAGAAAAGGAAGCTTTGGGTCTCTTTGGTAATTAAGAAGTAATTACTATTTAATTTAGACATTAAGACATTAATTAAATTAAGTCTAGGTTTAAGAGAGTAAAGTGTTACACTTGCAGCAAGGTATTCTTGAGAGGATGCACACTTGAAGCCTAGGGAATGAAACACTACTAGTCACATTAGGACTTAGTGTCATGTATTTTGTATTTTTGTCATTGTGTCTTTATTTTTCCCTCCTTTTGATGGAGCGGAGCTCCCTGTATGTATGTTGTAATTATGGTGGTCTTTTGATTATATTATTCAGAAATGTTCCATTTTATAGAAAAACTCTGCCTAAATTTTTGTGAAACTACTACCTTCACTATATATATAGACTTTCACTTTTACAAAGATCACTTTTAAAAAAAAATAGTTAATGTTTATGTGTTTTCATTTTTGGTTAGAAGTTAGGGTTACGAAGGTTTGAGTATCTATTCTTCTGGCTAGTTATACCTTTAGGTAGGGTGTGACACTAACCCACCACAATGGTACTTATGGCTCTTCTATGTCCATCCAAAAGTTCCACATTTCGACTCTTGGGACAATCACTAACATCTCACACCTCTTCGACAATGCTCTTCATGGTTGACACTTCTCAACATATTAGAACAAAATGTTACTTCCTCAATGGTTCAGAACATAGCTTTGACACTAATTGTCATGGTCCGACTTTGCTAGCATGCAAAGATGCCAGTATAACACTTACTATCCCCTCATTGGTAGCAAGTTAGCTTCTCAAATGCCCCTCTGGTATCAGCCTACAAAGCTAATACATAACGAAATAAGCAAATAAGTAGCAGAAAAGCAAAAATCACAATTGTTTGTAAGAAAGGGTTTCAACTTCTTACAAAATGACTACGGCATAGCTACAACATAAGCAACAATGGCTTGGTTGAGGGGAAGTTACAATACCAAGGCATTCAATGCTCATCTGACAAACTCATATACAACTTTGATTTTATTGATTGTACACCCTCCCTAAAGAGCATTTTGTACCAAAGTCCTTTTGGCAGGAGAAAACTTTATTCTTCCCAGTTGTCATAATGGCTTATTTTCGAAAATGCCACTATGTCAAGACCTACTTCAACATGCCCTAAAATGGTGCCCATCACAAAGCAAGTGGCCATATGCGACAAGTACTAGACAAGCTTGGATTGTGACACCTTGCCCTACCTATTGTGACTTGTCATCCCCACTTACTAGTGGATATTGAAGTTAGCATGATGCAACACAGAGATAGTTATGACAAATATTGATGGTCATAAAAAAAATTATATCATTTCATTTTGTTAATATGTGAAAGTTATAGACATTGAAATTAGATAATTTTATACATGTCAAACTGATATACAATTTCAATGTAAAAATTAACCATGGACTATAAAGAAACAGTTTAGAATGGCAATAATATATTATGGTCAAATTTTCACACCATCAAAAGAATGAATACATACTATTATGGTTAGCTCACAAAAATGAGAATTAACTAACATAGCTATTAATGTTTTTTGGGCATCTATATCATGTTTAAAGACATTTGGTTCAAACTATTCAACTGTTAAATGTAAATTCTAAAAGTGCTATCTATTGTACCTGTTAAGTCCGTTGGTGTCCGGACCTACATGTTGAGGATGATTCGCATGGCTCCTGAGATCCAACCTGCAAGACAAGGGGAAAAGGAGGTTGGGCAGAGCCCAGGATCCTTCTCTGATGGTTAAGTCAATGTCTTAGAGAGAGTGTGTAAAATAATAGGGAGAGTGAAAGACCTTACCTTTTAAGGTTTTACCCACTTATATAATGATGTGTGACTAGTGAGGTAATGCCACATGTTGTGTGTGTATTGGATGGGTTTAATGCCATACTAACACTAGTCCACAAGAAAAACAAGTCCGAGTAGTGAAACAAATTAGGGTAACAAGTGTTTTCGATCTCGTTTTGAGTTTTTACTACAAAATTTATATGTACAGCATGCAATGCCTAATTTATTTAAACAAATGTAAATATTGTTTTGTGCTAGGTTTCTTTTCCATCTTTCATGTAAGACCTGCTTTGAGGTCTGACTTGAAACATGTAGAGCTCGTTGGCTTCCTTTGTCATTGTGTAAGGGGTTAATTTTAAGTTGACTTGTCGCTTTCTCATAATCATATTTTTCAAGGTCTTTGTAAGTTTGGTTTAGAGGCCGACTTTAATACAACTTAAGATCTTTTTTTCATAAAGTTTTTTGGTTGCCGAGGATTTGATTTCTCAAGGTCTTTTTAGCTTAATACTTTGCCCCGAAGTTAGTTTCTCAAGGTAGAGTATGCATTAAGTTAGTTTCTCAAGGTAGAGCATGCATTTGATATCTTTAAACATGTATTTGTTTATGCTTTGACTAAAACACACTTTGCATTTTTTGCATATGTATTATGCTTGGGCTAAGATTTGTCTTTGGTCTCGAGCATGTATGATGTGTTCGGACCAAGGCTTGTTTTTTATTGTGAGCATGTTTGTTATGCTCGAGCTAATACTTGTCTTTGAATGTGAGCATGCTTATTATGCTCGGTCTAGGACTTATCTTTTCATATGTTTGTATACTTGTATCAATGCTTGTTTGGTTGGAAGCCTGTTTGTATGTTGTGCTAGGGAGAATGCCTGTTAGGCTTGAAGCATGTTTGTATGCTGAGATCTTGAGAGGGCCTAGCATTGATTTAAAGCATATTGCTTGTATAAAGGCCTGTATAGCTCGAAGCATGTGTGTATGCTATGGTTTGGAGAAGGCTTGCCATTGATTTAAAGTATAGTATGTTGCTTATATCAAGGCTTATATAGTTCGAAGCATATGTGTATGTTGAGGTATGGAGAAGGCCTACCATTTATTTAAAGCATAGCATGTTACTTGTTTTAAGACTTGTATAGCTCGACACATGTATGTAAGCTGAGGTCTAAAGAAGGCCTACCATTGATTTAAAGCATAGCATGTTGCTTGTATCAAGGTCTGTACAACTCGAAGCATGTCTGTATATTGAGATCTAGTTGAAGTTGAATACTCAATTTAGATTATTGTGTTGAGATTTTCTTGCATCGGTATCTATAAATGTGGCTGAATAGCTAATCTCAACAAAGAATTATTAAATAACACGAGGATATATGAAATATCATTTTCGTATTTACCAATAACATGAACAAGATATGTTATTCTAACATGTGAATTTCTTATTTGTGAGTTCTTTGATAAGTTGAATCCTGAGCTATAGCTAGCTTGGTCATGTGAGTTCAATACTTTTACCACAGCATACTTTAAAACAAGTATGACTTTACTAAGATGACGTTTGTCTTTAAAGACATATGGCGTATCCACATAAACATATATAAATATCGAAGGGACTAGATGGGGCAATTTAGCCTAGCTAGGGATATTAAGGATTTCATACCAAGGAAAAAAGCATATAATCATGTGAAAATAAAACCAAAATATCAAAACCACTAGATCGTGGTGCACAAGCATAGCTCGGGTTATTGAGCATGTGATAAAAGTATAAATTAAATAGTGAGTATATTTATGAACATTGGCCTAGTTCGAGAGTGATCATGTTACCGTGTAGTGCGTATGAACTAAATATAATTTAATTAATTTATGTTGTACCTTAATGTCTGTACGTTGTTGGAGAGATTTCTGTCTTGTATCTTTCTTTAGAGGTCGGGAGTATTGGATATCATTCTGATATGTTCACCTTTAGGTCGGTTAAACTTTAAACAGTTCTCTCAGAGCTCTAGATTTTGAAGTTGTGTTTGCATTTAGTTAGATTTTGCGAGCGATCTTCTTTTGTGGTTAATGTCATGACAATATCATTCGAGCTCTATGTTTCATGTGGAATCACAAAAAACAAGAAATGTTCACGAATCATGCATATAAAGGGATTGGAATCCTCATAATCAATTATGTCTGTGCCTTTGGTAAGTGTAATAAATTGTATAAGCTAATAAGTCAAGCTATCAAATATGTAATTGTGCTTGAGAGATGTATAATGGTGAAAAAATGTGATTAACTGAAAATATAGTTTATGTGTATATGCAATAACACAAAACTCTAAGCAGACTACAAAGCCAAGACTTATAAGATATGAACATGTCTGAGCATCCATTAATCAAAAAAGCATTTAAAAGTGTGATCAGGACATACAACTTATGTCAAAATTTCACAATCTTCAATTTGCTTAGTGTATGTATAAGTACACTAGTAAAAAAGCATAATAGATTGAATGAAGTAGATATTCAGCTATGGAGCAAATGAATCATATGATGAATAACTCTAAATTTAATAAGAAGCAAGTTCGGTTAGTTCTTTGCCTAAGCTCTTGGAGAAACCTTACATGATATAGGTCTTATTTCTATGGATAGGAGATTTGCATAATTCATATAAAAATTTGAGCTTAACAATTATTATAATCAATGATTAGAGCATTTAAGCATGTATCAGTTGAGCTAAGCATTTGATTCTAGGTGATTTGTATAAAAATAGAACCTTAACAAGCAATTTTATAAGAACATGAAAGTTTGCAGGTAATTTGTACAAAAATTATAAAATTTTAGGCCATTTAAATAATTGAGGAGCCTATATTTAATTTTCCATAATTATTTAGGTCATTTATATGATAATATGAGACTGGGAGTCTATATGCAATAATCCTGAAAAATTTAGGCAATTATTATGCGCTTAGGGATGTACTTGAAAAATATAAAAGCTTGTGTGGTAATTTCGTAAATTACTAAAATTTGAGAATTTGTTGAAATTATATAAAGTTTTGTGCCAAAAATTTAATATTTTGGATAAGTATGTAAATTTCTAAAATATTTAATCCATTTATGAAACTATTGAAATATTTAGGAAAATAACGTAAATATGTAAAGATTTAGGGACTGAAATGAAATTTCGTAAACTTGGACTGGGCTGTGCTGGATCTTGATCTGGGCCGTACTGGGCTCGAGGAGGCATATGGATCCTGGTCAACTGTTACACAGATCTGGGTCAAAACCAGATCTGGTTTTGAGATAATGCAGCCGTCCTTTCTCGCCCACGAGTGGAGTCGTGTGCAGCCTCCTCAGGCTGCGTTCTCAGTGTAGTTTTGATTGAGAATAAGAGGTGAAGGTTGCAGGTGGTTAACCAGTGGCTTTATATAGGCGAAAAAGGAGGAAAATTGACCAAAACAACCGATGCCGAAGACTTCAACCATCGTGAGCCACGGTGGCAAATGAGGACGTGTGTAGTGTTCGATGTTAAGAGGTTTTGCTGGCATCGTGATCAGCAGGAAAAGGTGATTGCTATAATGGTCTTGGACAGAAGTTTGAATCAATGGAAAGTGATGGAAAAAGGGCTTGAAAAGGCCACTTGTTTTTAGCCCTTTTTTGCAAAACTTGCCAGACTTGTGGTGGTGAGGGAGGGCGCTCCGGCCTTCTCCTGCTGTCATCTTCGACTATGTGGATAGTGATAGGTCTTGGATATTGTAGTGTATTCGGATCTATAGTGGGCTTTTGTATTCGGTTTGAGAATTGAAAGAACGAATCTGTCCCCTTTTGTGAGTTTTGCACAAAGAAAAAACTTTTGGCACCTATAAACAGCACCACCAATGTTAAGTCTGTTCATGTCGGACCTGAGGATGATTCGCGTGACTTCCAAGATCCAATCTGCAAGACAAGGGAAAGAGGAGGCCGAGTGAAGTCCCAGGATCCTTGTCTGATGGTTAAGTTAGTGTCTTAGAGTGCGTGTAAAATATAGGGAGAGTGAGAGGCCTTATCTTTAGGTTTTATCCACTTATATCTTAATGTATGAGCCAATGAGATAGTGCCAAGTGTGGTGTGTATTAGATGGGTTTAATGCTATATTAACAAAGAATATGATGAAATAGTAAAATTTATGATTTAGAAGAATTTGTGTTATGGTATTGCAATATAACTGAAGCTGTAAATGGAACATAAAGGGTTCTTTGTCTTGAAAGTCTCAATTAATTGAGTTCTTATTAGTTAAAATATACATTTTTATTTTATTTTTATTCAACTACTTGAGAATGAAAAGATAAGCTTAAATTTGGCTAATCTGCGTTTGTTCTTTTAATCTGTAACCTATTTTGCATCCTTTTTGGACTTCATATCATCTTTTTTTTTAATTTTTTATGCTCATATGCAAATTTTGAGGCTATCTAACAGTCCCAAGTGATTAAGTTTTTTTTGTATCAAAGGAAAGGTAAAGAGTTTCTAATTAATTTTTATGAGTTGTATTAAAGACTCTGTTATTTGGTAGATGATTTTGAGAAGCTATCAAGTTATTAAACTACTTTCTTATGTTTTCATTTGTCAGATAACACTGAAATCTTATTGAGCCTGTGCATATTGTGTTTCATCTTTCTTGATGTAGAGAACTAACAAATTCCATCAATATGAAAATCAATAAAAGCATTCTTATCTTTCAAATTTACATGTTTCTTCGAAAATATGGGGACGATCTATAGTGGAAGAACATCATCATTAGCCATTCTTGCCTCTTTGTCAAAGGCTCAAAGCAATACTGGATTTTATTAGCATTTATTTGTATACCAACCTTTGCTTCTATTGGTTGTTTGAGGATCAACTTAGTTTTCATTGTGCATTTACGTGATGTGGTGATACCAGTCTTCTTTTCTATTCATATTACACTAGCCAAGTTAGCTATAGGACTGTAGAAATAAATTTACATCAATTCGTTTACGTGAATAACAGATTTGGAATTTGGATACTCAGTAGAGTTGCGAAGGTTTTATTAATGAAATTTAATTACTTGTTTATAATAATAAGAATAAATGTATATTTAATGAAGTAAAGGAGGTCAAAGAGATTAGGTTGCATTGTGATATCTCTTCTTTTTTCCTGTAAATATCCATCTAGCATTCTTTCAAAATTTCTTCTTGTCCCTCCCTACAATAATTAAGTGCAGCTCCCTGTGTAATTACGTTGCATGCAAAAAACTATTAATTAAAAAGGTCATCTAAAATTAGTTGCCTAAAGCATATGAAGGACAAATTTCTTGATTTTGTTTGATAATCATACACTGAAAAACAAAAAAACTAGAACACGAGAGAAGAACAAGAAAGTCAAAAAATGGAGAATAAATAAAAGATGGAAAAATATACTTAGGTAGACAATTGATCCTTTATAATAATAATTTTCAAAATTTTAACTCTATTACCATGAATAACTCTTACTAGAATATACTAATTTATTAACAATTTACACTACTAATCTTAAGATATAACGAACAACTTAACTATGAAATTAACAATTAATTTTTATATTACATAAACCTTCCCGTGCCTAACCCTTTTTTCTTGGGGTTGAGTCCCAAACTCCCATATATTGTGATGATTAGGATGACAAGCTCAAATTATGGACTCTTGTAATGTTTTATATATATGGAAATAATGATTCCAAAATAATATCACTTCCTCAATTTAACTGTTTGATTTTTGTTTTTCTTTTCTACGAGATTTAAGAGTGTTTATTGTTACTAATTTCAAATAACCACAATCAGTGATTCTTTCAGTTTTATTTTACGAACATGCAACTGATGGCAAATCCGATATTTCAACAAAGTGAAGCCCTATTTCCCACCGTCTCTTCTTTATATAACCCATTGGCCATTGTTTCACATTGGCGGGCAAACCTGGTTGCATTGTAATTCTGAGCGTTACAGTCAATAACTCAATATTGCCAGAAACAGAGCTCTCGCCGGATGAAAGGGAAAGAGATGGAGAGAGAGAGAAAGAGTTTGGATGTCTTTGTCAAGTCGAAGAAGAAGAGGAAGAAGAAATCGTATATATGGGAACCCATCAAAGCTTTGCTGAGAACTTCCATGAAGAAGACGAAGAGCAACAGGTTTATGAAGAGAGCGTTTCGATGCCTCTGGTGTGGAAGAATATGAACGTTAAAGAGGAAGAAGAAGAGGAGCAAAAGTTTGGCGGTGGGGAAGAGGAACCTTCATTAATGGATGCTAACGCAATTGGTGATCCCCTTAGGCTTTCTGGTAAAGGGCGGAAAAAGAAGTACCACTATAAGGCATTTGAGTTCGACGGTAATCAATATGAACTGGTGAGTTCGATTTTCTGTATTTTTAGCAAAAAGAGAAAAAAAAGTTTCGATTTTTAGCAATTTAAACTTTGTATGCAGTATGAACGCATTGCTTGCTCTATTGATTGATGGAATTCCTTAATGATTATTTCCTTTCCTTATGAAATTTGTTACTTATTTGTGTTTTTTATTATCTGTTATTGTTCCTACAGGAGGATTTTGTACTTGTAGCTCCGGACAAGAAGGATGAAAAGCCATGTGTGGCAGTGATCAAGGTGATTCCCTTGAAACATTACTTTTGTGGTTTTCATAAGAAAATTAAAGTTTTATTAGTACTAAAATGCATGTCAAGTCAACTAAGAATTGCATCAATTCTGTGTGAAGGCGATATGGGTATTTTCATTATCAACTCTGTGCGAAGGCCAGATGGGTATTTTCGTTTTATTTGTGGGTATCTAGTTGATATTAATATATATACACTTTTGGGGGACTGTATGGAACATTGTCGATATTTAATTCTGTTGTATTAGAGGTTTCAGTAGAGATCAGTTTCTGCTGAAGAAAATACTCTTACAAGTTTAGTTAAGTGAAGAGTAATGACAAAAATTCAATCCATATGCCTAATCCACATTGTACATTCTGAAAGCTCTCAATCTATATATTGACATCTTCCATTCTACTATTTTCCTGGGAGTTCTTCTCAGATGCTTGTTGCAAGATGTCTCTTTCCCTAACATTTTAGTGATTTTATCTCATTGAATATGTAATCATGTTTTAAAGTTGGTTGGGCTGCATAGGGTGTTATCATTTGGAGGTTTCCTCTTTGTTTTTTCTGAAGGAAATGATAATTCTTACACTTGTTTCATGTACTTCATACGATGGCTTTTCTTGCCCTTCTGATTTATCTGGGATTGTTGTGCCTTCAGGACATTACGCAGGGTAAAAATGGTAGTGTGATGGTGAAGGCCCAATGATTTTATCGTCCTGAAGTGGTAGAAAGAGAAGGTAATGGAAGGTGGAGCCCATGTGACTCAAGAGAGCTGTTCTATAGCTTCCACAATGACGAAATTTTAGCAGAATCAGTCATGCACTTTGTTCCCATGCACAAGAAAATTCCGAAACGTAGTGAGCATCCTGGGTTTATTGTGCAAAGAGTGTATGACCATAGAGAAGAAAAACTCTATAAGCTAACCGATAGAGACTACAAGGACAATATCCAGAAAGAAATCGATCTTCTTCTTCATAAAATTTGGTCACTTTTGGGTGATCTTCCTGACATTGAGACTGAAGAAGCCCCTTCTGATCAGGAACTTCATTCTGATATTTCATGGGAAGAGGAGGAAACAAGCAAGCCTGATCAACATCTAAAAGCTACAATGCAAGAAAGTCGCATAATTAATGCCTCAGAGTACTACTGCATGTTTGGAAAGTTCAAGGCTCTAACTGGAGAAATCCACAAATGGCTGGAGAGACTCCTTCAAGGTGTTCAATACATGTGCAGTTCTGGTAATAACATACAGAGCGACGAGAAGGGAAACAACAGTTTTGGAACAGAAACTAAAATTCATGAAAAGAGTCTGAAGGTATTTTTTGATTTTATTGTTTGCTCTGAGGTCTGTCTTCGTCTTTTTTTTTTCTCTCTTCTTTTTCCTCCCTTATTAGGTATATAGTTTATGAGAATTCATAATAGGAACTAAGAATCTTTAAACAAAGAATCAAGTAGATTTAATGATTCCAATGTTTTGTTTGTTGTACCCTAAAGGGCCGAGAGTCTTTCACCTGGCCAGATGCTGTTGTTTTGGCCATAGTCGCATTGGAAATGGCTTCATATGATGGTCTTTCCTCAGATTTTCACAAGTATAACCAGAAGTTGCAGAAAATGTTGTTTAATCTCAAGGTTAGAGGGATGCCTTTCTAGTTTCTACCTATCAATAAGATGCCTAGTTATTTAAAATTACATTTACATTACTGCTCATGTACTGATATGTGTTCTTTGCCAAGGCAATCCTCAATCAGAATGAACCCATTTGAAGCATGGAATTCTTATTTTATTGCCCCAGTTGTTTTTGTTGTATATGAAAGGGTAATCTATCATATTAAGTTTAGTTCTGTTCTTGTGTCTCCATGTGCGTGGGCACTTGCTTGTGCATCTGTTGATTAGATATTTTTATTCACATTGAGTGTAAAATGTTTATGGGGAGGTTTAGAAAATAATAATAATAATAATAAATACATGTAAAAGTCCAGTGCCTTAGACTTCCCTCTGACACCAATTTAGTTAAAACCTGTATTTATTCTACTGTGATTTATGAAACAAGACATTTCCTCTTGACTCCTTGCATTGGATCATGAAAAACTTCTAACTAAAAGGAAAGTGTTTGATTAATGAATGATCTTAAGATGATGATTCCTTGGTTGAGAATAAAAAGGCCAGCATGCAGTCCAAATTTTTATTTTTTTTATACAATTATTGCTTATTCTTCTTCCTCTCTGTTTCCTTCGCTTGTTAACTATATTTCATTTTTCTATAATTCTTTAATAGAAAAGGAAGAATTATGTTCACCACGATCTTACTTTGTCTTCTTTTTTTTTTTTCTTGGGGTTTGGATTATGTAAACATTTCATGAAATTGACAAAAGGAAAATGGTTGAAAAGGATTAAGAATAACTATACTTGTATATAAATGAAAATTTATATTTTACCTTCTGGTTAAGGAAAAATGAAGGGTAAGAAACCTTGACACAGTGAAAAGTGATGATATATTCTTATTGTCAATTATCAACAATCCTACTTCAACTGCATTTTTGTTTGAGGGAAACCATATGTATCTGTAGATATGCCTTCTTATTGCTGCTGTTATACCTTGCTTAGTTGTGTTAATATAGTTCTCTTCTTTCTTCTCTTTGCAGATCAATCCATTGCTAACCTAGCTTCTGCTAAATGGAGAGTTGGATCCTAAGAAGATATTTGAAATTACACCTGATGGGTTGAAGGTATAATTTCTATCATGGATTATGTTTTTCTTATCTTTATTCAATCAAAACCCAGAAAATCCTATGGATATATTCATTTTTTTTCTACAAACCCAGGCTTTTAGTTTAGTTCTTTAACCAGCCTTTTTCGAAGTTCTCACTTGATTGGCCAGTACAATTAGAGCATTAGTTTAGAGTGGCTTCTGCTTGTTCTATCTGCTTTATACTTTTTTATTTCGCCCAACCTTGTAGTTGGATAGGTGCATGATTAATGAGATTAGACTTCCACCTGTGTGCATTTAGTTGATTATTTTTTCCACTTAAAAATTCCTTTTTTGCTTTCTGCATATGGGAGTGTAGTTACCATTACTTTCTCATCTGCCCCACCATCATTGTGGGAAATGGCCATTTGATTGTGTTTTTCAACTTGAAAGTTTAAATATTAGAAGCACACAACTTGCAAACTTGAGCAATAAGAAACACTGATATGTTGCCTTTTTTTACATGTAGCTGACTCATGATTTGGGATTAAGGCTTCTTGTTGTATGATTTGTATCAACTTGCCTATCTGTAATTGTCTTTTTATTTGTGTTAGTTTGATTAAATCTGACTGACAACTGCTTAATTGGATACAGGAAGGTTTAACTACAAAGGAAATAGTTAAAGAGACTGTGAAAAAGGAGCCTGATGAGTCGGAAGGCATGAAGGTTACTGATTTTTACTCCACTTTCTAAGAAAAAAATTTGAATTTTAAAACCTGTGCTTGTTGTCAAATCCCATGCTCACCCTCTTACTCCGAAACCGGTGGTCGATGCCTGTTGCTCAATATGCATGGAATCTAAGGTGGATTTAAAGGTGTTGATACAAGCAGAACGTAAGGAACGCTCTCGGGTTTGCACCTTTTTTTTTTTTTTTTGTTGTTGCACAATTTCCAAGTTTCTCCTTTTTGACTAAAAAGAAATTGCTTGACCTGCTTTCTTTCCTCAGTTGGAATGAGTTGCTTGCGGTAAGCTAAATGTTGACAATAGCTGATTGTTGGTAGTGTAGCAAAGAGCTTAACTTTGGAATTGCAGGATGTAGCATTTTGAAAATTATAACTGGGACAACTGGTACTACTTAGCAAATAGACTGATTGTGTTTTCGTTTTTGGGTGGAAAATCAGAGGTTGATAACTTTGTAAGTTAATTATGTTTACATACTCTTTGTTTTCTGTATTTCTTTTTTAATTCTTTCCTACCGAATGAATCAAATTGGTGAACAACCAGACCACAGCCAACATGAGAAAGTTTGAGTTGGTGAGGTGTTATACATGATCCTTATCTATAGTGTATATAACACGAGGGAGACAGAATCATTAAACAGCTGCAGCAATGTAAATGGAACAGTTAAAATGTCGAAGACCACAAAAAACCAAATTAAACCAAGAGAACAATATATCGTCGCTGTAAAACTAATAAACTCTGCTTACAAAATATAAAAAGTAATCCATTCATAATTGTAAATCCAAATGTTAGAGAATTCAGGTTTTTTGGTTCGTTGGCTCTATTTGCTCTTGATCTTGATCCGAGATAGCTTAAGAATTTAACAATAATTCTTCTCGTTAAAAGTCCTTCTTCCAAGTCAAACAATTTAACATGTTTTATTCTTAAATTTCATACATTTCCTATCCATTGCCATCATTAGGTGGCAACTCAATCTGTGTAAAGGAAGTATTGACGCCATAAAAGCATATAAGAGAACGGATTAAATTAGCAAACGTGAAGCATGATATGGGAAATAATAAACCAAAATTCCCAATTTAAATAAATTTCAAACAACAATCACTATTCACACATTAAATAAGCAAAAGTGAAGCATAATATGGGAAATAGTAAACCAAAATTCCCAATTTAAACAAAAATCTAACAACAATCAGTAGTGACACCAAAGAAAAGAATATCCTTTCTAACATTATGTTGTACTGGGAAGGAAGAAAAAGTCTATAAGTTGATACCAACAATTAAAACAAAAATATGATTTTGTAAGTATTGATCAAAACCTACACTCTTAAGTAAAAAATAGATTGAAAAAGGTTTCAAAAATGTACAATAACAGTTCTACTTATCACTTTAGAATAAGAAGGTTTCGAGCATTGAGTAGAGAAATTGTTAACTTTGTTCCAAGGGAAACACCTGTAACAAGGAAACACTTGCGCCTGACCAGTTAATTGTTAAACAAAATACAAGAAAAAACAAAAAACATGAAATATGACATAAAATTGTGGAGCGTGCCAGGAAACTATTCCAGTATTTAAATCAATCGATTGTGAATAGCTTAGATTGGCTATTGGTTCAAAACACCAGTATAAAATGTTAGCGGTTCGGTATTATAGTGGTTAAATATAAAAATTATTATATGTGAAATTGTATGAGGTATTGGAGATGGACATGAAAAAATGAAAGAAAAGTTCAAGAATTTATCATTATCCTACTCCTAAGAGTGAGTATGGGACCCGAATAACTGGCCAATAACCAATTGATTTTTCCTGTAACCAACCCACCTCAAAAATAAGAGTTGTAAATTCGAGTGAATTTTTTATGATAATATTGGGTTGATTTTATTTTTCGGGTCTCCAATAATAAAATGGCGAATTAATCGACCTGACCGAAATTATTACACATACACATTCATGTTTTGATTTCATTGAATATTGAAAAGCCCAACTCAACTTCTAAGAAAAGTCAATCCCAACAACAACAACACAATTAAAGTCTAAATTTCAGCTCAAATTAAACACAAAACCCTAACATTAATATCTTACTCTAATCAACTCTATCTCTCTAACCATGCTTCTACGCTTCTCCTCTCATCTTCCTGTCTTCTTGATGGCCTAAATTGCTTCAACTACAGTAAAGTGATTCTTGAATGGCCTAAATACTAAACATGGTTGTGTTTGATTTGGCTTCCATGTAACTCAGTTTCCTCATATTTGATGTTATTTGTTTGTTTATTTTATTTTTTTCTTTTCGTGTGTTTATGAGAAATTTAATCTATAATATGTTATTAAACTAGTGATTTTTTTTAAAATTTCATTTAAATTATGCATTTTAGTTAAAATTTGTGTTTTAATTTATGTATTTTTTCTTTCTTTCTTTGGAGTGTAAAATTTGGGATTTAAAGGTCGTATATTGTGTGGATGAACAACCAACCGATATCCGACCAAATGACTAATTTCTGGCCATTGACATATCTTGCAAATTGATTTTTTTTCTATTGATTAGTCGGGTGTCAATTTTATAGAACCGAAAGAGACAAATTGGTCGGTAAAAGGCTCAAAATCGATTCAACCACACCCCCTGCACACCATTACCTACCCTAAGGCATGAAAGGAAAGTAAGTCCACATTCTTAAGAAAAAGATAAAAATAATTGCATTGTTTATTTGGTCAATGAGCTTTACAAATGTTCCAGACAAATATTTATATCATTTGTGGTTTTCAATGTAGTTATTCAAATTTTAAAATTCAAACATATTTCTTAATGTCGTGACAACTAACAATTATTAATAATGGTCATTAATACAAATAATCATTCTCAATTCTTATTAAATATCAAGTTCTATAAGCACATTAAATCAAATAAACCTATGCAGAAGGTAATCTATTTTAAGGCTTCCATCTGGATTCGACCCGACCAACATATTTAATCTGGATTAGTATAACTGAATGTGTTATGAATTAAGGGTGTCAACAAGGCCCCCTATTGTTTTAGGTTGAATGAAGTAGGGTAATATAGTAAAATCCAAAATTTACTTGCTCTCCTTATCTTTTCAGAATTTGATAAATATTTTAAAATTCAAAAAGATTTGAAGCATTGTTCTGTTAGTATTAGTGTCCAAAAGTCAATCAATGATTAGTTGTAATGATATTTTATTTGTATTTAATGGTGGACTGTGTGCAATAAGCCTAAGCCTTGGGCCTTAGGCCTTGGCCTCTTCTGGACTAGCTTTAGTCGTACCCTTAGCCTTTGCCATAGGTGGTGTTGCCTTGACAACCTGCCAGGGGCTTGGGCTTTCACTAGGTTTTAGTTAATTAATTAAATTTTAGGGTTTCGAACAACTCTAAATCCTAAACCCTGTAATCTGAACCTTTTAGGGTTTGGAACAACTTCAGAACCTAGCACCTTATAAAATCCAAATTTACTAAATTTAGGGTTTGAAACAATTCCAAAACCCCAAACCCCAAGTCTTATGGTTTAGTGTTTGGAATATTTCCAAAAATCCTAAAACCCTGAAAGCCTATGTTATAACCCAAACTGAGACCATAATTTGCGAATATATTAGGGTGAACATAGGCCCACGATGACCTTAACAAACCTACAAAGGTTCTCGAAAATGAAACAAAATTGTAATTTTTCGTCTTAAACTTGGATGATCAAAGATAGAATAATATCATAATAAACATATGGTCATCCATGATTGAAGTACAAATTTAAACATAAGCAAATCCCAAAATAAGGCTACAGTAGAGTCTAAACATAGATACAGTCATCTTGAATACAATAAGTTTCAATCCAAGCTAAACCCAAGCCAAAACAAAGGCTGGCATACCAAAATGAGAAACTGAAGGTAGACACCTTTCCCGACACAATGCTCCAAAATCCAAGATCTCAGTTATCTGAGAACAAAAATATAAGCTAATGAGGGTGAGTCACAAAGACACCGTGAGTAGACAGTACATAATGTAGTAAGCGGGAAACAAGCTAAAGCAAGAATATTTCTTCAATATTTAGTTTACATAGGAAACAATGACACATTAGAAAACGTAAGCAATAAATTGTTGTCAACAACCAATTGATGAAAGAATTATAACGAAAATCTTAAAACAATGTAAATAAACCATTTGTCATAATCATTTTATGAAAAACACCTGTAGGCATTATACATTGTCAGAACTATTAAACTAAAATACCTATAGTACAATGAGTGAACACTAAACCCCAACTAAATATGGTGTCAAATCTATCAATTCCAATACAAATCGTTGAGCCCGTATGTTATAACAAGTTAGTGCCAAACCCCCACTAACTAGGTATCAAACTTATTACTATATATACTGGCCCACACACGGGGTTAAGGCATCCCTCTCTAGCTAGGTACCATATCCAAAAATATATTATGTGCTCATAAGCTAGTTACCTCCTAAGGTGTTCTGACAAGTACCATTCCATAAAGCAATCTGGAGAAAAAAATAGAAAACTTGAATAACAAAGTAATGCCAAGATGAAAACTAAGAAAATCAATAGAAGTGTCTCAAACATCATTATCCAAATAACAAACATTCCGATATTTACTTTCCAAATTAAATAAGTCCATCAAATCCAAAGTCAAATACTATTGTACACCAATAGTCAAAATAACATAAATCAACTTTCATCCGAAGTGGCAATACTGATTTCAAATCTATTAAAAACAAATGTCCAATGACACTTATCAAATAAGAGAGGATGAAATGTTAAAGTGCTTGTCCCCGATGACTATGTTTAAGAATGTGAAGTAACTAATAATGATATCCATGTGCGCATAAATGATTAAAAATGGATCTTTAAAATGTTTGATGGTTCAAATGCACTTTCAAAATCATTTACTTAAAAACTAGTTTGAAAAGCTTGAAAGATCAAAAGTCAAGTTTAGATAAAACATGTTTATAGGAGAAGTAGTTTCCGAATTGAAAATTAGTGATGTGTGTGGTGAGTACAATGAAAACACTATACTAGGAACTACCCACTCACAGTACAATAAAAGCTTCCAAGAATGCCGGGAACGTAAAGTCACCCAATGGAATGTGCAAGAGTGTCCAACGAGCATACAACAATTGAAACAATATTCCAGAATAATTAATAAGAGCCAACAATAGTTTTAGGAACTCAACGGTGTAAACTAAGAGAATAGGAATAATGAGTTCCCCACAAAACCTGAGTTCAAAGATAATCCCAAATAACGCATTTTAACCCACATGCAAACATCTAAATTCAATGAATTCCAAAAGTGGCAAAAACATGCTAAATTAACCTTAGTAAGCTGAAAACAAAAAGCTTATAGATATACAATAGCTAAAACATATGCTAAAAACCAAGATTCTTAAAAAGTTCCGCAAAACTATAAAAAATAGACAATTCCAATAATTTTCCAAATCCAACAATTTCAAAGTATGTTTTAGAATTACCAACTTACCAAAATCAACCCAACAATTCCATTTCCCACACTTATACCAACTTACAATTCAAAAATCTCAAAACTTGAATTTACACAATTTTCACATTTAGTTCCCAACCAATATTCCAACATTAAGACTACAGGGTGCTTCAAATGTGAGCAACTAGGCTATTTTAAGAGGGAATGTCCATAGCTTCAATCAGGGAATCAAGAAGGAAGGTCAAGAGGACAGGGCAAAGTGTATGCTATAGGGAAAAAGGAAGCTAAGGATACAGGGATAGGGATAACAGGTGCATGTTTATTATCCCAACAACTTATACAAGTCTTGTTTAGTTCTAATACTACTCATTCTTTCATTTCTATGCCGAGTGTTCAAAGATTAGGCTTGAAAGTACAAGACTTATGTTTTGACTTAGAGGTGGCAACACCCACAAGTAAACAAGCAGTAACCAGTAAGACATGTTTAGATTATAAGTTAGAAGTACATGGTAGGAAAACTACAGTAGACTTGATATGTTTAAATTTTGTTAATTTGGATATTATTCTTGGCATGGATTGATTAGAATGCTTTGCTGGATTGTTCTAAGAAGTTAGTGTTTTTGCCATGTAATGAGAAGCTAATTGAAAAGTGTAGTAAACATGCTCCTTATTTGACTGCACTACAAGCTAGAAGACTTTTGAGGAAAGGCTGCAAAGGGTACTTAGCCCTGATTACTGAAATAAAGAACCAAGAGGAAGAATTGAAGATATTCCAATTGTTAATGAATTTCATGAAGTTTGTTCCAAGGAGCTTTCAAGATTGCCACTTGAAAAGGAAGTAGATTTTTGCATTGAACTACTACTAAGAACTACTCCCATTTATAAAGCTTCATACAAAATGGCACTAGTAGAGTCGAAAGAGTAGGGGAAGCAGATTCAAGAATTATTGCAGAAAGGTTATATAAGGACAAGTGTTTCTCCTTGGGGTGCACCAGTTTTATTTATCAAAAAGAAAGATGGCATTATGAGACTGTGTGTTGATTACTAGCAACTGAATAAAGTCACAATCAAGAATAAGTATCCTTTGCCAAGAATTGATGACTTGCTAGATCAATTAGAAGGAGCCACCGTATTTTCTAAAATTGATATCATATCTAGATATCATTAATTGAAAGTGAAAGCATAAGATATATTAGAGACCGCATTTAGAACCAATTATGGCCATTATGAATTTCGGGTTATGCTTTTTGGAATTACCAATGCCCCTGTTGTGTTCATGGACTTGATGAACAGGGTGTTTAAACCCTATTTGGATAAGTTTATCATAGTATTCATAAATGACATTCTTATTTATTCAAAATTAAGGAGGAGCATGAAGAACATTTGAGGGTAGTGTTGAATACCTTGAAGGAAAAGCAACTGTATGCCAAGCTAAGCAAGTATGAATTCTGGCTATCTGTAGTTCATTTATGAGGACATGTTGTCTCATGAAAAGGAGTGGCAATTGACCCTAACAAATTAGAACCAATACTAAAATGGGAAAGGCCAACTTCAGTGATAGAAGTGAGAAGCTTCTAAGGATTGGCAAGATATTATAGAAGATTTGTTAAAGGCTTTTCTCAACTAGCTTTGCCTTTGACAAGTTAACTAGAAAGAATGCAACTTTTGAGTGGGATGAGAAGTATGAAGCAAGTATTTAGAAATTAAAGCAAAGATTAACTTTAACTACTATACTTATCATTCCTAAAGGTCAAGAAAAATTTGTGATATACAGTGATGCATCTAAAAATGGGATAGGGTGTGGTCTTTTGTAGCAAGGTCATGTGGTTGCCTATGCTTCAAGGCAACTGGGCCTAATGAAGAGAACTAACCTATACATGACCTGGAATTGGCCGCAGTAGTGTTTGCACTTAAAATTTGGAGGCATTACTTGTATGGGGAAAAATTTGGAGTATACACTGATCACAAGAGTCTCAAATACTTGTTTGATCAAAAAGAGATAAACATGAGACAGTGAAGATGGCTGAAATTCTTGAAGGACTATAAATGTGAACTTAATATCATCTTGTCAAGGCCAATGTAGTAGCTGATGCTTTAAGCAGAAAGTCTAGACATATAGCTACAATGATGATCAAGGAGCATAGACTGTTGAAAGAGTTCAGAAATCTAAACCTTAAAGCAAGCTTGTGTGTAATTGGAATTTACAGGTAAAGAAATTTAATTTTGATAGGATTGAACTCAATATTCAAACAATCCCAAAAAAATATACAAATTAAAGAAGATTGATGAAAAAAAATTTATCAACTAGATACTAATGAATGATTATAATATAAAAGAAATAATTTAAATTAATTATGTGCTTCAAGAGTTTTTGTCACAAATATATAGTTGAATATTACATTTTAAATTTATAGTCAGAATTATAAATTAATTTATAAGTAAAATAAATTTTTTAGATATACAAATTTTTAAGAAAGAAAATCATAAAATCAATTCCACTTATTACTAGATAGTTTAGAGTTATAATAATAGTATTTATTGTTTGTTGAATTGTGAGAAGTCCTAACAGATTATTAATTATTATTTTTCTGTGGCTTGGAATTTGTCGGAAAGGATAACAAAATGCAACAAATTTTAGCTCTAAAGCTCAATTCAGTTTAATGAAGAACAATTTTAGTTCTTATAGTAATAATAATAAATAAATAAAAACAATTTTATCCTTAATTTGAATTAAGAAATGGGGCATATTTGTCACGTCGAGAATTTCATACATTGTGGAGCTGCAGGCCCTTTTCGTCTTTTCAAATGCAAATAAAAACTCTCGTCACCCCTTGTACTTGCACCCTATCTTTTCGTTGTTCCCTGTCTGTCCCTCCATTATAGTTTGAAGTGGGAAAGAGGAAAGGGAAAACTTAAATACTAAGAGGAAGAAAAGAAACCCAAAATCAAAGGAGACCCACAAGCTGCTAAGCAGAATTTATGGACAAATGGGTCCAACTTCCAGAAGTTATATTCAAAATAGTAAATTTAAAAATTTACTATCCAAAATATAGTAAACTTAGAAATTAAAATTTGAAAATCTGGTTTCTCTTTTCTTGTCAACAGCCTTTTCTCTCTCCATTCAATGCATTGAGAAGGTTTCTTAGTGGTAATTTTGTAAATTTGGTTAACTATTTTGTATGATAATTTATGTAAAAAATATATATTTAAAATGTATGATATTTTTTAAATTTATAGTGTATGATATTTTTAAATTTTAAAGTGTATGATAATTTTTAAATTTATAGTGTATGATAATTTTTAAATTTATGGTTTATGATATTTAAAATTTAAAATGTATGATCATTTTTAAATTTATAGAATATAATATTTTTAAATTTATAGTGTATGATAATTTTTCAATTTATAATGCATGATATTTTTTTTAATTTATAGTATATGATATTTTAAAAAAAAATTTAAAGTGTATGATATGTTTTGTCATAAAAAATAAACATGCATTACAAATTGCTCACCAAAATTTGAATTTCAGAGTGTGTTTGGTATGAGGTTAAAAATATGGGGTTAAGTGTTAATAGTGATAATTTCATGAAGCATATATTAAGGATGAAAATATTAAGCTTAATTGTGTTTGGTTCCTATAATGAATATGAAGTTATAATTTAACCTCTTAAAAATCACGTTTGGTATCAAATTAAAAATTAATGAAAAATTAAATACTTTATTTTATATAACCATGTAATAAGTAGTGAATTATTTGGATGAAAGATGACTATATATATATATCATATTGATTCGATTTTAAAACTGTAAGCAGTTAATTTTAATTTTTTAAATTATAAAAGTTAAAATGATTTCTAATAAATATTATAAAGAAAAAAGTATATAATTTAGTTATTTTTATATTTAGGGGATGTTAACCCTATGGAACTTAAAAAATTATAGTACATAAGAATTTATAAAGTTTTTTGGCAATAAAATTTTTATAAATTTGATTTAAAACCATGATTTTCCTAAGAATTATTAAATCTATTTGAAATGGTCACACTAAAAAGTAAAAACATTAAATAAATTAAAAAAAAAAAAAAAAGCCTGAAATGGGTCCTAGAATTTGGAAAAACATGGTGACATGGCTGATGACATGGAAGGAGAATTAGTAATGCATGTTTAAAATTCAAATTTTGGTGAGCAATTAGTAATGCATGTTTAATTTTTATGACAAAACATATCATACACTTTGGATTTAAAAAATATCATATACTATAAATTAAAAAAATATAATACACTATAAATCAAAAAATTATCATATATTATAAATTTAAAAATATTATATACTATAAATTTAAAAAATATCATACACTTTAAATTTTTAAAAAATATACAGTATAACTTTAAAAATTATCATACACTTTAAATTAAAAAAAAATATCATATACTATAAATTTAAAATTATCATACACTTTAAAATTTAAAAATAACATATGTTATAAATTTAAAAAATATCATACACTTTAAATATATTTTTTTATATAAATTATCATACAAAATAGTTAATCGAATTTACAAAATTGCCGGATGAAGAATCGAATTTACATTACATTGAAGGGAGAGAGAAGTAGTTGAGAAAGGCTTCTAAGTTTATCATATTTTGGATAATAAAATTTTAAATTTATCATTTTACGTATAATTTTTGAGAGTGGAACCATTTGTCAAAAAATCCCAGCATATCAAATCTTTGTAACAGTTGTTGATCTCTCTCTTCGTTTTCCTTCGAAGACATATGGCATTGCCTTGCTGGCCATTGTAACTGATCCACCACCACGAATTAATTCCATTTCCCAGCGGTTATTTTCCCTTCATTTCAATTCAGAGACCCGCAAAAACTAGACGACTATTTCTTTGATTTTATGGTCGAAAGCCCAAGAAAGAGTGTGTCAGTTTCAACATTCTGTGTGTTTTAGAGTTCTAAAGGGAGATAGAGAGAGACCCAGATGGATTTTAGCTCGTTCATAACGTCCCTAGGGACGTCCTTTGTGATTTTTTTGGTTTTGATGCTTCTCTTTGCATGGTTATCATCGAAACCTGGGAACAATGTCATCTTCTACCCGAATCGGATCCTCAAAGGATTGGCTCCTTTTGAAGGTGGTTCGAGGATGAGGAACCCTTTCACTTGGATCAAGGAGGCTTTGTCTTCTTCGGAACAGGATGTGATCGCAATGTCTGGCATTGACACTGCTGTTTACTTCGTGTTCCTGAGCACCGGTTTGCCTTTTTCTGTTCTTCTTCTATGATTTTGTGATTTTGTTTCTTTGTTGGATTTGTTTATTTTCTTTTTCTATACTACGAACAGGATGTGATTGATATAGTTAAATAATCTATGAAGGACTGTAATAGATTAAAAAATAAAAAAGTTAAAATGCTCGGCTTTATTTCCCTGAAAAAAAAAATATATATGTTGGTCTATCATTGCCTATTAACAGGTGGATTTTTTAAAGGTTTCCGAAATTCATTCAGCCTAGTATATATATTCTCTACGATGCATTTCGTAGCTTCCGGCATGTATGATTTGTCTAATGAATTTGTAAAGGGAAACTTATTTGGTTTGCATCATTGGTGTTTGATTGATTATTCTAAGCTTGACAGAGAACTTCCAGCTTGTTAAAAGTTATTGAAGTTATCAAGAAGTTTTCCTTTAGACAAAGTTTTGCTTGGTGAGTTTAGTAATCTACTATTGCAATAGCAAATATGATAACGCAGAGGGATTTTATTTAATTATGATTCTCATGTTGCATCATTTGGCCCTTTAGGAACTGGCCAAAAGAACAGATGGCTTCTGAAGTGGTGAGTGAAGTCATTTTTCAAGTAATATATAACTCCTGGCTACTTAGGCAACTTCTGCTGAATCCTAAGGCAAACTAATCTATCATTTCATTTTCATTTTCTGTTGTTGGTAGATGAGTGAAGCACTTTCCTTCTCTCTATGAAACTGGAGTTCTTAAAATAATTTGGCCAGTCACTTGCTGAAGTGAAAAGTAAGGATGGATTATTATTTTGGTTTTCATGCAAGCATGGAAATTATGATAGAGGGAACAGCTTCTTCAAAATAATCAATTATTCGGCACAGGATTATTTCAGTGCTGATATGGATATCATATGAATAGTCTTTTCTCGCTGGAAATCAATCTGTTTGAATATCTTTATTTATTTATTTTTCTTGTTTATGCTTTATTCAAATTACTTGAAGAACTTTGTACAATACTTTGCACAATATCAAGTGATAAATGGATAAAGTGTTACATAGTGAAGAGTCACCCAAAGGTTAAATTGTGACCATTGTAATTTTCCAACATATTTAAGTCTATCTCTCTCAGATGGTCAGATGGTTGCAAGTTTCTAAATCTTTCTTATGTCTTCTCTGATTTACTTTTTCTAATGATTATATGAGATGTAAGATAAGCTTTTATTAGAATCATTTGTGGAATTGTTGTTCCATGTTATGTTTTGTTTATTGGAGATAAATACATGAACTGTTTGACCTATATACTTCTGAAGAATTTGTGCAGTAACTATTAAGCATTTTTCTTGTCAATGTGCCAGTGTTGGGTATCCTAGTTTTATCGGGCATTATACTGCTACCAGCCCTCCTACCTATTGCTGTCACTGATGATGGTGTGAAGTCCAATTCACTGACCACAAGCAACAATACTTTCAATGACTTGGACAAATTATCAATGGGAAATATCAAAGTAAGTTACATGTATTACATAGCATTGATACATTCTTCAATTGCTTTAAGTTTCCTTTCCTTCTTCGTATACCCTCTTTCTCCATGTGTAATATCTAACAAAAATCATTAGGGTCACAGTTGGCCAGTCGTTGATATTATACTATGATTCTATTCTCAGGAGCCTAAAATATCTCTTTGTATCTGTAGGACAAAAGTTCAAGGTTGTGGGCATTTTTAATAGCCACCTACTGGGTTTCTTTTGTTACATATTACCTCTTATGGAAAGCATATAAACATGTTTCATGGATGCGAGCCGGTGCTCTTATGTCTCCTGAAGTGAAGCCTGAACAATTTGCTGTTGTTGTTAGAGACATACCCGCTGTTCCTGAAGGTCAAACTAGGAAGGAAAATATCGATTTGTATTTCAAAGCCATCTACCCCGAGACATTTTACAGATCAATGGTTGTCACGAACAACCAAGAGGTATTGTGTTGATTAGCTTTTCTATGTCATCATAAAACATAAAGCAGGCCCATCTATTTGCGTTGAACAACACCCTGTCACTCCCCCTCATGGACCTTGAATGAAAACAGATGGCTGAAAGATGGTTGTGAAGGCTAGAACAAGTGACCATTTGTCACATATGTTCACACAGTCCTACACCATGTTGTATGACCTATTGTCCTAAAAGCTAAAATTAATAGGTAAGACAAATGCCACCTTCATGCATAATGCACTTACACATGTCTTATACTGGATTCTGCCTTTCCTGCTTCTCTTGTATGATATTTTTATATCTGCTTAAACTTTAAACTGTCAAATGCTTTTCTCTTGAAATGATATTCTTCACTTTTCATAATATTTCATATAATTGTTTTTCAGTTTCAACCAATATTAAATTTAGTGTCTCTAGGTTTAAATTTCTCAAGTCAAAGTGAAAATTCTGACATTAACGATGCTTAAGAAAGATTGCAGCAGATTCATGCTATATGCCTTTTCTATTTCTTTTATATTTGTGATGGTACTATATACTTTATTATTGATAATTTGATGTTCATAGGTGAACAAGATATGGGAAGAATTAGAAGGTTTCAAGAAAAAGCTTGCACGTGCTGAAGCAGTATATGCAGAGTCAAAATCAACAGGAAAACCAGAAGGAACAAGACCCAGTAACAGGATTGGGTTTTTTGGTCTCATTGGCAAAAAAGTTGATAGCATTGATTACTACAGTGAGAAGATTAATGATCTAATCCCAAAATTGGAATCTGAACAAAAGGTCACTCTTCGAGAAAAGCAGCAAGATGCCGCTGTGGTGTTCTTCAATAATAGGGTGACTGCTTCATGTGCATCTCAGTGTTTACATCCGCAGATGGTTGATACATGGACAGTCACTGATGCTCCTGAGCCCCATCAACTAATATGCTCTAATTTGACCATCAAGTTTTTTGGGAGAGAATTGAGGCAGTATGCTGTGTATGTTATTGTAACACTAACGATAGTGTTTTACATGATTCCTATTGGAATTATTTCTGCCTTTACAACTCTAGAGAATTTGAGGAAATTTCTCCCATTTATAAAGCCAATTGTAAAGGAGCAAGCGATCAAGACCGTGTTGGAAGCTTACCTCCCTCAGCTTGCACTTATCATCTTTCTGGCTTTATTGCCCAAATTTCTTTTGTTTCTCTCTAAATTTGAGGGAATTCCAGCAGAGAGTCATGCAGTCAGAGCTGCTTCTGGGAAGTATTATTATTTCAGTGTGTTAAATGTTTTCATTGGAGTTACAGTGGGTGGGACATTGTTCAGTACATTCAAGAACATTGAGAAGCATCCAAACACCATTGTTTCCATGTTAGCACACAGTCTCCCAGGCAATGCTACTTTCTTCCTGACCTATGTTGCTCTGAAGTAAGATATCATCCTTGTTTTTGGTTATTTTGTTGTTTCCATCCTCCATTCCCCTTCCCCTTTTCTGTAAACTGAGTTCAGAAATGAGCTGATTAGGTTCCTTCTAATAATGCAAAATAATATAGAAGAACTATTTCATCTTTGTATGGTCTCCATGCACTGTATTATCTAATTCTATTTGGTTTCCTTCTACATTCTTTTGAAGAGGATCCTATTTTTGGACTTCATTAATGTTTTACATATGTTTGAATGGACATCAAATCAACTAAAAATGGCATTTTTCTTCTGCAAAATGGTTTCCTTCTTAACTGTATTTGCAAAAGAATCTTGATAGACACACAAAAACCTTAATTTTTGTTTTTCTATTTACACAAGTCAACTGATTTTACTAATTTTATTTGTCTCAGATTCTTTGTTGGCTATGGACTTGAGTTGTCCCGAATAGTGCCTCTTATAATATACCATTTAAAGAGGAAGTATCTTTGTAAGACTGAAGCTGAGAAGAAAGATGCTTGGTATCCTGGAGATCTTGGGTATGGAACTAGAGTTCCTGGTGATTTGCTGATTGTCACCATTGTCCTATGCTACTCTGTCATTGCTCCTCTCATAATCCCTTTTGGTGTATTATACTTTGGCCTTGGATGGCTTATACTGAGAAATCAGGTGATTCTATTAATGTTTTTCTTTTCCTTCATAATTTCAAGTTTTTAGTTGCAAAATTTCATTTAAGGTTTAACCAAACTAATTTGTAGAACATATGAACATGTTGACTGGTTTTAATTCTGTTTTTAGTGGGTGTTGGTTCCTTTTGTTTTTCTATCAACAGGCGCTCAAAGTCTATGTTCCATCCTACGAAAGTTATGGTAGGATGTGGCCCCACATGTTTGTACGTCTACTAGCATCGTTGATATTGTACCAAGTTACTATGTTTGGTTACTTTGGGGTGAAGAAATTCTACTACACGCCATTGTTAATTCCACTTCCCATACTGTCTTTGGTATTTCACTTCATCTGTAGCAAGAAATTTTATCCTTCTTTTCGACACACAGCACTTGAAGTTGCATGCCGTGATCTGAAGGAAGTACCCAACCTGGAACGAATTTACAGATCATTTATCCCACCAAGCTTGAGCTCTGAGAAGATTGAAGATGACCAGTTTGATGATGCATTGTCTCATGTTTCCAGAACTGGGTCATCTGTTTGATGTGATTATTTTGAGTCCCTGCTGATTTTTGAAGATGACCAGTTTGAAGATTATTATCACATGTTTCCAGAACAGGTCATCTGTTTTACATGATTATTTGAATCTCAACCGATTTTTTTAGTGGTTTCGTTAGTCTTAGTGACAGTGATTGAAAGTTATTTGATTAATTGTTGATGGTACACTTTAGGAGTTATTGGGTGTTAGCACTTGGGTTAGTATAGAACAAATATATTATAGAATTCAATTCAATTCATTTTCTTTTTGTTTATTTGCAACAAATTATCATAGTGATAGAATTTTATTTAATTATTTTGTTTGGATTACTATTATGATTCAATTCAATTTAATAAATTACAAATATGGTTGGTGAAATATGGTTCTCTAAGGTGCAAAATATGGTATGTGAATGCACTACAGCTCACCACCACACGGGGGACGTGGCAACAAATAAATGAGGCGGTTAGCTTATCATCCTTCATGATACTTTTAAACGCACGTGATCAAATAACCGTCTAGAAGGAGATCGCCAATTAAAAACCTACTGGTGGGTGTTAAAATAGGTATTACTTGAATTAATAATAACCAGTCAGAAACTGCAAAATTATTTTCATATCCTCATGTAAATTTGAATTTATAGTGCAGTTATTATGACAAATAAAAAATTAGTGTTTAAAATATTATAAATGCACACCATTGAATTGATAGATCTGAGTTCCTCTATCGACAATTTGTGTAGAACAGCTTCACATAACTTTCTAAGGTGATTTACAGTCTTCATTAGTTTTTTTTTTGAAAGTTTATTGTACGTTCTACAGGAAAAGAAATTCAAATATTCTTAATGGCTAGAGCGTTGTTTGGGAAGGAAAAACAGAGAAGTAATTAGGTGCAGTCGCTCAACCTGTGTTTCGTTGGTTCTATTTTGATCTTCAATATCAGCCCAAGAAATTTAACTTCAGTATGATATTGTTAAGTCTTGATAGTTAACAAACTGAATTCTATTTGAAGATGTTTCCTCTCATACATTATGATCCCGAACCATTGAAAAATTTGACTGAAGTTCTAGATGATAAGTGGAAGTCTTGCATTAATGAAACAGGTCTAGGTGGGTTATTGAATTTGAAGTGTGTAAAACTGAAGCAAGAAGTTTGTTGGTGGGTTGTTGAACAGTTTGATGTGGATAGCTGCTACATTTCGTTCCCAAATGGGGTATCCAGGGAAAATGATATTTCAAAGATTATGGGTCTGAAGGATTTTGGAAGTGAGATAGATAAGTATATCTGGAACAAAAATTAGCTTCATGAATAATTGTGAGAAATACAATTTGCCTTGGGGCGAATTGTCCGTTGGAGATTTGCAGTAATTGGTGATGGCTTCCATAATGAACAATGAGGAGTTCAAGTTCAAGTTTGCATTATTTGCAATTTTAACTGTGCTTTGATCGAGAAGTGACTTAATGTTATCAAGAGAAAATGTTTGTATCTTGGGGGATCGAGGTTGAACTCATACCATCTAGGAACTGGGCTAAGTTTGTTTTTTGACTACCCATTAGGGAAATAAAATGCTTCAAGGTATTGCATTTAAGGAGTTGGTTCAAATGGATTCTTTAATTAGAAGGGATATTTCAGGTTGTTGAAATGTGTATTGGCAAGTGTCTGGAGAGTGTTATGAAGATGGGGAGCTGCTGGATGCCATGGAAGAGTAGCCAGGACACGCTTTACTACGACAAAACTAGTTTCATGTACAGTCTGTCAAGTAGTAATAACTCGGTGATCTAACTATATATCTTGTTAATATATATGTAGCATGTAGATTTTGGCTAGACAGTAGAGCTAGTACGTTAATTTACAAAATCCTGTAAATAGTTGTCACCATGTAAATATGTGAATGAAAGTGACAAAGAGGTTATGACCTCTTTGTTACCTTTGTCAGATTTAGTCACAAGGATGTAATACAACTTACCTCCTAATAAGTAGGTCATTTCTGAGGGGACTTCCCGGTATAGTGTGCTCTGCCTAAGGAAAGTAAACATTTAACTAATAGCACGTGAAGTGGTTAGTACTCACTTTATAAATAAGTTGTTAGTTTCAGTAACTTAAGAAGCAAGTAAAGATCCGTAATTGAAAATGAGTTAAAAGATTAGAACATGAACCTGACCTAAGAGTATACATTCTATATTTGGCTTTAAATTGTCTTCAAAAGAGAAATACGCACACAGACGTGCTTAAACAAATGAAAGAACAACTATATTATGACATTGAATCTAAGTTTTTAAAATAGTGAACACAATCTACAAGATAGCTTAAGTAACCTCTATTGGTAAAATTTTAGACAATTGCTACCACCATTCTGCTACTATAAGTGGCTACAGGTGAGCAAACATGCCACATAGGCAAAACTTCTTGTAAGGATGTTACAACGGCTCCTCCATTAAGAGGAAATAAGAATCCTGACTGTGATTTGCAATCATCCTTATCAGTTTGAAAGCTTGCATTGGCATATCTTAAAATTTTCAGTTTTCAGTTCCTCCATATATTAAGAATGCATCATTAGTCTTTCTCAATTACTTAAGGATGTTCTTAACTACCGTCCAATACTTTTTGCTGGGAAAATTCTAGTATTTGCTTGTAACACTTAAAACATATGATAAGTCAAGGAGCATAAAAACATGGCATTCATGATTGAACCAATTTCAGAAACATATGGTATTTCATTCATGCATTCTCTTTCAAATTCTGTCTTAGGAGACATATATTTGGAAAGATGCACACTATGTGACATGGGCAAGAACCCTTTCTTTGACCCATCCATGCAAAATGTTGTAAATGTACATGGATTGTGATAATCCAACTAGCCTTTAAGATCTATCTCTGTAGATCCTAGATCCTTATAGGTTACTTCCCCATATCTTTCATGGAGAGTTTTTTGAATACCTCAAGTTTGACCGATTGTAACATAGGTACATTGTTACCTATTAGGAGTATGTCATCTATTTATAGTACGAAGAATGTTATTGCGCTCCCACTAACCTTCTTGTACACACACGGTTCATCTTCACTTTTAATGAAATCATAAGCCTTTATGGTTTCATCAAAACGAATGTTTCAGCTTCTTGAAACTTGCTTAAGTCCATAAATGGACTTTTGTAGCTTGCATCCTTTATTATGATGGCCCTTGGATTTAAAACCCTCAGGTCGTGTCATATACACATCTTCCCTTAAACAACCATTAAGAAAAGCTGTTTTGACATCCGTTTGCCATATCTCATAATTGTGATATGCAGCTATTGCAAGTAAAATCCAAATTAACTTGATCATGGCAACTGGCGAAAAGGTTTTATCAAAATCAATTCCTTGTTTTTGCCTATAACTTTTTGCCACTAACTTTGCTTTGAAGGTCTGTATGTTGGCATCTACATCAAACTTTTTCTTAAAGACCATTTACACCTAACGAGATTAACCTCTTTCGGTGGATCAACCCAAATCTATACTTTGATGTCATACATGGAGTCCATTTCAGATTTCATGGCATCTTGCCACTTCGAAGAATTAATTTCCTTGATTGCTTCCTCGTAACTAGTAGGCTCGTCATCCTCTATAAGTAGAATCTCTCTTTGATCAGTTATTAGAAATCCATATCTTATTTCAGGTTGACTTATCTTACGACTCCTATAAAGGGTGTTTGTTGAACCTTTTCTTGACCTACAACTCTCATGGTACAAGTTCGGGTACATGGAGTCCATTTCGGATTTCATGGCATCTTGCCACTTCGAGGAATTAATATCCTTGATTGCTTCCTCGTAACTAGTAGGCGCGTCATCCTCTATAAGTAGAATCTCTCTTTGATCAGTTATTAGAAATCCATATCTTATTCCAGGTTGACTTATCTTACTACTCCTGTAAAGCAGTTGTGTTTGTTGAACCTTTTCTTGACCTACAACTCTCATGGTACAAGTTCGGGTTCTATTGTGAGATCAGTCTCATTATGGGTTTTTTTGAATTTCTTTAAGTTTTACTTTACTCTCACCATTTCGTTCATTCTTTTTTTCAAGAAAGACAACATTTCTCGAAACAAATACCCTTTGTTCTGATGAGTGATAAAATTAGTATTCTCTTGTTTCTTTAGGATAACCCATAAACAAGCACTTATCACTTTGGCTTCTAGCTTATCAGTGAAAATTCTTTTGACATAAGCATGACAACCCTAAATTCTCAGGTTTGAGATATATGGTTTTCTATTGTTCTATATCTCATATGGAGTTCATTCAATAGACTTTGATGTAACCCTATTTAGAAGGTAAGTTGCAGTAATCAAAGCATATCCCCAAAAGGAAATTGGTAAGTCAGTGTAGCTCATCATGGATGGCATCATGTCTAACAAAGTGTAATTCCTCCTTTTGGATGTTGTTATAGAGTTTACTATGCAAGCGCAAGTATCATTTAACAAGTAGCATAAGGTAAATCAAGTATCGTTCCCACGAGGAATTACTACTAACAATCATTAAACACTAAAATTACTCAACTCTACCTTTATCCAAAAAAATGAAACTTTGAGATGAATAGCTAAATTAAAATAAAGTAATTAAACTTCAGAATATAGGATATAAACCTAGGAACACTATTTCCTTTGCACATCACTTGAATCGCTTTTATCCTATTATGCTTACTTATGGTATCACATTATTAACCTAGGTTCTAAGTCAATTTTAAGTATCTTTCGAGTTGCTTATAATTATACCTTACTTAACCAATTCATTATATATTTCTGAGAATTAAATTAAGCAAGCTTCCTTAGGTGACCTAAATTGGCTATGCATGGTTTGGAGGTATATTTCTATTCTACATATGAATCAAATTCAAATAACTAGATGAATGAATTCGAACAAGTGCTATTTTAGTCAAGGCTAAACCTAGATTTCCTTCGTCAAGGTTCCTCTAAGTTACCAAGTCAATCTAATTGGCAATCAAGCAATTAGAAGCATCAAATATGGAATGCAATAAATAACTTATGTACCAAACTCTAAGCAATCCATAAATAAAATTAATGCAAGCTACATGTGAGTTCAATTGTAATCCTAGAAAAAGGGATTTAGTTCATGCTACTTAGTGTAAACATGACTACAATTAGGTAAAACATCAATAACATACAAAGAAACTAAAAGAAAAGAAGAATGAGAAAAATCTATTAAGGTTATCAGTCTTCAAGCTTTTATTATACTTGCTCTTCTTGCTCTTTACACTCTTGATCAACTCTATATCTCCAAGATTCCTCAGCTCAATTGTATGTTTTGAATCCCCAAGCCTTTCCTCTCTTAGCTTCAAAATCATGAGTTTGAATCCAATGGAATGGATTTCTCAAGCTAATGCCACAGTAATGATTTTCTGGGCCCATAACTCTGAAATTTGGATGAAAATTGAAGGAAGGGACATGATGAACACCGCGATTGCAAGTTTCTAGCAACGTGGTATCGTAAAACCAGCCATGGTCCACAAACATTAGAGTGTATGAGTTTTAAAGCTCAATGAGATGTGACCCTTTACTTGTGAAAAGTTTCTCGGTTATCTTTCTGAAGAGACAAGATTCACATGTTCCATATGATTGTCATAATCAAATGGATCTAGTTATCCATCTTGGTGTAATCTAGTAATCTTACTCACATTTATACAACCTAGTATACAATACCCATAAGTAGGATGATTATAACTATCTAATTTGGATTTCTTAGTGTTTATGTTGAGGATAATATCAGTTAATTCTAGAACATATAATCCATTGTTCAAAACACAACATTCATAATAAGCTCTATTTAAAGAAAAGGAAAACCTATTTTTCCTTATTACAAATGTAAAACCTTTCTTGTCCAAACAATAAACATAAATAATGTTCTTAGAAATAATGGGAACAAGGTAACAATTATCTAGTTCAACTATCATGCTAGATGGCAATTACAAAAGTAAGACCTTAGAGCTAATACATAAACTCTTGATGCATCTCCCACTCATTGGTCCACTTAACCCTTACTTAGCATCCTTTTGTTCTTTAGATCTTGTACATTATTACAAATGTGAGAACCACAACCAATATCTAATATTCAGTAGTTAGGGTTTGTATATGATAGAATAACCTCAATCACAAACACATCTAAAGTAGAAGCTTCACCAAGCTTCTCGTCCTTCACGCTATTCAAGTATGTTTTGCAATTTCTTTTCCAATGGCCTTCTTTGCCACATTGGAAACATGTGACTTTGGCCTTGTTCTTCTTTTCCACAAAAGGGATTTAGTTCATGCTACCTAGTATAAACATGACTACAATTAAACAAAACATCAAGAACATATAAAGAAACTAAAAGAAAAGAAGAAGAAGAGAAAACTTATTAAGGTTGACAGTCTTCAAACTTTTATTATCATTGCTCCTCTTGCTTATTGCACTCTTGATCAACTCTATAGCTTTAGAGTTCCTTGGCTCAATTGTGTGTGTTGAATCCTCAAGCTCTTAGAAGTTTCAAAACCATGAGTTTGAGTCCAATTCAAAGTGACTTTCTCTGGCAAGCACTGTATCCATGCTTTTTTGGTGCCATCGCATTGAAAATTCGGATAAAATCAAAGGAAGGAGCATGACGAGCACTATGGCATTTCCTTTAGTGCCGTGGTGCTATAAAATCAGAGTTGTGGAAACCTGCAATGCTATTTTGATGCTTAAAGTCAGAGAGTTCGAGCACCGTGTCGCCAGAGTTCAAACCCTGCAGTACCAGACACCCTTGATACTGAGTTCTCAGTGCTGCAGCCTTGTTTTTCCATGGCATAGGTGTCCAATGAGCTAAAACCCTATTTCCTTTGCAATTTGTCCTCAAAACACAGGAACTCTTATTCAAAAGATAAATCCTAGTCAAAAGCAACTAAAACTTAACATCCTAAAGCAATATGAATTAAACTAAGAACTAAACTAAAACTAAACAACTCATAAAGCAAAACTTAAGAACATAGCTAAAATGAATGATCAAAATGATGTAAAATAAGTTATTTCATAAACTTATCACCCTTCCAAACTTAGGGTTTTCTAGTCCTCGAGCAAAAGTGTAAAACAAACAAGTTAAAAACACAACATAGTTAAAGATGGATTACACTAAAACAATGTATCCCCATAATATCCTCAAAAGTTTTGTTGAATTCTAACTCAATGTCAACCAAAGGTATAATTCAGATTCATGTTCAACTTAAGAGCAAGTATCATTTTCAAATGGATTTCTAATATGTGTGTGTGTGATCTCTTTACCTAGAATTGAATTCAACCTGGATAAGTTTATATCTATTCAAAATCCCGCTTAGCATTCAAATCCCACAAGTTTGCTTTTCATTCCTTTCTTCACTAATATAGATTAACACTAAGCCCAAGATCAATAAGTCTTTTAAAGTTTGTAATATAGGCTAGGGTAGCGGTATGGTAAATGGAATTCATAAGGCTAAAGTTACCCTAAGCATATAAATTATTCTAGATTTTTGGAGAGCTTATACACATCCTAAGTACTACCATTTTTAACTTTTTCTTTCCCTTATCACCACTTTCAAAAAAACAAAAAAAAAAATCTTTATTTTTTTCTTTCTTTTCATTCTTTTTCATTTTCTTTTGGCCACTTGTCACACCCCAAAACTTATGTATTTTTGTTGTGAATAAGAGGGTGATTGTAAGGCACAACCATATATACTCTTCTTTTTGTTTTTAAACAACTCCATCTTTCATCCTTTACTTTGTTAGTATTAGTGTCCTAGGGTCAATAAATGATTGATTGTAATGACAATTTATTTGTATTTAATACATGTAATATTATTAATTATGCATTCTTTATTATATTGTTTATATGAGATTTAGTACAACAATATATAAGGTCCCTATAATAAATATTGGGCATGCATAATTATGATGTTAATCATAATTGTGAGATATGACATAAAAAAATATTATTCTAAAAGTATTCCTAGTCAATGAATCACAAAGAATAAGAATATTGATAATTCTTGGTGACTAGCATGTGTTGCGTCATTCTCTTATAAAGAGAGTAGTGATCTCACAAACTACAAGCATGGTGATGCTTAGATAAACATATGGCTGCTTGCTAGTTGAACAAGCACACTAAATTAACCCAACAAAAGAAACCATGTGAAGTCTTTACTCACATTTAATGAAAGTTCTCTAAGTGTTGGTGGTGTAAGTGATCATTTGACTTGAGATAATCTTATTCCCCTATATGTGAATCTGTGTGTTTTGAAGTCATTTCTCTTATCTTGTAATAAGGATAATACATGGGTGATTATTAGACATTGTTGTTAAATACTATGCAAGTGCATGTATCGTTTAAATAAGTAATAAATGGTAAGTTAAGTATCGTTCCCACAAGAAATTAATTCCATCAAGCCAAGTACTAAAATTTACCAATTTTCAACTTTATCCAGATAACTTGAGATTGTTAACTATGATTAAACTAAAGCAAGTAAATAAAACAACTGAACTTAAGATTATATAGAGACAACCTAAAATTATAATTTCCCTTACACTTCGCTTGACTTGCCTTTATCCTATCATGCTTATTATGATATTATTTATTAACCTAGGGTTCCAAGTTTATTATAAGCATCTTTCGAATTATAAGAGAATTGCTTATAATTCATATCTAGTTAATCAATTCACTATATGTTTATGAGAATTGAATTAAGCAAGATTCATTAAGAACAAACCTAAATTGGCTACATAAGGTATATAGGTATATGTATATCTATATGCTAATCAAATTCAATCCACTAAGTGAATGAATTCAAACATGTGTTATATCATTCAAGGCTAACCTAGTTTCCCTTTATCAAGGTTCCTTTAAATTACCAAATTAATCTAATTAATGATCAAACAATTAGAAGCAATGAACATAGAACATAAATAAGAATAATATCAAACCCTAACCAATCTATAGATAAAATTAAGTAAAACTACATGTGAGTTCTATCATAATACTAGAAAAAGGATTTAGTTCATGCTACTAAATGTAAACATGACTACAACTAAACAAATCATTAAGAACATACAAAGAAGCTAAAAGGAATGAGGCAATAAGAGAAAACTAGGAAGATATCGGTCTCCAAGCTCTTCAAAATTCCTTGCTCCTCTAGCTCCAAACACTTTTAATCAACGATATATCTTTAGAAACCCCTTGCTCAATTGTATGTTTAGAATCCCTAAGCCCTTTCTTTCTTATAGGCTTTAAAATCATGAGTTAGAGTCCAATTCAAAGAAGATTTATCGAGCCAACACCCCGACCATAACTTTTCGACACCTCAACACTGATTTTCGAACGAAACAGGAGACTTTGCAAGATGTTGGGTGCCCTACCTACAAAAGTATGGCACCCTAGTGCCAGGGCCAGTGCCCTAGTGCTCAACGCTTCAGTTTTGGCAATTCTTGGTAGAGAGCAATAGCGCCCCAGTGCCCACTTTCTAGTGCCCCAATGCCCAACTACGCTAGGAATTCCATGCTATCTCAGCACTTCCTTGGTGTAGATTTGAGCTAGCTTATCCAAGGAGTAATTCAACCTAATAGGTAAAAAGTGAGTAGGCTTTCTAAGCTTGTCTACAATCACCCATGTTGCATCATTTTCACTAGTTGTCTTGGGTAAACCCACAAAGAAATTCATGGTTACCTCATCCCATTTCCACTCTTGTAACTCTATAGGTTGGTCCTGCAAGCTACAAAAGCCTTGCAAGCTCTTGGTGCTCCGTCTTAGAAACATATTAAGTAACCTCCATCTTCATACCATGCCACCAAAATTGCCTTTTTAGGTCTCTGTATATCTTTGTAACTACTTGATGGATGGAGTATTTAGCTTTATGAGCCTTATCTAAAATCAGTTTCTTAATCTCACTACTTTAGGGTACATATGTCTTAGAATATGAGCAATTCTTCAATGGACTCCTTGAATCCCTTCACTTCCCCAATCTTCATTTTCTACCTAACTTAAATTAATATTCATCCTTTTCTTAGCTTTCCCTCAGTCTTTACTTCCAGTTAGGCACACTTTAAGTTTTCTAAATTCTACACTGCTTTATCCCTATTATTTCATAGCCTATATCTCTTAAATCCTCAATCAGTTTGTATCCTTGTACTAACATAGTAGCTATGTGTATAGACTTCCTACTTAATGCATCTGCCTCCACATTAGCGTTTCCAAGATGGAACTTCAACTCACACTCATAGTCCTTTAGGAACTCTATCCACCTCCTCTATCTCATATTGAGCCCCTTTTGATCAAAAAGAAATTTCAAGCTCTTATGATCAGTAAACACTTCGAACCTCTCCTTAAAAAGATAATGTCTCCACATTTCTAAAGCAAAAACCACAACTGCAAGTTCTAAGTCATGTGTAGGGTAATTCTTCTTGGATGAACAACTCTTTCATGTTGTTCACAAAAGGTTGCCCTGATATGGTAACATTGTCAACTAATTAGTTGGCAAGGTTTTTCCTCCTCACATAACTTTTCAACAAAAGAAAAAGTTTTTACAAGATGTAAGATTTTTTGTTTGGGATGATCCCTTCTTGTTTAAGCATTGTACCGATCAAATATTTAAAAGGTGTGTTCCAGAGGAAGAAGTAGAGAGCTTACTCCATCATTGTCAGGCTTTAGAGTATGGAGGTCACTTTGGAAAGAGCCGAACAACTGCAAAAATGCTCCAATCAGGTTTTTTATTAGCCTTCATTATTTAGTGACACTAATGACTTTGTTTCCAAATGTGATAGATGCCAAAAAATGGGTAACATCTCTAGAAAGAATAAGATGCCACTCAAGAATATTCTTGAAGTTGAAATTTTTTATGTATAGGGGATGGACTTTATGGGTCAATTCATCTCTTTATACGTTAATCAATACATCTTTGTTATTGTGGACTACGTCTCCAATTAGGTTGAAGCCATGCCACCACGCCACGGTGCCATGATGCCTCATGCTGAGGCCCTAAGCCCTGTAATACCACGGCTTCTAAATTTCTTACAACTTAGGTATGTACTCAGAGACTAACACGTCGTAACCTGACTACACTCACACCACGACATCAAAATTACAAAGAAAATCCATTCTCAAACTGAGAGCATGACACCATAGCAATAACACATTTAAGTCATGGTGCCATTAAACCCAGATAATAGAATTTTCAACTAGAGAGCATTACACTGCAACGCTTTCTAACTTGATCTGTGGCATCCACTCTTACGAAAATATGGGTTTTAACCCAAGAGCTATGAGCCACAACACCATCTTCTTTATGCCAAGGTGTTAAATCTTGTGTGTCTTAAAATTTGAATTTTAGGGCATTGCATCATGGCATTCTTTGGTTCATGCTGAAACATTGTGTCTGGATTTCAATTTTTAAAAGGGGAAATCAGAATACCCAATTTACATATCTCTCAAAACCACCACACATCTCTAAAACCTAACCTTTTAGCTTGCGAAACCTTATAAAAAATGCACACACCCACTTGGATTGGAATACGAAGCACCACACTCAAGGTTCATACTCATTTAGTTACAAATTTTTGGACTACTAAGCATGATAATTTGAGTTCTTGAGCATAGATGTGTAGTAGTGCGGGTTAAAGTGACTATGTATGGTTTTTGCACAATTTCATACAATGTAGGCTGGGTTTAGGTTATTTGGGTCGTACGTTTTGTGGTCGGAGAGGGTGATCTAGCAGCTCCAGCCCATCTGGCACTGACCGATGTGAAGCTACTCACCATGGCCCAAAATATCTCTCGCTTAGAGGTGCAATGCGAGAGCATTGGCAACATAACCATGCTGTCAATCATAAAAGCAACGAACTACTGTAAATGATGTTGCAGTAAGAAGGATGGACCCTACTACATTCCTTCCTTTTCCCGAGCCTCTAGCTTTTTTTCTCTGTCCCGAGGATGACATCAACATTGACTTTGACGAATGAGGGAGTTATTTTTATTCTTTTATTTTCTTTTTCTTTCTTCGTTTTTGTTAAATATTGTGACACTATTTAGTTTAGGTTTAGGGATGCAACTTTTAGTTATGTATTGCCTTTTCATTTGTAAAATTGTTATCCTGCAGTTATGTGTAATTTTTTTATACATGGTATCTAGGATGTAACGTGTTTCCATTTCTTGTATTGTTCTAGTAAGATTGCAATTTGAATTTGCTGATGATGATCAAAGGTTTCTCTAATCCCATGATATTACCTTATTTATGCAATGATTTTGATTTTTGATAATAATGCAAGAATTTTTTTGAATTATTATCATTAGGGCAAATACATATCTACACAAGGCTATTTTTACCTAGGGTTGATGTTTTTAAATGAATTTTCTTTATAACCTTTAGACCCTTTTTAACCCTTTGAATTAGTATCAATTCCTCTTAAGGCGAAATCCTAGCAAGACTTAGTTGAGAACATGATTTATGCCATTTTTGGACCGATAGAGCATTTGTTATATCCACCCTTATTTTTATATACTCTTAGAAACCCAATTTTGAGCCGAAAGCCTATTCTTTCTAGCACACGTGTATGTTAACCAATTCTTTTTTTTTAAGACCCATTTGTATCCTATTACATTAAGCACATTGAATATGCAGTATTATTGAGCTATTAAAAGGAATGAGCTTGAAGCAAGTCTATGAGGTTGAGTACAAAGCAAGGCAAATAAAAAAATTGTTACCTTCCTCACTTAAAATCCGTACACTTGCGTTTGTAAAATCCGTATCACATGCATCCAATTCTGTTTATTTAAAAATAGAATGAATTCATCTTTTTTCTAAACTGTAAAACTCCTCCTAAAAAGCATGCCTATTGAGGATTATCCTTTGTTGAAACTTTGTTGTCAAACTGTTGAATTAAGCATTTTTTTTCTACCTATTGATTTAGTATCTATGCAATGTATGGCCAAGGAGTTTTTGGTCTTGTAAATGGCCTAAATATCCTAGGAACTAGATATAGGGACTAGAGGAGAATTGTTTTGGTGAAAGTAACCAAGAGGGTGTTGATTATCTCTATTTGCACATTGGCTTAGAATTGAATTTCAATTGTGCAAGCATAAAAATGTGTTTGCATATTTTTCTGTTTAAACAGACTCAGCATCAAAACCTTTTTCCATGAATTTTGTGTGTGTATACTGAGAATTTTGTCTCACAATTTTATAAAATGATGTTGCAGATTGACTTCTACTCTAAACAGAATTAGAAGTGAGTAACATGTATATTTTGGCTGATCACTACTACGTGTGCTATGTGGAGTATTACTGGGATTGTATATGCATGAATGAGTATTGGCATGTCTAGGGAGGTGAATTTGATGATGAGGAGCTTTGGGATCCTGTGGAGGAGTGAGTGAAGCTAGATTTGTTTTCTTTTGATTTAGTGAACATTTGGGAACACAGTGTGTAAAATCTGTCACTCATGTATCAGTGGTTGTTTACTTTGTAATTAGGTACTCGGTTGTTTTGAGGTAACTGCTATACTTAGGTAGTTTTTGCAGGAAAGTTTGATAGTAGCATGTAAAGGCTCCTCTTGGACAAAACTTGTACATATTATTCACCAGGTTTGTAAATGAAGGAGAAGTGAGGCTGTGACCTCTTTGTTCATATGACTGAATAGTCTTAACTTATTAATCCCAGTATAGAACTATCTTTTGAAGTTACAGAGGAGTTCACTTAATTAAAGAAGTTCAAGAATGTCTATTTTCTAACAACTAAATTGCTAGATTATGAAATATCACTTAACCTCTGAATGTAATTGTCTATTAATAGACCTCCAAGTAAATTAAGTAGATTGTTAATAGACTAAATCAAATATAAAAAGATATACAAATAGAGTATAAAAGAAAGATAGTACAAGATCATGATATAAATGTTGAAATTTACATTGATAACTTGGACCATATACAAGAATTTCAATCTACTCAATGAAGAAACCAACAAGTCTAATACTAAACTTCATGGCTATGTAATCTTAAGAGTAAGATGTCACAGATAGAGCATAGTTGCCATGCCCTGATCAGGGTTTGAGTTGTTGTAGCCATCATACACTGTGAAACCAACAGCAAATGTGATGGTAGCAACAAGTGTTGACATCAACAAAAGGGTGTTGATTCTGTACTTGCTATACTCCATACTTACCACTGGCTCCTGGCCCTGGCTCTGGCTCAAGGAACTTTGATGTCCAACTTTTCGATATTTAAACCACAAATTTTTTGGTGCCCCCACAGATTTCAAGGCTATCCAAGTTGATCGCTGCATCCAAAAGAAATTATGGATCAAGTTAACCAGTGATGCAAAAGTGGAAGAATCATATTGAACTACCTTTTTTTAACATCAAATCAAAATTTTCATTACTAATATGAGAAAGTGAAAACATTCAACCAGTGGATCATAACTTCCCTAGTAAAGAAACAAGCCTAAAAAACATGAATTGATTAAGTAGGCAATAAACTGCTTAAGCACTGCTAATCAATCCTTACTACCATGTCTAACACCAACATGGTTTTAATCAACTCCAAAATTTGAGCAAAAAACAAATAACCTCCCATATTGAACTACCTTCATTCATCTTGTTTTTTATACGTAATATCAAGTGCAATTAATCAGAATGAAAAGTTCTCAATTCGTGACAGAGGATGAATCAGTTGCATCAATGGTTCTTTTAGACTCCTTGTTAGCTTTTGTAGTACTTCTTTTACTCATATAGGGTGTCAGAGTGTAAATATAAACAGCTTAATTAGTGGGTCAAATTTCTTTATTTCTGTGTAATTTGTATTACGTATTTGGTTGATATTTAGTCTAGGTTCACTATGTTAGGTTAAACACTTTAGCCTATAAATAGAGGCTCCCTCTTGTATATTGAAAATCATCTGAATATATATTCTTCTTATATTCAACTTAGTATCAGAGTTTAGGGAGAAAAAACTCTAATTTTTATTTTTCCCTGAAAAAAAAACTCTAATTTTTATTTTCTGCTGTTTCTTTCCAGCGTGTCTCTCTATTGCTGCGTTTCATTCCAATGTGTCCCTCTAATGCTGTTGCGTTTCATTCCAGCATGTCTCTCTATTGCTGCTGCGTTTCATTCAAGCATGTCTCTCTATTACTGCGTTTCATTTCAACGTGTCTCTCTATTGCTGCGTTTCATTCCAGCAATACGATTATTGTTCAACGGGAGTATTGTTCATCGATATGTCTACCTCTGAAAAATCTGAAATCGGTATGTCAAAACCTAGTACTTTTACCTCTTTGTTTTCTGGATCCCCTGTTATTACTACAGCTAACATTGTTCAATCAGTCAATTCACTTGAAGTTTCACCATCTAAAGACAAGCATATTAATGTCTCATTATCAGTTACTGAATATGATAAGTTCTTACAGTATCAAGCTACCTAACAATTTTCTCATGATAATTTTGTCGCTTGCCTCTCTCAGACCCCTTATGACACTTGGATTCTTGATTTTGGTAGTCTCTGATCACATATCTGGTAATCCCAAATTTTTTTCTAGTATTAGTAATCCATCATCACTTTCCACTGTCACTATAGCTAATGGCTCCATAACCATTGCTAAATGTATAGGTCAAGCTACACCATTATTTTCTTTGCCTTTAAAGTATGTGTTTTATGTCCCTGAATGTTCATTCAGTCTGATTTCTATTAGTCAATTGACTCGTTCTCTCAATTGTTCTGTCACTTTCATTGATGATTCTTTTACTATACAGGACCGACGTACTGGATGAATGATTGGCACAGGGCATGAGTCATAGGGCCTCTACCATCTTACCACACTACCTACATCTTCAGTGGCTTGCTCTACAGATGTATCACCTATTCTCATTCACAGTCGATTGGGTCATCCTAGTCTATCTAAGCTTCAGAAGATGGTTCCTCGTTTGTCATCTCTGTCATCTTTAAATTATGAATCATGTCAGCTTGGCAAGCATATACGTGCTTTGTTTCCAAAGCATAGTGGCTTTAGAACAGAGTCTCCCTTTTATCTTGTTCATACTGATGTTTGGAGTCTTAGTCGTGTTAGTTCATCTTTGGGATTTCAGTATTTCGTAACCTTTATTGATGACTATTCTCCTTACACGTGATTATTTTTAATGAAAATTCATTCCGAATTATTTTCTATATTCTAACCGTTTTGTGCTGAAATTAAAACACAATTTGGTATTTCTATTCATATTTTGCGTAGTGATAATGCACGTGAATATTTTTCTTCATCATTTCAACACTTTATGACATCTCAAGGTATGTTGCATCAATCATCTTGTTCTCACACCCCTCAACAAAATAGAGTTGCTGAGCTCAAAAACAGACATTTAATTGAAACAGGTCGCACTCTGTTACTTCATGGTCATGTTCCAATTTGATTTTAGGGTGATGCTGTATTTACTGCATGCTACCTTATTAATCGCATGCCATTTTCTACATTGCATAACAAAATTCCATATCCCTTATATTCACTTCTGCTTTGTATCTTTGGTTGCATTTGTTTTGTTCATGATCTAACACCTGGACAGGATAAACTCCCTTCCAAATCATTTAAATGCATCTTCTTGGGTTATTCTCGCCTTCAAAAAGGGTATAAATGTTACTGTCTAGATAAAAATCGTTAATTTATCTCCGCTAATGTTACATTTTTTGAGGAATCGTCATTCTTTCCCCGACTATTCCCAAGTCACCTTTTATCTCTAAGGCTCTTCCGGTTCCTTATCTTGGACCAAATGACTATGTATCATCTGCACCACTACCTGATCTTCCAGCAGACACTGTTGATGTACCTGATGACTCATCTTCTGTCCCAACATCTTCTCGTGCCTCGGATCCTGCTTCACCACCTATTTTACGAAGAGGTACTCGTTCAACTCGTAATCCTTATCCTATTTATACTTTTTTGAGTTATCATCGTTTATCTTCACCCTATTATGCATTTGTCTCTTCTTTGTCTTCTATTTCTATTCCAAAGTCCACCAGTGATGCTCTTACTCATCCCGGGTGGTGGCAGGCCATGATTGATGAAACGAACGCCTTACATACTAATGGTACTTGGAAACTGGTCTCTTTACCTTTTGGAAAACTCACTGTTGGCTGTAAATGGGTATACACCGTAAAAGTCCATCCTGATGGTTCTGTTGATCGCTTAAAAACTAGATTTGTAGCAAAAGACTACACTCAGGTCTATAGTGTAGATTATTCAGAAATTTTCTCTCCCGTAGCTAAAATTACATCTATCAGGGTAGTTTATATCTCTAGCTACTATTTTTGATTGGCCACTTTATCAATTGGACATCAAAAATGCTTTCTTACATGGTGACCTTGATGAAGAAGTCTTTATGGAGTAGCCACCTGGTTTTGTTGCTCAGGGGGAGTCCGGTATGGTATGTCGATTGAAAAAATCTCTATATGGCTTAAAGCAATTTTCTAGAGCTTAGTTTGGTAGATTCAGTGAAGTTGTTCTTAGTTTTGGCCTTCAGATGTGTACTGTTGATCACTCAGTTTTCTATAAACATACACCTAATGGCAAAATTCTTTTAATTGTATATGTGGATGAGATTGTGATTACAGGTGATGATAATCATGGGATTCAGCAATTGAAATCATTCCTACAGTCTAAGTTTCAAACTAAAGACTTAGGACAGCTAAAATACTTCTTGGGCATTGAGGTTGCAAGATCACAATTGGGTATTTGTCTTTCTCAAAGAAAGTATTGTCTGGATGCTTGAGTGATATAGGTATGTTGGATTCCAAACCTGTAGATACTCCTATGGATCCCAACACTAAGCTTGTACCAGAGAAGGGAGAGCTACTGACTAATCCTGAGCAATATAGACGTCTTGTTGGTAAGCTGAATTATCCCACAGTCACTAGACCAGATATTGCTTTTGCAACTAGTATAGTTAGACAATTTCTTTCTCAGCCTCGAACATCTCATTAAAATGCTGTTATTCGTATCCTAAGATACCTTAAAACTGCACCCGAAAAAAGATTATTATATAAGAATCATGGGCCACTCTAGTTCGAGGACATGGTCGTGGTCATACATTAATCCATAAACATAATTCTACTCCAGTTCAAGGTTTTAGCGATGCTGATTAGGCAGACTCTCAATTTGACAGAAGATCTACTACAGGATACTGTATATTTCTGTAGTGGAAATCTTGTTTCATGGAAAAGTAAAAAGCAGACTGTTGTTGCAAGATCCAATGCTAAATCTGAATATAGGGCTATGACTCATACCACTGCTGAGTTAGTTTGGCTGAAAAATCTATTAGACGAACTTGGATTTCAGCACTCACAGCCTATGGAGTTAGTATGTGATAATCAAGCTGCATTACATATTGCATCAAATCCAGTCTTTCATGAACGAACAAAACATATAGAAGTTGACAGTCATTTCGTTCATGAGAAGCTTATGGATAATACAATCAAGACTACATATGCAAAATCAGAAGATTAGTTAGCAGACTTATTCACAAAATCTTTGACAGGAAACTGATTGCGATATCTATGCAACAAGCTTGGAACATATAATCTTTATGCTCCAGCTTGCGGGGGAGTGTTAGAGTGTAAAAATAGGCATCTTAATTAGTGGTTCAAATTTTCTTATTTATAGTTTCCTTCCTTATTTATAGTTTCCTTATTTCTGTGTAATTTCTATTACGTATTTGGTTGATATTTAGTGTAGGTTCACTATGTTAAGTTAAACATTTTAGCCTATAAATAGAGGCTTCCCTCTTGTATATTGAAAATCATCTGAATATACATTCTTCTTATATTCAACTTAGGGCAAGGAGTTTCTGGCAAGAAAAGGGTCAAAAAATAGATTCTGATACCATGTCAAATGACCACTTTAACCCTGAAGCAAGAGCTATTCGAAGAAGACATATAATCGATTCATAATCTCTTACAAAAAGTAATAGACACCAAAAGATAATTGTGTTCTTTGTACCTACCATTAGGCTAGTTTGTGAATGATGAAAATCAACTCTAATTACTAAAAGATTTAGTTGGCCATTAGGCTATGCTTGTTATAGATGAAAATTAATAGAAATGTATATTTATTTTGATTCTCATTATATTCACACAAGTCAAGTTCAGTACAAGATGCATATATACCTTTCTAAATGGAGCCACTTTTCCATGTATAGGTACGCTTCTGCAGCATCAAGAGCTGTCATGCCATCGTCTTTACTATCTTAAGGCTGATCCTATTGTCCGATGTCAGAGAAGTCACAACTTTGGGATGCCAATGCATTGCAGCCAAATGCAACGGTGTGTTTCCATCCTCATCCTTCTCATTCAGAAGCATCGCAAGCTCTAGAGATGAAGAATATTCTCACTCTTTTTAGTTAGCAACTCATTCAAATCTGGGCAATGCTGAAGCAGCTTCTTAAGGATATCAACATAGCCTCCTCTTGATGCTACATGAATGGGCAACAAGCAGTCCTGGTTTCTTTCAAGCACTGCTTGACTATATTTTTCTACCAAGTCCTTCACTCCCTCATGATAATCAATTGATGCTGCAAAGCCAAGTGGAGTATCTCCTTCTTCAAATATTGAATGGCGAACACAGGTAGTTTGTTCAACATAAATTCTAATAAACCTGGATAGATTATTCTGAGATGATTAGAGATGACTAATTTACTTAAAACAGTTGGTTACTTTTTAAATTTATTTTCAAATTCTAGGGAGCATCTAGATAAAACAAACGAGTTGTGACTGTGAGGTGGGCAAGTATTTTAGAATTGGAAATATGTAGATTAATTTAAACTGGATAACCATAAAATCAAAGTTTGAATGAGATAGAATATGAATCATTGTTAAAGACAGAACCTTTTCTAGATACCTAGAAAAGGGTTAATTTTTGGAGTTACCTTTGTTTCTTCTCACAAGGGCAGCATTGATAGATGATTTTCCTCTTTAAAAATGGCATAAATCAGTACAATCCTCTAACTTTGTTAACATGTAATCAACTATAGCTAAGTTCTCAACCTCCACTGCTAGATACTATGGAAGACTTGCCTTCATTATTCGCAGAAAACAGCAAGTACTCAGGGTCCAATTCAACTAGGTACTTCGCGGCAGTCCAGCCATAGTACTTCTTGTTGCTACAATAAGTCACTGCCATGTGCAAAGCAGAAATTCCTTGTTTATTCTTTAACCTAATCAAGCACATGAGATTATTCCTATCATCAAAAAAATCTTGTTTTTCCATTTCTAATTGGTGAAAAGCCATCAGCAGTATCTCCCCATAACAATAAAGAAGGGATGCGGTATGGACCTTCCCCTTTCTTAAAGCAACATGAAGGGGAGTGTCTCCATTTGAGTTACCTCTGGGAAGCCATAAGAGGAAGCCATAAAGAAAGAGGAAACTGAGGGAGAAGCAGACAGACTTAGTTGAGGAGAGAAGGAAAGCCACGAAAGAAAGAACCACAGAAGGAGAAAACTACACAGAATTAGTCATTTTTCATAATAATCCTATTTTCTACGGGTCTATCCTATGAAGCACGGGTACTTCAAAAATCCCAAAAAGCCGGTCCCTGGGCGTACCGGGTGCTGGGACCGCGTGGGGACGCCCTGGTACGTCCCCAAGAATTACTAGATTTTTTTAAAATTTTTTTTTAAATTGGGTACGGCTTGGGGATGGTTGAATATTCATGGTATTGCTAAGGGACGACTTGAAGGCTAAAAACCTGAGCCGGTGCGTAATTTTAAAAAGAAAAAAAAGGAAACAAAATGCAACAACATCGTTTGGCATGAAATACCTAATCTGAAGAAGATGAATCACCAAGCCCAGACTCGTCTTTCACTCCGATATCTGAGATCAGAAGCATGCGCAGTTGCTCGTCGTGGCCGAGATTGTTGAAGGTCTGCTTGAAATCGTCTGCTCTTCAGGCCGTTGAAGACTTGAAGGTTTACAACCTTTCAGTTTTCATCTTCACACACGGGCTCCTTCAGTTTCTGACTTTCTTCTTCTTCTACTTTTTGCTGTTCTTTTTTTTTTCTTTCTATTTTTTTCGCTTCCTTGCCTTCATCAGGTTTTCGTGTTGTTGTATTGTCGTATTGCAATAGCTACTGCCTACTTTGCTTCTGTTTGCCTTTGGTCAGTGAGACACGTGATTAGTGTTTGGCTGTATGTCTTTTTGCTACTGTGTTTGCTACTTTTTGGTCTTGAATGCTTTATTAATATTGCTATGCTACTATTTAAATATTAAATTTTGTTTGATAGTGATAATTTTGATTGTAAGTTATTATATTAATATTAATTATTATTAATTACTTATTAAATATTTTGTGCTCTTTCTATCTTTTTTTACTTTTAGTTTATATATATATATATATATATTATACAATTTATATTTTATAATTATTTATTTTAACTTACCCTGCCGTAACAGGTATTGTAATTTTTAAAAATTGACGAATTACTATACCCGTACCGAAATATCGGTACCCATGTTTCATAAGCTCTATCATATAACTAATGCTATTTAGAAGAGAGCTAATGTCCTTAATTATGGGAGCCCATATATTTTGTGAGGGGTTCCTCTCTTTTATGTTATGCTCACTTGGGTCAGTTTGTGAGGCCCTTAATTCGTATCTCAAAGATAGACTCTTTGCAGTTGAGACTCGCTCTAGTTAACACATGGATAAACTCGTTTATGTCACCTTTAATTGTAGCTTTGTACAAGTTTGTGAGGCCCTTAATTCGTATCTCAAAGATAGACCCTTTGCAGTTGAGACTCGCTCTAGTTAACACATCGATAAACTCGTTTATGTCACCTTTGATAGTAGCTTTGTACAAATCAAAATCCCATTGATTTTGAGGTGCTCCATGTTCTTCTATTGACGATGACGAACTGGCATATGGGTTCTGCGCCACATTCTGATTTGATTTCTTCCTCTATCTCTCTAACCTTTCATTTCTTTCTCCCCAGACTTTTGATGTTTCTATCTCTATTTTCAATTCTAGAACACCCATAGTATTTCCAGCTGTTATAGATTTACAGTTAGAATTAATTGAGCAAAATTTCTGAACAACCTCACCTCACCTCCAAGTTTGCTATTTTATTTCTCATTCTCCAGTCCTTTTTCTATAGGGAAGATAAGTGCCGACTTTAAAAAAATGTGTGGAGTTGTGACCTAATCATCTCATCAAAACTTAAGCATATGACCCAAGAGTTCTTTACTCCTGTCCTTGAATTCAAGTTTGAATGCCTGAGCAAATGAGTTGTTTCGGTCATTTATTTGGGCTCATAGTGGTTCAGGTCCATTTAGGAATATTGCTACAGCAAGCCCAACAGAAACCAGCTAGACCACTAACACCATGACACTATCACTTGGGTTTTTTGTTAACACTTTCAAAAGCTACAGTTCCGTTACGTCTCAATGCTTATCCTGTAATTAACGTAGGCAGAGTTAAGGAGCACGGTGATGCAGTGACACCCATTTGATCTAAGCCACGTGTTTGTTGATGAATTGGATCCCACGATGTAGCCTTCCATTTACAAAGATTGAGACACTACAATAAATTACCAAATTTACGTCTGTTATTTGTTTGATACATTATTTGGGGTCATCTCAATTTAATTAATGCATATGAATAAGTATGATATAGTATGAACTGGGTTTCTTTACAATTCGAGCTTCGATATATTATTAACAAGTTCATAAACTTCAAAATGAAAGGAAAATTGTGTATTTGTAGACAACATGTTTGTTAATGAGATCTCATTAACTATTAATTAGATAATTATATATATTTCTCACTTTTATCTATATATGTGGGGCAAACTTTTTCACCATAATATTTCAGTGGGGGTATTTTTCTTATTTTATAAAAAATTATACTATACTTTGGGGGTTTAGCTGAGAAGCTAGTGGGGTCATCTGCCCCCACTGACCTCTATATGCATCCGCCCTAATTGTATTTTTTTTTATCGGCGTCTACTTTGCAAACACTAAAATGATAATATTTAAAAAAAAAAAAATATATATATATATATATATATATATATATATATTTGTGTTTGCCATTAATGTACATATGTTTGCATTTGTATCGCAGATACATTTTCATGTTTAAATCCCAGAATGCGGTCTTTTCTTCTCTTCTTCCTCCATTTTTGTCTCTTCCGAGCTTGATTTGCCAAACCTGCAAACTTGACCTTGCTGCCTCCGCCATCCAGCCTACCACCACCGAGCTTCCTCTCTCTCTGTTCAGCTCCTCGTTGCATTTCAGGTACTCTAATTTAATTTCTCCAATTCTTCCAAATCCTAGCTAACTTGTGTTTACCTTAAGTAGGATAATTATCTTTGCTTGCACATGTGTTTGTTGTTAACTATAGTTTGTTTTGCTATCTGTTGTCATTGGGGTTTAGATTTCTAATCTCATCTTCCCCCGTTTAGTATTTTTGTTAACTCAATGGGTCTTGTATAAATGAAAAAAAAAAAAAAAAACACAAAACACAAGAGGACTAGCTATGATAAGAATATAAGATGCATATGTTGTTGCTATTCATAGGATTTCTTTTTGGTATTATTTACATATTTTATGGTTAACTATATGCTTATTTTAGTATCTAACTGCAAACAATTTTGTTTGAAAGTGGTTTTGCTTGGATAGTTGAGATATTTTCTTCTTTTAATACCTTCACCTCAATTTTGTTTGCTTCATTTATCCAAAAAGTTGATTATTTTGTAATGAATGAAAAAAAAGTTTTCTTTTCTATAATTGGATATCCATAGACAACAACATATTTTCTTACAAGATTACACTATTGTTGGCACAAAAGTTGTTTAACCTTGGTTCTGACTTTATATGGAAGCTATTGCTCTAGATGCGGAAGGAATCAAATGTTACCGCACTCTTCTTGAAGTTGTTCAAGTTACATGCTAATGTAGAAATATATGCCTTTTTGTCTTTTAGATATAGTTGTTACATATTTGCTAACTTCGTTTTCTGGAGTTCTCATTTAGTTTGTATTAATAATATGTTCTAGCTTGAAATGAGCATCTTCTTGGGTTCATGCTTGGGCTTGGGCTTGTGCTTTAATTAAGAAAAAGAAGTGGGTACATCTAGAAATATATATTTTTCTACATAGCTTAGAGTTTAAACTATTAATTGAAATGACATTCTTTAATTTAGAAGAGATTGATTGTAAGCATAATGTTAAATTTTGGGCTAAGATTCTTTTCTTGGCCACTCTTTGACGCTATTTAAAGAGGTTGGATGGCCTTCTTGGTTTAGTTGTTGATTTCAGTTGTTTGTTTATCTGTTCCTCATCCTCCTTTGATGTAATGGTGTTGGGTTTTTTTATCTACCTTAGTTTTGATGAATTTGGATGAGCTAAATGAATGTTGGATCATTTTTAAATAAAGATTATTAGTAGAAGAGGAAGAAAGAAAAAGATCCGTAGTTTAGGAGTTTTTTACTTTTTTGTGTGCTCCTAATGAGAAAAAACAGTAAAGCTAAAGGCTTGAGTGACAGAAATAAATTGAAATGATGCTACCTACATTAATGTGTATCTTGCTATTAAAAAAATCTTAAGGTAGGAATCAAGTGTTTCTTTGTCTTACTAAGGCAGTGTTTCTGAGTAGGAATCTGACAAGATCAACAAACTTAAGAATGGAGGAAAAAAATAATAAAAAAAGATTACTTATGAGGCTTTGTTGTTTCGTTTAGAGATTAGCTTTTAGAGATAGAAAAGGCTAAAAAATGAGAAGGTGAGGGAGCTAGGTTGCATCCATTAATGCTTACTGGATTTTAGTTTCTTCTAGTATTTTTGCTTATGAGGCTTTGTTGTTTCTTTATAGAACCATAGCTAATCTGGGCAAAATGTAGTCTCTTATGATTTATGACTGGTTGGAACTTGACTAGAAATACTTGACTGTCATGGTTTCTTCATATTTATATGCGTGGTGTCTATTTATATATATATATATATATATATATGGGAAGAAAGACCCAGGCTTTGTGAGTTATTATGTTCTCCTTGGTGAGTTATAATTAAACATAGATTGAGTTCATGAGCAAAAAGAAAAAAAAAAGAGGCAACTTTAACCCTGGCTTTTTGAATTATTATGATTTTTTGCATTTTTGTTGTAGGTTGGTTTGTTTTTTGTTTTTTCTTTGTTTGTAGAAGTGACATATTGGTCTAAACTACACTGAAATAGTATGGTTATTTGGTTAGTGGATTGAAATTATATATTTGAAGTTAATCGTCGTCTATTTTTTTATTTTTTTGAACATTTTGTTTTATGTATTTTTGACAAGAAGTATGCTTCTTATTACACAATCATGCCTGGAGAATGTCGTACTCCCCTTCGAGGATGTCTTGGAGCTTCATTGTCTCCGTCTACAACATTGGCATCATCTCCATCTACTGTAGTAGCTTCCTCTGCATCTATTGTTGCAAGTCAACCTCCCTCTACATTTGCTACTCCATCTCTTGGTGTTCTGTTACTTGTTTCACCCTCGGAATAGATTAAAAACCTCTCTGACGTGATTTTAAATCAGATCATATTGAGCTCTAGATCTGTATGGATATATAAGGTACCATTTTCAAGTTTAATAATAAATTTTCTTATTTATTGATTTCGTTATTTTTACATAATTAATTTGTATTGTAGCTTCAAGAGATAATCAAGATGTTGAGCATAGGATAGATCTTGAGCCCATGTGAAAGATGATGTCCCCCAAGAGGTAGGTGACACTTTGAGTGTGCCGTTAGCACACAAAAGGTGAAGAGGCACTATAAGAAAATTCAAAATTAAAAGGCACATATTTTATTATCAGAGTATGCGATCTCTGTTATGATCTCCTTTGCTCTATTAATCTTATTATCATAGACCATTCACGATCTCTGATAATCTTCAAAGATTAGGGTTACAATCTCAAATAGTTTTCAAAAACTGCTACCAATCTCTAACACTCTTCAAATATTGCTTGCGATTTCTAATAATTGGTCACCAATAGTCCAAAAATAATAATTTCTAGTTATTAAAGACCGATTTTGCAATCTTTGATAATGTAAAATAAAATTACAATATTATCATTCAAAATATATTATTTGGGTTTAAAATACCCATTGATTTCAACAATAACAATAGAAAATTAATTTAGAATTCAAAATTCATATGTATTTATTAAATAAAAACATAATATGACAAATCAATTCAAGACTTTGTAATATCAAATTTTTTTATATTAAAAAGTTCAAACAACAAACTAAGACTAATGACATGCCAAATTAGCTTCGTTGTCTTAATCACGTGACTCTTCATTCTAAGACTGTTAAGTCCCTGAAGATGAAAGAATAGCCTACAATGAAACACTATTATAGGAATCAATTCCATATTACTTTGGCATGTAGCTAACTAGTAAGTTAGAAAGACTACTTGGTCACATAACAAGGTTCACATTTGCAAATTCTTAACAGACACACTGGATGAGTGTAAAATGAAATATCACTAACCACCATATATTAATCATTAGGTCTTAACACATCTTTTTTAACCAATTCAAAGTTGCCTTATATTTTCACACACCCTAATATTCTATTTGTGTTCTTAGTTGTGTTTTTTTTTTATTTGGTAAGAATTTGGGACCATTCCCAAAACAAGAATAGTAGAAAATTAAGCAGCAAGCAAGGGATGTACGTATAGGCACTAGCAAGCTCTAAATTCGGATCAATCTCCAAGAGCGCCAGTAGGATCATAAAAAACTTGTAATGAAACTTCATAGTTGAAGCAAAGGCACCATTAAGACTCATCAAGACTCAATTCATGATCTTCTTCTGAAATTAATATTCTTTCACCTCGAAAACAATAACAAAATTGCATCTACAAATATACCTCAATTCTTACAATCAAGATGGCATTATGCAGGCATCACATTTGGAAATTTTGATCAATACAAAGTAAAAAAATGAGATGTGCGCACGCAGACACATGTATATAAATATACTTAGCATATACGAAGAATTATTTGTCTTCCTATTAATTCTCTCAAGATGAATTAAGTTTTATATAGAATACCACGACTGATCTAGTAAATACTATTTAGGCCTCATAGTGTAAAATTAAGATCAATAAGTTATTGAAATGATCAATACCTAGTTAGGGTTGCTCATTATAACCACACATATCAATATATTAACAAGTACCCTAACATGCAGTTAGTCCTGCTGTTTCAGTTATGTGACTTACATTCAGTGGAAAAGCACTTAACAGAGAAAAACTGACCTATTAGACAGCAATAGCTTGAAGCCTAACTATAAGTGATGAAAAGGCCTGCACAAGGAACCTCTAAAGCTTCAGCAATGAAGTGGTCTCTGGTCCTAATTTTCAAATGTAAAAGCTGCAAATGAAGGATGTACACAATCAGATTCAATTATCATAATTCATCATTCTAGAATCATTATGTCATTATGCATGTTCCTTGATTTGTGTGTTAATGTCTATCAATTAAGTTAAGCATACCCAGCAGGCTATAAAATTCAATAAAGCTTAACCAAATTATTAGGAAAAAATAAGGATATTAAAAAAAAAAAAAAAAAACACCTTTTCAAATTTTGCTGTAGTTGGGAACACTTTTGTTCAACTTCTCAATGGTCTCACTATTGTCTTTTTGAGCTTTGGTAAATTCAAACTCAAGAGTTGAGTGCTTCTTTTCAAAGGCTTCCAGAGAACTTTGTACAAAAAAAAAACAAGAAAGTTGATGACAAAATGAAAAAATTCATCATAAGGAGCAATAGGATCATAGGAAAGAAATAGTAACATCTATCTCAATTCTTTCAATTCACTATCAAATAGAAAAGTGAAAATGCCACAAAAATAGTTTTTTTATCCTATTTCCAGCAACACAAAAACGACTTACTGTTCACAGTAGCCAAATTGTCAAAACCATATACAAAGAAAAGAATGCTACATACAAAGTAATGAAGTAAATAGTGGATGGTCAACCAACAAAGAATGGGTCAAAAGGCAAAGAAAGGGATGAAGTATAGTTATATAAGAACAATAACCAAATCTAAAATGCTACATACATATTTCAATATTGCTTTTTTCTTGTATCAAAGAAATTCTGAATAGTTTAAAAAATCTGAAATTTACTCTCAAAAAAAACAATGCTATACTACCATATAAATGTTTTTGTTTTATTGGCAAGGAAACCAACAGACAGTAGATCTTCCCAACATGTCTCCTACTTGATTGAATAGAAAAGGAAAAAATATTCATCCCCTTCTGCCATGAAGTAGTCCATTGGAAACCATATACATGATTTTGATAGTTGGTCAGAATCCTGCAACCTGTCATCTTCAAGGTTAGTTCTTTTGCCTAATGAGATTTTTTAACCAAAACAAACACTCAGCCTTTACACACTGCCTTATAAAGTCACTAGTTAATCATTAACACACCATAATATGTTACTATGTTAATGACTTCGTTAATATGTTTCACCTTATTCACAACCATCTGCAAGTCACACACTAATTTATTAGACAATTCCTCCATTACAAAAGGGTTAAGGATGTCAAATGATCACCATACCACAGATACAATAAGAACATTCGATATCAGCCTTGAAAGAAAGAATCGTCTAAAAAGGAAATGTTGAACAAATACAAGTGAAAACTAAGCCTGCATTTTAAATGACTTATGCTGCAAGCTAGAGTCGACAAGTGAATTAGTAAACAATTTTTTGTTTACTAGCTACCACTGCCTGCTAATTTTCTCATGAAGATTTTCATATCGAGTTGTGAGTAATAAATAAAAATGTTTAAGGGGTTATGAGCTGAAAATTGACATCCAACATCCTAAAGTCATTAATCAAGAAAAGAACTGCATACTACATATGTAAATGAAAGTTGGCCATAATAACTTCTTTTTCCTTGTTTTCTATCAAGGCTGGCTGTATCACTGAAAGTACAATTTCCTTCACATAAACAATTGAACATGCTTTCTTGAAGGCCCAAATTTGAACAAAACAAACATATCATGAGAAGAATGGAAATGTGCATGATGCCACACATATCCAAAACATACCCACTTCATAAAAATCTGGGCATGTATAATATAGGCTCAAAAGAAAATAAAAGAAATTCTTGCTGTCTTTCTACTACATCAATGTAAAGTACACATTTTTCAATATCTAATATTATAAGCTATGTTTGGTGATATCAAGGTTATTCTTTATGAATTTCATGAGCGAAGTAAATTCATTTTATGATTATTGTTTGATTAACAAACTTAATGAATTTCCTAGTCATAGGAGGAAAGTAATATGGCTCCTTTACTATATCTGTCTTTAATATTGGACAGCTTACATGGTGTACTTTCAGGTTAACTCTGTATTTCCTATGTCAGTGGAGTATAACAACTCTATGCATATGCCATTAATTTTGGCTTTCTGGGCTATAAAGTTAATTATAGTATTTTCTTATATCAGGTATTGTTAGGGGATGTGGATGACAGAAAGTCGGGGCATATGTGAACCTTGTGGCATTCTATCTTTGTGGAATTCCTATCCCTATTGCTACTGCAGACACGGATGAGTTATAATTTGTTTCTATGTTTACTTCTTTTGGGCGAAAAGAGTATATTCATATCCTTAAGTAATAAATTAAGGATCCTGGTAATAGGCTGAACAAAGAAGATGAGACTAGCTTCTCTCAAAGCACTGCTATTAGCAACCCAATCTGTTCACATATTCCATTCCTAGTAGACTTGCTGCATATGTAGTATTTGTCTTTCTTTGAATTTGAATAAGTTTCCCAGAGAAATTGTTGATTGTAATGAGTTTGTCTTCTTTTCTTTTTATGAAATAACAAAACCATCTACCCAACTACCTAATTGCTGATATGATATTATTGTTTTTTATATACAATGAAGAAAAGCATGACTTCAAGATCTAAAAATAAAGCATTGTTATCCCGCAGTTCAACATATTCATGAGTTCTGTTTGGACATTCTCATCCACTCCTTATTTAGTCATCTTGACATTCTCATCCACTCCTTATTTAGTCATCTTTTCTAGTTCATGGGAGCATAAACATTCTCTGTAACATTTGTCTCCTTGACCACATCAAAAATGCCACAGTACTATACAAACCACCAAGTTTTGTTGATGATGGTTCATAGTATAACTTAATCAACACCTTTCACTGAATCCAGTAGGAGCTCTCTTCTGCTCTTGAGGTTAAATAATGGCCTTCATTGTAAGATTAATTAACTTGTTGGCTAATGTGAGTTAATGCATAATTAGCATATTCAGTCTGTTTGTGCATGTTTAAACCAATTTAGATGCAGAATGATGCCTTCTAGTTGTGAAATTCCATCTTAGCTACTAATTACAGCATAGAAATTGTACTTAGTATATGATTATAGGTAGGCTTATAACTAAATCCAAGTTGCTTGACAAACCTTGAGTCCACCTCTTATCAGTCATCAATCATCATTATCACACAATAGCCCCCTTCTACTTGGTACACCATAATCTTTCACTGCACCATCCATATTGAGTAACCCAACCCAATGGGTTAAATCCATAAACTTATGAGCATATATAGAAAAAAAATGCATCCATGAAACTTTATGCTATTATACCAAATGATTATTTTTTTCAAATAGAAGAATTATAGTTATGATTTTACTGATAAACTAGGTCTTCATTATACATAATTCATGTAATTGATCAAATTAATGCAAAACAATACAAGAAAATGCGGTATCAGCGTCTGCAAAAAGTGAATGCTGAGAATCAAAAAGTAGACGCTGATAGTCATTAGTGTCCATTAGTGGACTATAAAAGGTGGGTGCAGATACTGTGCCTTCAAATGATATTTTCAGCGTCTACGTGGACGCTAATACTATCAGCGTCCGCTTATTAGCATCCACATTGTGGACGCAGGTAAAAAAAAGCCAATAAGATATGAAAATTATTTGAGTACACATTGTGGATGCTGAAGAGTGGAAGATGATAGTTTTCCGCATCCACAATGTGGATGTTGATAGTTCGGACAGTATCAACGTCCACTTGTGGGCACTAATAAGTGGAAGTAGAAAAGTTTAATTTTTTTTAAAACTTTCAGCATCGGCATATTGTGGATGCTAATAGCTTAAAAGCGGATGCTGATAACTTGCTTATCATTATACAAAAATTTATTATTATTATTATTATTAATTTTTTTTTATACCTACTAAATTGTAAAATTAAATAACATAAAATTTTGATATAACAATCAAAATAATCATTTAATTAGTAAATGTCAATAAAACATTTTTTTCAAAATGTCAAGTATTATGTTTGTTCATTACAAGAAAATAAATCTAAAACTGTCCCTAAAGGTCGGATCTTACTCCTCTTGGTCACGAACATCCACCAAATTATGAAGAGACAGTGGAACAGCTGATGTAGTAGAAGGGTTCTCAAAAATCAATCAATAAAGAAAAGAAAACGATTAGGAATTAAAGAGGAGTTTCAAAGACAATATATGATAACACAACTTTTTTGATAAAACTTGTATTCTTTCACATAAACTAGATGAAATGCAAAGGAAAACCTGTTCCAAAGTTACTAGTTAAGAATAGCCCATCAATAACATTTATGATAAAGCAAAAGAAAGTGCAAGTATAAACAATCTAGTGGCACGAACATCCATACCAACAAAATTATGCTATGAAAGACTCTTACAACAAAGTCCATTAATAACATTCCATCATACCATCTTTTTCATATTTATCCTGCATATCGAATGACTAGTGTAGAATCCTATTACACTAAAAACAGGCACATACAAGCAAAGTCTAAGACTGCCAAAAGCAATAGAAGAACCATAACCATTGTTCAACAATATGATTTTGCGTAGCCTGCAAGCATTCTCAAGAACACATAGCACCACAGCATATCACAGCCCATGTTCATGGTAATAATGCCACTGATCCTCTTAATAATCTAATAGATTACCAGTACAAAATTCACTTCCGTTGTAATTATATGGAATGCAAAAGATTAAAGAAACATGGACCTTTAATTATAAAGGATTTTATAATTAATCCATTAAACAAAAAACTTTACCTAGTTGATCTAATAATTTTGCACAGCTAAAATCAACTGCCATTGCACGATTAAGCTTATTCCTTCATCCATTTCCTAGATGGCTAAAAAAATATCCGTACCTCCTAACATCAATATAATTCGTCAAAGAACTAAAAAATATACAATATTTTAAGAAATTTGTTTTGATCTTAAACAATAAAATCTCCAAAAATGACACCAATCAAAATAGTCAAACATAGGAATCCCAGGGGAGAAAATCAACCAAATGAACAAATCTAAGAAACTAAGATCTAGATCAACTATCCATTTCCAATAACAATATCAGATGACAAGTATTAAACAAATAACGTGATCAAATTCAAATAAACACAACATATTGAAGCCATTTTCAACAAACAAGCAGACTAGACAACACAACCAACCATACAATAGCAAGAACATTCAATGCCACCTTATCCAAACATTAATACATAAAACAAATAAGTTGAACTTAACAACACAGGTGCTAAACTTCACTTCTTCAAAAACCTAAAGTTATTAGTCTTTGCCAACCTTCTCCTACACCAACATTTCAGTTTCAATTTGTTCAAGTAAGATAAGCAAACTAATATGCAACTAGAAAATTAATAATCATTCATCTTTTACACTTAACGGAGAAATAGAGATAGCAAATTCGCAGAAGTTCATTTAGCATAATAAAGCATGACACTAACATATGTATCATCATCATCAAATCGATGTAACAAAGTTACTACATTCAAGACGTTCAAGACAATAAAATTATGATGAAGCAAACAAACAATGAAACAGAGAATGATCAAATTTAAGTAAAATCAAAATTAAAGCAAAATTAACTACCCATATAGTTTGAACTACTAAATAATTAAGCAGTGAATGCTCAAATAACCCCATCTATTTCATACAAAAAAACAGAAGTTTATACTAATTCAATGACAGCATGCTTAAAACAACTTTTATCACCATCAACCACAACAATATAATTTGAATGACAATAAAATTGATCTGAGACATTGAAACGAATAGGTTTATGTTACTTACATAAGATGAAGAGGGTGGTGGTTGAGATTCTCTGAGTGCAGCAAGTTCATCTCTCACTATCTGCCTAGCATATGTAGCCCTTTTTGGTGTGAACACTAGAGGAGGAGGTGGGAAAGAAGTCCCAATGTTGTCAACATTGTTAGAGTTGCGTTGGCCCAGTGCTTGAGAGTCAGTGCATCCTACAAACCCATAATAGTATCCATGCTTCTTCCCACCAGATACTCGCACCCATAAAGTATCATCAGAAATAGGTTGAGAACCTTCTAGAATATTAGCAAGCTCACGCTCTCTAGCCAATGCAAATGTCTCCTAAAAGATGATTAGAAAAATATAACATTAGTAACTATTATTTAAATCACTTATTAATAAGAAAAGATAAAACTTTTAACTTACGATTGTTCTTCTCGATTTATTATCGACAAATTCACCTTTCCTATTATGGTGAAAATGATCGAAAACCTCCAAACAAGTAGGTTCACGACCTAATTCCGTTCTCTACAAAGTTAAGACAAAAGAAAATTAATGATTATTAAACCTGTTCATAAATAAATAGAATGAGATTATTAAGCACTCAATATGCACATCTGCATTAATAAACCCTCCAACATGGTGAACAAGGCTATCACTAGTATTTCTCTTCTCAGATGCAATCTTTGACCTCTTCTTGAACTTATCACTAGCCCACTTGTCACAATATTCATCCCAATATGCTTGTGGGATTCAATGCAACTTACCGTTTTCCTTCCAAACTTGGATATTTGACCCACGATCCTTTCTTAATTTTTGAAATGCATCTGTGAGGCGTTTGTTGGCGATTCTATTGAAAGCTTGTTTTGCCCTTTGAGTTTTAGTAAGGGTCTCAAACCGATAATGCCTCTGTAATCCAAAAAAAAAAATATGTTGTTATTGGTAAATAAGATTTGTAAGAGTCAACATTATAAACTTATAATTATTATAACTAACCAAGAAGTCTTCAAAGCACAAGTTTGGTATTTGAAGGAAACTTGTTGCAAGTAAGATAAGCTCCAAGTACGTGCTTTTTACACATCCCTGTAACTATTATGACTACTTTCGGATGCCTAATAAATGCACTGTCATAAAATAAAACTTGTTAAAAATGAAAGAAAACATTAAAAATAATTTACTTTTTAAAAGTAAGAAAGTTACACACCGCCTAGCTATTTTGATGAGAGGTGGATTCAACTTATTCTCATAAATCAGGGCAATCTACCTCTCCCAAGTCTCACATTAGCTGGGCAATCATCCTTTCTATCATCCTCTACATATAAGAATAATATAAAATATGTATTCAAACAATCTAAAACTTAATGAAAAGAACAATTTAATAACTAGTATAATATTTACCAACTATGGGATTAGTGGTCGGCGAAGGAGCGGGTGGCTAAGCGGAACAAGAGCTAGGAGAGGAGGTGCCGCAATAGATGTAGAAATGGCATTTACAGACTCACCAAATATCTCATGACTCTCTCTAGTGGTCGTACTCCGAAGTCATCTAATAGGCATCTTGTGAATAATAATTGCATATATATAAATTGAAGATAATGGACCAAGTATGACTCATGAGGTTGTAAAAATAATACAAAGACTTATTTTTTGGTTTTTTTTTTTTCTTGATTGCTACATACCAATTGAATCCTTATAGCTAATAAGTTAATTATATTAAACAATACTTAACTCAACTAAGCCTTAAATCCCAAACTAGTTAGGATCGGCTATATGAATCATTTTCCTCCATTCGCATCGATCCGAGACAGCATTTTCCTTAATCCCTAGCACAGCCAAACTTTTCTCTATGACTGCCCCCATGTAAGTTTCGGTCTCCCTTTACCCCGTATAACACCTGACACCTGTACCAAGTCACCTTTCTTAACTATTGCGTCTATTAGCCGACGTTGGATATGTCCAAACCAACATAGGCGATTCTCCCTTATTTTTTCCTCAATAGATACTTCTTCCACCAGTTTCCGGATCTCCTCATTTCTTATTCTATACTTTCTTGTATGTCCTGTCATCCATCTCAACATTCTCATTTCGGCTACTCTCATCTTATGCAAATGTTGTTTTTTAACTGCCCAACATTCGGTACCATATAACATAGCTGGTCTCACTGCCGACCTGTAAAATTTTCCCTTCAATCTATTCAGAATTTTAAGATCGCATAAAACTCTCGAAACACTTCACCACTTCACCTACCCTGTCTTGATCCTATGGTTTACATCATGCTCAATTGCATCATCTTTTTGTATAAATGATAATTATATCAAACAATTTTCTACACAAAATAAGCTGAGGATTCTTACTTATAGCTAATAAGTTAAACAATAAGTTAATTAGGATTCTACTGTCAATAGATGTTAATGATATTATAGTCTCCTACATAATTAGATATTCTTGATAATTTCATATTTGAACTATAAATGCATACATACCAAGACATGTAAGCATCTGTACCTTGTAAATCTTACTTCCTGGATTAACCAATTTGAGGAGGTCCGTAGCTGAATCCAAAGCAATCACCTAAGAAGTAACAAATATAAACAAAGAGATAAATATAACAAAGAGATTGTTAGAATGTAAATATAGACAGCTTAATTAGTGGGTCAAATTTCCTTATTTATAATTTCCTTATTTCTGTGTAATTTTTATTACGTATTTAGTTGATATTTAGTCTAGGTGCACTATGTTAAGTTAAAAACTTTAGCCTATAAATAGAGGCTCCCTCTTGTACATTTAAAATCATCTGAATATACATTCTTATTATATTCAACATTGTATCAGAGCTTAGGGAGAAAAAACCCTAATTTTTATTTTCCGCTGTGGTTCTTTCCAGTGTGTCTCTCTATTACTATGTTTCATTCCAGCGTGTCTCTCTATTACTGCATTTCGTTTCAGTAGTACGATTATTGTTCATCGGGGAGTACTATTCATCGATATGTCTACCTTTGAAAAATCTGAAATCGGTATGTCAAAACCTAATACTTTTACCTCTGTGTTTTCTGGATCCCCTGTTATTACTACAACTAACATTGTTCAATCAGCCAATTCACTTGAAGTTTCACCATCTAAAGACAAGCTTATTAATGTCTCATTATCAGCTACTAAATATGATAAGTTCCTACAGTATCAAGCTACCCAGCAATCTTCTCATGGTAATTCTGTCGCTTGCCCCTCTCAGACCCCTTCAGAAACTTGGATTCTTGATTCTGGTGCCTCTGATCATATATCTGGTAATCCCAAACTTTTTTCTAGTATTAGTAATCCATCATCACTTTCCACTGTCACTATAGCTAATGGATCCACAACCATTGCTAAAGGTATAGATCAAGCTACACCATTATTTTCTTTACCTTTAAAGTCTGTGTTTTATGTCCCTGAATGTTCATTCAGTCTGATTTCTATTAGTCAATTGACTCGTTCTCTCAATTGTTCTGTCACTTTCGTTGACGATTCTTTTACTATATAGGACCAACGTATGGGACGAACGATTGGCACAGGGCGTGAGTCACAGGGCCTCTACCATCTTACCACACTACCTACATCTTCAGTAACTTGCTTTACAGATGTATAAACTATTCTCATTCACAGTCGATTGGGTCATCATAGTCTATCTAAGCTTAAGAAGATGGTTCCTCATTTGTCATCTCTGTCATCTTTAAATTGTGAATCGTGTCAGCTTGGCAAGCACACATGTGCTTCATTTCCAAAGAATAGTCGTTTTAGAGCAGAGTCTCCCTTTCATCTTGTTCATACTGATGTTTGGGGTCCTAGTCGTGTTAGTTCATATTTGGGATTTCAGTATTTCGTAACCTTTATTGATGACTATTCTCGTTGCATGTGGTTATTTTTAATGAAAAATCGTTCTGAGTTATTTTCTATATTCCAACAGTTTTGTGCTAAAATTAAAACACAATTTGGTGTTTCGTAACCTTTAGTGATAATACACGTGAATATTTTTCTACATCATTTCAGCACTTTATGACATCTCAAGGTATGCTGCATCAATCATCTTGTTCTCACAACCTCAACAAAATGGAGTTGTTAAGCTCAAAAACAGACATTTAATTGAAACAGCTCGCACTCTATTACTTCATGGTCATGTTCCACTTTGGTTTTGGGGTGATGTTGTACTTACTGCATGCTACCTTATTAATCACATGCCATCTTCTACATTGCATAACAAAATTCTACATTCTATCATCTTTCCTAATCATCCCTTATATTCACTTCCGCTTCGTATCTTTGGTTGTATTTGTTTTGTTCATTATCTAACACCTGGACAGGATAAACTCTCTTCCAAATAGATTAAGTGGATTTTCTTGGGTTATTCTTGCCTTCAAAAAGGGTATAAATGTTACTGTCTAGATAAGAATCGTTATTTTATCTCCGTTGATGTTACATTTTTTAGGAATCTTCATTCTTTTCCTCAACTATTCCCGAGTCACCTTCTATCTCTAAGGTTCTTCCGGTTCCTTATCTTGGACCAAATGACCATGCATCATCTGCGCCACTACCTGATCTTCCAGCAGACACTTTTGATGTACCTGATGACTCACCTTCTGTACCAACACCTTCTCATGCCTCGGATCCTGCTTCACCACCTATTTTAAGAAAAGGTACTCGTTCAAATCATAATCCTTATCCAATTTATACTTTTTTGAGTTATCATCGTTTATCTTCACCCTATCATGCATTTGTATCCTCTTTGTCTTCTATTTCAATTCCAAAGTCTACCAGTGATGCTCTTGCTCATCCCGGGTGGCGGCAGGCCATGATTGATGAAATGAATGTCTTACATACTAATGATACTTGGGAACTGGTCTCTTTACCTTATGAAAAATTCACTGTTGGATGTAAATGGGTATACACCGTAAAAGTTCATCCTGATGGTTCTGTTGATTGCTTAAATGCTAGATTAGTAGTAAAATGCTACATTCAAGTCTATGGTGTGGATTATTCAGAAACTTTCTCTCTCATAACTAAAATTACATCTGTCAGGGTATTTATATCTCTAGCTATTATTTTTGATTGGCCACTTTATCAATTGGACATCAAAAATGCTTTCTTACATGGTGACCTTGATGAAGAAGTCTTTATGGAGCAACCACCTGGTTTTGTTGCTCAGGGGGAGTCTGGTATGGTGTGTCGATTGAAAAAGTGTCTTTATGGCTTAAAGCAATCTTCTAGAGCTTGGTTTGGTAGATTTAGTGAAGTTGTTCTTAGTTTTGGCAGTTCAGAGGTGTACTGTTAATCACTCAGTTTTCTATAAACATACACCTAATGGTAGAATTCTTTTAATTGTATATGTGGATTATATTGTGATTACAGGTGATGATAATCATGGAATTCAACAATTGAAATCATTCCTACAGTCTAAGTTTCAAACTAAAGACTTAGGATAACTAAAATACTTTTTGGGGATTGAGGTTGCAAGATCACAATTGGATATTTGTCTTTCTCAAAGAAAGTATTGTCTGGATGTCTTGAGTGATATAGGTATGTTGGATTCCAAACCTGTAGATACTCCTATGGATCCTAACACTAAACTTGTACCAAATAAGGGGGAGCTACTGGCTAATCCTGAGTAATATAGACATCTTGTTGGTAAGCTGAATTATCTCACAATCACTAGACCAGATATTGCTTTTGCAACTAGTATGGTTAGCCAATTTCTTTCTCAGCCTCAAACATCTCATTGGAATACTATTATTCGTATCCTAAGATACCTTAAAACTGCACCCGGAAAGAGATTATTATATAAGAATCACGGGCACATTCTAATTCGAGGACATGGTCAGTGGTTATATATTAGTCCATAAACATAATTCTACTCCAATTCAAGGTTATAGCGATGCTGATTGGGCAGGCTCTCAATTTGACAGAAGATCTACTACAAGATACTGTATATTTTTGAGTGAAAATCTTGTTTCATGGAAAAGTAAAAAGCAGACTGTTGTTGCAAGATCCAGGTGCTGAATCTGAATATAAGGCTTGACTTATACCACTACTGAGTTAGTTTGGCTGAAAAATCTATTAGACGAACTTGGATTTTAGCACTGACAGCCTATGGAGTTAGTATGTGATAATTAAGCTGCATTACATATTGCATCAAATCCAGTCTTTCATGAACGAACAATTAGCAGACTTATTTACAAAATCTTTGACAGGAAACCGATTGCAATATCTATGCAACAAGCTTGGAATATATAATCTTTATGCTCCAGCTTGAGGGAGAGTGTTAGAGTGTAAATATAGGCAGCTTAATTAGTGGGTCAAATTTTCTTATTTATAGTTTCCTTATTTCAGTGTAATTTCTATTACGTATTTGGTTGATATTTAGTCTAGGTTCACTATGTTAAGTTAAACACTTTAGCCTATAAATAAAGGCTCCCTCTTGTACATTTAAAATCATCTAAATATACATTCTTCTTATATTCAACAGAGATAATTCCTAGGAGCGGCACTAATCAAAAGATATAAAAAGAAGACAACAGAGAGAAAAAGGCTGCTATAATATAGTAATATGTTAATGGATCAGCTCCCTCACACATATCAACAAGAAAAATAAGTATTTAGGAGAGAGAGGGGGGGGGGGGGGAAGCTTTTAGCTAAGCAGTAACATAAATGACAAAAAGATAAGAACTATAAAATAAATAATTTTATAGCTAAACCACATATAGGGACACAATTTGATTCAATCACATCGAATTAGAGCTCAAAGGAAGAGGAAATATCAAAGAGTTTAAGACATTGTGAAGGTATTAAAGAGAAGAAGCAAAAATCCAAGCTTGGTTATACCTTAAAAGAGCAAGACTAGAAGCTCAATCAAAAAAACTTGAGGTATTACATTATTATTCCTTAATTTGAGTAGAAGCTTTTTAGCCTTGAGTAACTAATAGTCTAACACCAGATTTACTAAATGCTAATAAAGTGGAGAAGAAAACCACAACCGAGGACAAGAAATCCAAAGATGATTGTCAGTAATCAAAATATTCTTCACGACACTCTACTTATATATGCATATTAAGAACCTCCATATTTAGTGTTGTTAGAAATAGCTACTTCGTAGAAGCAATATGATAAAGCATTATTTGATTTATTTTTTAAAAGAAATATTGTATTTTCCATAGATTAGAAGTTTACCCTGCATAATATTTACTAGCAAATACCAATATCGAAGGAGCAATCTGAACAAGTACTATAAAGAGAATGCTAATGAAATCATATTTTTTTATGAAGGCACACGATGTGGCAAAGTTCATCAAAAATTCACATAGGGATTTTTACAGTCACTCATCTTGCTATCAAGCTGAACTAGCACCTGGATTTAGATGAGAACCCCACACATGAAAGATGTAGAGGCACCAAAGGATACATACTATCATTAATCATTTAAATTATTTTGCCATCAATTCCTATTGGTTTTACTCTTCAAAGAGAGAAAACAATGTCAATTATACCACCATAATTAAAGTCGGCCATATCAAACAATAATATGGCTAAGAATGTATAAGATACATGTGAGCTTTGTGCACGTGTTACCAAGAATGTAGAACACATAGCACTTTAATTACTAGTGTAACAAATATTGGACTTCAATATTTAATGCAAACTAATCATCCATGTCATGTTATTAGTATTTTTAAAGCGGACATGGTAATATTAAGATAAACATAATTTTATCTCTTCATTTAGTACTGAACTATAATCACTTCTAAGATACTTATCTATATAATTTTTAGACCAGAACTTCCAAGTCAAAAGCCTTGTGAAAGGAAAAGATTGCAACTACTTCATCTTACAAGTTACAACCTTTTTGGGAACCATTATATTATATACAACTATATGTATGATGAAAATCTAACTACAAACATACTGCAAAGAATATCCAAGCAAAGCAACATGTTGTCTTGGTGAAGTGCCTTTGACTAATTTAAGCAACCACTTCATAAAATTTAATTAAGATATTGTTAGTGTTTACAAGTGACAACTATCATAACGCACATATCAATTGATAAAAGAATTATCAATTCTATATAAACATTTTTAGGCTAGTATTCAAGTCTTTGACCTTCCAAAGTCCTTTTACTACTACAATGTTAATAGCCCAACATAAAGAAGATGAGGTTTGACAGAGAGATTCGTTAAGGTTCCTAAATTTACAGCAAGGACCATAGAAGATTCTGGAGATATGTATATATACACAAGCGTGGGGAAAATAAAGAAAGTATTTTACATACTTACAGTCTCTATGTTCCTTCCCTTCTTGACAATAGTTACAAGATTGGAAGTATTGTCTCTGAAGGGAGAAGCTTACATAATTGGAAGTATTATCTCTGAAAGGAGAAGCTTATAAAACATATTAGAAAAAGGTAAAAGAAAACTACAAGTTACTTAACCTCACAGAAAATTCTGTACTCACCAGAGTTTGCAATTTACTCAAATATGGTCTAAACAAAACTGGTCTGCAATACCAATAATCACAATTTTCAGATGTATGAACTCCAGAACAGCTGATTATCATAAGAGAAATCATAAATCCCATGAAAAATGAACCAGTCAATTTTATGAGTTATAACAGTAGTACCCAATCTTTGGACTGAAAAAAAAATGGTAATACCTAATCACACAATAGTGATAAAATCACTCTTGATTTGATGGACCAAAACCTAATAAAAAATTTAGCATTTTTTAGTTCTTGTTAAAATAAAATGAATTGGTTCAAATTCATGGTGCATCTGTTAATTGCATAGAGCCTTGAAACTACCAGGATGAAATTGTAGCTGCTGCAAGGACAGAAGACAGTTTCCATATTTGGTGTCGTCAGAAATATCCACTTCCTAGAAAGCAATATGATAAAGCATTGTTTGATTTATTTTTTAGAAGAAATATTGTATTTCCCACAGACTAGAAATTTACCCTGCATAATATTTACTAGCAAATATCAGGATCAAGGAGCATTCTGAACAAGTACTATAAAGAGAATGCTAATGAATCATAGTTTTTTTATGAAGGCACACTGTGACAAAGTTCATTAAATTTATAACATAGAGGTTCTTACAGTCACTCACCCCACTATCAAGCTGAACTGGGACCTGGACCTAGATGAGAATCCCACACATGAAAAATGTAAAGGCACCAAATTCTCTCAGCAATGTTACCTGAGTTTTCTGGGATTGTGCTGGGATTTTTCAAATGAATTGTAACTTTCATGAGTTTAAGTTCTAATAAATTTTCTTTTCTAAAAAAAAAAAAAACCCCAGAGCGTTCCAACTATGATAAGGCCATAAGTTTCACACTAAGGAGGAAAAAGTAGGGGGAAAAAGTAAATACGAAGGGGGAAAAAAGACCACACCAAGGATTCCAACTCATTCCAAAAATAACCTAAAACACTAAAGATTGCCCAGCATACAAAATCCAACAACTACACATCAATTTCTGCTATATCTCCAAGAAACGACCAAAAAAAAAAAGAAAAAAAAATCAGATCAATTGCAGTCTATTTCAGGACAGACAGTAAGTGAAAAAGAAAGACGAGTAGAAATTAATACCTAGGATGAGCGAGCGAAACTTTTTCAGGAATCAAGCAGGACCTAACATAAAACCTAGAATAGTGAATGAGGAGTGAGCTAGAGAGAAGAGCTACAAAGATTAAATAAAACTTAAAGCAGATGAAAAACACAATTGCCTACTAATGGATTGCTTTTTGCTTTCAGGAATTGGTCACTAAGGAACCCAAAGATTCCAAGCTACAAAGATTTCGAATTTGAGTGAAAATAGTATCAGATGAAATTTTTAGCGCGAGAAGATAAAGAAGAGGAATTAAGGTTTTAATCTTGATAAATATTTCAGCTTCGGCCAAAATGGACGCTATTAGGATAAAAAGTGGATGCTGATGTTAATTACAAAAAAACTATATACATCCACAAAAATGGATGCTGTTATTATTACCGATGGATGCTAATAATTTTTTTTTTTTTTTTTAAATATTAAAACTCATTAGCGTCCACAAATACAATGCTGATAATTACCGAGACAAATGATACTTTAGCAAAAAATGACACAAATTTTTTTTGATTATCAGTGTCCATTTAGTAGTATCAACGTCCATAATTTTATTTCCTAACATTTATCAGCGTCCACATTATTCCGGATGCTAATGGCTAAGAAAATGGACACTGAAAACAAGTATTAGCATCTACTTTGCAGCTTCCACTTTTGTGTAGACACTGACACTAACTTTTCTTGTAGTGAAAGTAGAATGTAGAATCTAGCTAGGCCATTTCCACAAACCTTAAACATATATATGACCTATAATAATGAACAAATTAAACAATGGCTTGCTTCTAATGTGATATATTTGATTGTCACATGAAGTAAATTAACCCCAGTACCATAAAAGAAAACTGATATAAAATTCAATTTGATGGCATTGTATATGTAAATGTAGCTTTAATCAGATAGGGATATGTAACAGTATTAGTCAATTGTATAGCTAGCTAGCATCTAACTCGATATTCTTTTAATTTATACAACTCCCATGAGGATAAATATCAGCTTCATATGAAAATCTATAGAAGCAACAATCAGCATAGCCAACTAAAGAAAACATATAGAAAGTTAGGTCTGTGAAACTTTTGAGCCATAAGTCACAATGGAAGTCTGATTTACCTTTAAAATTTTCGGCTTCATCAAGCTTTCTTGTATTGAGATTTTTTTTTTTTCCTTCTAATTGTATTATAGAGCACTGGCAACTAAATTTTTATACATAATGAAGTTAAAAGGAATGAGCAGGGAGGATATGTATTTTGGGAGGAAAACAGGAGAAAGTGATAATTTACTAAGTACCCAAAAATAAATGTCTACCACTTATTTTTTTCTCTTTTTCTTTTTTATTTTGTTTATTAAAGTTAAAGGTAACAAAAAATTGTTACATACGAAACAAACTCGCACCAAAAGAATTCTACCTTTCAAATATCTCAACGTGTACAACCTATGAATATTATTCAATAAAGGTTGAGAATGTTACAACTACTAGATTGGAAATATGGAAATTGAAAGTTCTGTTCAACTTAATGGAGTTACGACTTTATAAGCAAAGGACAGACATTTTTAATTGTTGCTGAGAAACTGCTTAGATCTAAGATCATGAAGAAAAGGTGAACAGTGACTAGAGATGTCTAAACTCCAAATCTTAGATAATACAACTATTATTGCAATATTATCACTTTCCCATAGGGTTCATACCAACATATTCAACCTAATGCCCTAGCTTTCTCCAATAGTTCTAGACAAAATTCATACATCAAATGAAAAATCCAACCGAATCCTTTAGCCGAGTAGAAATTTTGTAATCGAACTTGAGAGAATGCTTTGGCTGACCACAAAGACTTCTGAGAGAATGAGAGTGGTTGGGTGTGTGGAAAAGATGAAGAGTAATAGTTACTAAGTCTAAGGGTGGGAGATACATAGTAAAGCAACGAGGATGTAGCAAAATAAGAACGGGGAGTTTTAAGGATTTTGATTTAGGTTTTAAGACTGAATAAGATCTCTAATAACATTAAAAGCAGACGCTGATAACTTTTCATGAAAAGGCAATAATTACTTTTTAGAGATCGCAGAAACTTTCATTGATAATATAAATGCAGTCTCTGATACTTTGGCATTATTTGGCGTGAAAGCTATCAATTATTTGAGACTGTGAGAACACCATCCACGATGGGATTTGTTATTAATTGTTGATTTATTTGAGATTGCATTTTGCGAACTCTACAATCGTATTTTTTGTGGTCTTTAATATGAGATCTCTAATACTTTATTTTCTTGTAGTGAGAGGTAAGAATAAGATTATCCCTCCCCATGATAATAAGGATGATCGCTCACTCATCCATAGAGCTAGAGATAAATAAATTATCTTTATATTTTGTATTCAATTGTATTTATACCTTGTATTTTACCTATGTGCTGTTTGTATTTGCAGAGCATTCATTGGGAATGACTCTAAGGACACAAAGGTGCGCATTACCATTTCCAGTATTGTAACCACCTTTTAGGTCCAGTCTTCCCCATGGTAATGAGGAGGATCACCCACTTATCCACCTTTCAAGACACAAAGACCTTATGCTATAATAATTTTATGGTAAGTTCAATTATATTATTGTCTAGGTTTTAATTTCATTTTAATATGTTGTTAAATTACTACCAATTTGCTTATTCTTTTTTTAATTTATGTTGCAGAGACGGTTTAGGCTCCTTTCCGAGGAGAAAGGTACATCTCAGGCTGCGTTTTATGCAGCGGCAAGGAAGAGATGCACCATTGTATTCTAGAAGTCATGCTCTGAATTGAGTCAAAAGTAGCCAATGGGCCCGCTTGCTTGGAAGGAGGATAGGCGGGCGATTGGATCCCATAGAATTGGTGGGAATCATTGTATAACTAGTAGGCGAGTCCTAACATTTAGAGTTGTTCTCAAACGATGGTTGTGAATAGGCAAGCAAATAGTGAGCTTACTTACCATCCATTTGACTCTGTCAACACAGCTAGTGACCAGAATCGACTGGTTAGTAATGTTTTATTTAATAAATATTAGTTATAAATTTGTATTACAACCTTTTTAACTAATTTTGTTTATATTTTTTGTATAGGTGAAAGAGTTAAGGTTGTTGAAAGAGCTTGTAGATACTATGAGTAGAAGGAGGATTGATATTGCTTGTTTGCAAGAAACTAAGTCGGTAGGAGAAAAGGCTAGAGAGATAGAGAGAACAAGATTCAAGATATGGTATACCAGTAAGACTAGAAATAGGAATGGAGTGGCGATTATTATAGATGGAAATTTGAAGGACGAGGTTGTTAAAATCAAGAGGAAAAGTGATAGAATAATTTTAGTGAAATTGATGATAGACGACGAGGCATTTAATATCATTAGCGCCTATGCTCCCCAAATAGGATTGGAAGAATCTACTAAGAAGGCTTTTTGGGAGGATTTAGTTCAAGGAGTACCATTAGGTGAGAAATTGTTTATTGGTGCTGATTAGAACGGTCATGTAGGAAGTACTAACGAGGGTTTTGAGTGCGTACATGGAGGATATGGTTATGGCATTAGGAATGAGGGTGGAGAGTCTATTTTAGATTTTGCAGTTGCGTATGACTTAATTTTAGCTAACACGTTTTTTAAGAAACGAAAGTCGCACTTAATCATCTTTAGTAGCGGGCCGAATAAGAGCCAAATAAATTTTGTTCTGACTAGAAAGGTTGATAGAATGGTTTGTAAGGATTGTAAAGTTTTACCCAGCGAGTGTTTAGTGTCTCAGCATAAACTTATGGTTGTGGATGTTGGCGTTAAGTGGCGGAAGCAAAAGCATAGAAGTAATAAGTGTATTAAGACTAGATGGTGAAATTTGAATGGAGGGAAGATGGCTTTTTTTAAAGATAAAATGTTACAGGGTGATCATTGGAGGGTGGAGGGTGAGCCTAACACGATTTAGGATGAGATGGCGAGTCGTATTAGGAATACGGCTAGAGAGGTGTTGGGAGAAAGTAGAGGACGTGGACCTCCAACTAAGGAGACATGGTGGTGGAATGAAAAAGTTCAGCAAGCTATTAAAGTTAAGAAAGAGTGTTATAAAAGATTACACAAGTGTAGAAATGAAGATAATTATAAATGTTTTAGACAAGCTAGAAAAGATGCTAAGAAAGCAGTTAGGGAAGCCAGAGGCAAGGCTTGCGAAGGACTTTACCAAAAGTTAGAGACAAAGGATGGAGAGAAAGATATTTATAGGATTGCCAAGCAAAAGGAAAGACGAAACTAAAGACCTAATTCGTATTAAGTGCATTAAGGATGAGGCTGATAGGATTTTAGTTAAGGAAGACTAGATTAATGAAAGATGTCGAACTTATTTCGATACTTTATTTAATGAAGAGTCAAGGGGTGATTTTGGAGACCTTGATGACACCTTTTATGATACCAATCGTCGATTTGTTCGTGTGATTAGAGCTTAGGAGGTTAAAGAAGCTATGCATAAGATGAAGAATGGTAAGGCATTGGGCCCAGATGATATTCCAATAGAAGTTTGGAGATGCCTAGGAGATATTGGAGTAACTTGGCTTACAAATCTTTTTAACAAGATTTTAGTAACCAAGAAAATGCCAGATGAGTGGAGGAAGAATACGTTAATCCCTATTTATAAGAATAAAGGAGATATTCAAAGTTGTTCGAATTATCGAGGTATTAAACTTATTAGCCATACAATAGAACTATGGGAGAGAGTGATTGAGCGTAGGCTTAGGAATGAGACTTTAGTTTCTGAGAATCAATTTGGCTTTATGCCAGGAAGATCTACAATAGAGGCTATTTTTCTACTTAGGAGATTAATGGAGAAATGTAGAGAAAAGAAAAAGGATCTTCACATGGTCTTTATTGATTTAGAAAAAACGTATGATAAAGTGCCAAGACAAGTTTTGTGGTGGTACTCGAGAAAAAAAATGTCTCAACTAAATATGTAGAAGTTATTAAAGATATGTACTAGGGAGTAATGACTAGGGTGCAGACTGTAGATGGTATGACTGGAGAGTTTCCAATCACGATAGGTGTTCACCAAGGTTCATCCTTAAGTCCTTATCTATTTGCTTTAGTCATGGATGAACTTACATATAATATTCAGGATAGCGCTCCATGGTGCATGTTGTTTGCCGATGATATCGTGTTGGTAGACGAAACTAGGGAAAGATTAAATTCTAAACTAGGAATGTGGAGGAACGCGTTAGAATCTAAAGGCCTTAGATTGAGTGGGACAAAAACTGAATATATGGAGTGCAATTTCAGTGAAACTAGAGGAGGCCCGAATGATATAATTTTAGACGGTCAGACAATCCCTACAAAGGATGTGTTTAAATATTTAGGGTCATTTATACAAAAAGATGGTGCAATTAAGCATGATATAAACCATAGGATTAAGGCAGAGTGGGTGAAATGGCGGAGTGCTTCGGGAATTTAATGTGATCCTAAAATTCTGAATAGATTGAAAGGAAAATTTTATAAGTTGGCAGTGAGACCAGCTATGCTGTATGGTACCGAATGTTGGGCAGTTAAGAAGTAACATTCGCATAAGATGGGAGTAGCCGAAATGAGAATGTTGAGATGGATGACAGAACATACAAGAAAGGATAGAATAAGGAATGAGGAGATTCGTAAGAAGGTGGAAGTAGCACCTATTGAGGAGAAAATGAGGGAGAATCGTCTACGTTGGTTTGGACACATCCAACGTCGGCCAATGGACGTAGTAGTTAAGCAAGGTGACTTGGTCCAGGTGCCAGGGGTTAGACGGGGAAAGAGGAGACTGCAACTTTCATGGAGGGCAGTCATAGGGAAAGATATGGCTGTGCTAGGAATGAATGAAAATCTTGTCTTGGATCGATGAGAATGGAGGAAAAGGATTCATATAGCCGACCCCAACTAGTTTTGGATTTTAAGGCTTAGTTGAGTTGAGTTGAGTTGAGTTGAGTTGAGTTGAGTTGAGGTGAAAGAGTTGGGTCGAGAACCTACAATTATTGAGGTTTTTGACAACACTCACAAGAGAAAGTTCGATGACTTTGTTGACACGAAGCTGAAATAAAATGTTAGTATTATTTGCCTTTTTGGTTTTACCAAGTTGTTTTTTGTTTTACGTAAATAACTGGTTTTTTTCATTTGTACGAAAAGTTTAAGGCTTTAAAGGTGGCGGAGATGGGGCAGTCTAGTACTGGCTAACAGGATAGTGCTAATACACCTGCTAAGGCCCCTGTGATTGACCCAGCTCTCTTCGTGAACCTAGTAGGAGGCAAGAAGATGTGTCTTATTTATGGCTTCAGAGGTTATATTAACTCCTAGCAAGTATTAGGCAAAGTTGTAAGGTCAGTAGCTTCTGCCACTACTGCTCACAACTTTGCAATAACTTCTACTATATCTCTACAATGACTTCTACTGCATCTCCATCTCTTTTGGGTTTCAGTCAAGAGCAGATTCTGCTTATATAGGAGTTAGTCAGGAGAGAGGCAGGGTACATTCACTACCACCTCAACCATCTCAAGTACATATTCTTTTAATTTTATATTCATAATGTAAAAATTTTAGTTTATTATAGTTTAAATGCAAAAACTTTGAAAACTTAGGTTTAGGGGGGAAAAATACTGAAATACAAATCCTTTTTGGATTTTGGTAATACCAAGATGACCATGTAAACAAATAAGAACCATAGGAAAAAACAAAATTTTATTTGGATCAACGGTTAAAATATTAGGCCAAACATTGAGTTTCAAGGCAAAAACATTAAAAACTTGGATTTGGGGGACAAAACAGTGAAGTACAAGTCTATTTCGGATTTCGATAGTATTGGCACAATCAGAAGGACAAATAAGACTTATAGGAAGAAACAAAAAATTATCGGATCAACGGTTAGGATAGTAGGCTAAACTTTTAGTTTCAAGGTAAAAACTTGCTAAGTTTGGGTTTGGGGGACAAAATAGTCAAATGCAAGTCTGTTTCGGATTTTAGGAGTATCGGCATGAACAAGAGGATAATTACAGATATGTAGGAAGAAACAAAAAATGGTTAGGATAGTAGGCCAAAATTTGTGTTTTAAGGCAAAAACTTTGAAAACTTAGATTTGGGAGGCAAAATAGTCAAATACAAGTCTATTTCAAATTTAAATAGTATTGGCATGACTTTGGGGATGAATAAAACCTATAAGAAGAAGCAGAAAATCTATTTGGATCAATGATTAGGATAATAGACCAAATTTTGAGTTTCAATGCAAAAACTTCGAAAACTCGGGTTTGGAGGGAAAACAGTCAAATACAGTCCATTTCTAATTCAAGTAGTATCGGCATGACTATGGGATGATAAGACTTGTAGAAAGAAATGGAAAATTATTTGGATCAATGATTAAGATATTTGGCCAAATAATTTCAAGACAAAAAATTACCAAGTTTAGGTTAATTTGTCTAAGTTAGAGTTTTAACTTATATGCATGTTGTTGATTTTGATAACATGTGCACATATCATTTTAACAAGTAATATAGAGTAAATCAAGTATCTTTTCCATGAGGAATGAAGTCAAACAATGCTAAGTACCAAAATTAACCAATCTTAACTTTATCCAAACAATTGAAACTTTAAGAGTATTGACTAAATTAACTAAAGCAATTAAACATAAGAATGTACGAAGAGGCTTGTTGATTCTCATTTTGAAGCCTTCAAATTGTCTTTTCGATCTCGGATCAAAAGGAACAACTTCTAAGCTACATATTCTTTGCATAAATGGTCACAAATACAATACAAGAAAATTGGGCATTTCCAACAAACCAAGTTTGTAGGAAAAGCCTTATCGACAAACTATTTGTAGGAAAATTGATATAGGAAACCTATTAGTGGGTAATTATGAAAAGCATGTCTAGTTTATTGGTGTTATTAATAAACTATTTGTCAGTTATCCTTTGTTGGTGAAATTTTTAGAGAAATTGGGTGGTTTGTGGGTAATACCCACAAACTTAGTCTATGGATTCTACCCACACACTTCATTTGTGGGTAATACTGACAGGTTTGTGGTTTAATACCCACTGACCAAGTTTGTGGGGAATACCCAAATACATGAACCTGTTTTATATATATATATATATATATATATATATTTTAAAAAGAACATGCCAAAAAATTTCTTAAAAAAAAAAAAAATACATATTCATTCATAATGATATTTTACAACATTGTTCATATTGAAACATAAATGTTCCATATTCATTCATAACGGTATTTGTTAATATTATTCACGTTAAAACATAAATGTCTCAAAAAAAGAAGAAGAAGATGTATGGGTTCTATAGTAAACAAATGAAACTAAAAGTAAATAAAACTAGTAACTAAGCTATAGGTCCTCATAAAGATCATCATTAATATCAACATCATCATTATTATCCTCAGCTACAGTACTAAAAGAACCACAGACATGCCCCTATTGAAAAAAAAAAGTTCATTATAAAAGAATTATTCCTCATCAATGGTATTATATTTTATGATTTTAGTATGTAGCAAAGAGCAATCTAATGTTCCTATATAGGGACGAGAAGAAATATAAATAATATATGCTCATCAAATAATAAGACTGTAATCCAAAGAATTTTTTGGAAGTGTGTCTGTGAATTGATAAGGATTTTACAACGCAAACATATGCATCGTCCTCAAGTAATACAATAATAAATATAGATCATTCCCAAAATAATTTACTTTCTAATGTTAAATATCAATACTATGTAACCTAACTCTAATCAAGCACAATTAAATTTAGTGTTTTTAAGCAAATATTAAAACTAAGCCTAGGTTCACGAAATCCCTCACACTACACCTAATTAACTTTAACTTAATTCAATTCATGCAATAGCTTAATATTAACCTATGTTTCTTAATCAATTACTAGCAAATTCCTATGTCTAGTAAATATATATTTCTCTTAGTCTAATTCCCTATATTCCTATGATAATTATTCTAAGATAAACTCATTAAGAGCTAATTTCATTGGTTAGTTATAGTGGAAGAGGATATTCTTATCTCCTAAACAAATTAGATAATCTATATCATATGAACAATCCAAACAGAAGTTATATTGTCTAAGGCTAATCCCAAGATTGATTCTTCTAAGTCAATTCCAGAATTCCTAATCAATCTAACTGGTGATCAATCAACTCCAAGCATTTAGAACAAATGTAAATATTAAAACTAAAGCCACATCGGCTACTTGTGAGTTCAATCATAACCCTAGAATACTACTACTCCATACTGACTAGTAAAAACACAAATACTAAAGGTATAGCCATTACAAGTAAATAGAAAATAATAAAAAAGAGTAGAAACTAGAAGTTGTCACAGCTTCGGGTTTCCTTTAGCTCTTTAGCACTCCCTATCATGAGCTTTGGTATATCTTAAAACTTTAGTCTTCACTTTATTTTATAGACCTTTTGCTCCTAGTTTAATAGAACTAGGAGTCTTCACAAACACGTGATGGCGTCGCTACGTGGCTTATTGTGGCATTGTGGCTCTGAAGGTTCTGTATAGTTATACTGGAATTACAACTTATCACGCCACGACTTCGTATTGATAGGCACTACTGCACTAACTCCTTGGATATTTCATGAAGTCGTCTTTCAAATTGGCTCCTCGGCTTAAAGTCATTGGTACTGCGACGCATCTTTCTCTGTCAGGTTTACTAGGTAGGTTGGCTTTGGACCTCGCAGCCTCAACATATGGGCGCTGCGGCTTAGAGGTTTTTGGTTGATTTGCACTTTTCCTTATTTTAGCAATGTTGTGGCTTCAGATTTATCTCGCCACTGCTCAAGGCTCTTGGCCTAAATTGCAAATTTTTTCATTTTGTCACTGCAACTTTATATTCTTTAGCGCAGTGGTGAGCTCTTGAATTCCTTTCCTTTTTTTAGCTCAGCTATGACACTACAAAGACACCTAAAACAAAATAAATACCAAAAATCATAAAACTACTCCTAATCTTGGTTAAAAATCTAAAAAACTCTTAAACAACCAAAAACAACTAAAACATGAAATTTGACTAACATTCTAATTCAAAACCCTAGGATTTAGTATAAATATGAATTAAAAATGTAGTGTAATAACTCTAATTTACAAAGTTATCACACCCCAAACTTATTATTTTGCTAGTCCTGAGTAAAAAGAAAGAAAAAAATAAAATAAATAAATCAATGTTAACTTATCAATGATGAACTAATTATTCCCTCAAAATTCTCAAATTTTATAACAAAGATTTGACTCGAGACAAAAAACAAGTATAACTCTAAATTTATCATGTTTGGGCAAACTTTATGTATGTGTATGCATGGCATCGTCACTAAAGTTTAAATGGCTTAAAAGAAATTTCCAAAATAACTCCTTTTAACACCTAAAACTTCGCCTTTCTTTTCTCTCTCCACTAATGTAGGCTAATTTTTAGTCAAAAATCAATAGGTCTTTTATTTAGCTTATAATATAAAGCTAGGACAAATGTTTGATGAAATAGAATTTTTAGGCTCAATTACCTTAAGAACAAATTCTTTGCATGAGCTCACCCTTCTTTGTCAACATTCACTAACTCAAGCTTCAACTATTTCATCACTTTTTTTTATTTTTTTATTTTTTATATCACTCGTTATATCGCTTCTTGTGTAGGCATAGATGCTTTCCAGCTTTTCCTTCCTTCATCTTTTTTATTTATATTTTTTTCTACCAAACCTTTGGTTTGTAGACAAATTCTCAAGGAATTTTCACATACTTCCTCCAAACTTAATTTGTATCAAGCAGGGAAGATAATAATTTTTTTTTCTTCTTCCTTGTGTTGCACTCATCTCTTTTTATAGCTCATCTTTGTTGCATATTTAATGTGCTCAAAGTAATAGGGTGCAAATGGTTATTACAAACAAAGAATTGGTTAACATATGCATATACTAGAAAGAATAGGCTTTTAGCTCAAAAGTGGGTTACTAAGGAAATAATAATTCAATGGTGGATATACAAAGGCTCTATTAGTTCAAAGATGGCCTAAATCATGTTCTAAACTAAGTTTTGCCTTGAGAGAAATTCTCTAGAGGAATTCTCACTAATTGAAGAGGTTAAAAAGAATCTAAGGGTTATAAAGAAAAAAATCATTAAAAACAATAACCCTAAGTGAAAATAGCTTTGTGTAGATATGAATGCATGAAGTATTTGCCCTAATTATAATAAATTCAAAAAAATTCTCTCATTAATGTCAAAAATTAGCATAAATGCATAAATAAGGTAATATCATGGGAATAAGGAAATATTGGAGCATCATTAACAAATTAAAATTGTAATCTACTTAAAACGATATGAGAAAGGGAAACACATTACAACCAAGATACCGTGTCTAAACAAATTACACATAAATGGGGATAATAATTATACATATGAATAGAGAAATACAAAATTGAAAGTTACGTCCCCTCCCAAAACCTGAATTAAATAGTGTCCCAATGTTTAACAACTGAAGAAAGACAAGAAAAACAAAAGATATAAAGAACTCCCCTCATTTGTTTAAGTCTATATCAATATCCTCCTCGAGACGAGGGAAAGAAGTTGGAGGCTTGGGACAATGAGCGAATGTTGAAGGATCCCACCCTCTTTACTGCAACATCATCCACAACAACTCATTATTCAGATGATTGACAACATGGTTATGCTGCTAATGCTCAGTGCACTGCACCTCCAGACGAGAGAGTTGCTGGGCCAAGAGAAGTCACTGCACACTGGTCGATGTGGGATAAGCTAGAGATACTAGTTTACCCTTTCCTACTTCAAAGTTACAACACAAGAACTTGTTCATCAACTTGTTATTGATTGGCCCCTTTTACAATGCCAATGGTTCGTGTCCTCCCAAATCACACTGGCTTCGCAACATATTTCAGTGATAAGGGAGGGGAACCATTTGCTATTTGTAACATAGCATTGAATTATGTGACCAATATCAGTGGACATACCTTACAGTATAGTATAGATAAGGACTGCTCGCTCCTTGGTCACATTACTTGCATGTCCACTGGGTAACACATTACCAAGCATGAAATAGTACCAAACCCTTGCAGTAGATTGTAGCTAACTGACCTTGAAATAAACCGATTTGCCATTCGTCAACTTCCAAATAGATCCTTGGTAGCATAGTGCATTGATTACTTCATCATAGTCCACTATGCCACTTTCATAAGCCATATACTCGTCAATCTTAGGAACATCAGGAATGCTATAATAGGCATTAATGACTATCATAACCTTACTATCATTATGCTCCACAAGGTTGGCATAGAGCTCTCTGACCAATGCAACTGTCCTTGCTGGAGGAGGTGCACACAACTTAGCCTAATTCCGTTTGTCTATTTGATGGACTATGATTTCAAAGTAGTCAGGGCTAACTTGCATACCTTATTGAGCCATAATATTCTTGTTTACCAGCCCTTTGTGGAAACTTTTCTCGGTCACAACAGAAATAAATCTACTGCTATCAAAGCTTGGTCCAGCAGAACGAGCAAGCTTAGTGGCCTTGGATTTTGGTGCCATTATCCTTAAAAAAGAAACAAATACAATCCCGAACCCTAAAATGCCCATTGACAATGTCAACCATAGCCCATAATGAACAAAAGGTCTCTGACCCAGCAGAGCAATATGCAATATTCTCTGGCATATTATTGTCAATAATATATCACCCTACCCCCAAACCTAGTTCCACTATAATAAGATTATCAAAACGCATTCAAGAATTATGGGGATAGGGGCTATAGTAGGATGATATACATTCATATTGCATCAATTCCATCTAACAAAACCCATGAACTCAATATTAAGATTCAACACGTAACATTCACATAACTAAAAACCCAAAACCAAGAACTACGCACAAACCATTAAAGAAACATATTTACTGGAAAACCCATGAACTAATCATGAAGCAATTAAGTATAAAACACAAGAAAAGCATCCTACATACTGGAAAATTTAGAGAATAAGTTGAAAAGAGGAAGAAGACTTATTTGTGTTGAAGCCACGTAAAAATCACATGTATGCCGTGATGTGGATGAGGGGCTTTGTGCAAGAGTGATAGAATTTGCAAGATAGGGGTTTGGGTTGGAGGATTTAAGCTTAAAACTTTTGATTTTTCGAGAATGGGTGTTTGGGTTTTAGTTAGGGAAGTTATGGGGTATGAAATTCCTTTTAAAAATTGAAATCCTGACAGAACGCCACGACATTAAGCAATAAGGGCTGCGGTGTAATGTCCTAGAATTCAAAATATTCAAAACACGGGATTTTTTGTCGCGACATGAATGTTATGAAGCCGCTGCTTTATGCTCTAGGGTTAAAACCTAGTTTTTTTTTTTTTTTTTTATATAAAAAAAGGTGTCATGGCTCAAATCAGTGGAGGCCGCGGCTTGATGCAATCTATTTGAAACCTCAATCTTTTGGGTTGAGCCATGCTATGGTGCAAAAGTGGTTACACTGCGGCATGAGGCTTTCAGTTTGAAATGGTGGTTTCCCTTGAAATTAAGGTACCACAATATGTGTTTTATAAAGCCTCGGCTCAAAGCTCTCTGAGTACATACCTGGGACTTTAAATTTATAGGTGCTGCAACTCAAGTGGATCAGGGCTGCGGCGTGGTGCTCTATGGTTGTTTTTTTGAAATCCTTTATTTTCTTGGCGCGGTGATGTTAGGTAATTAGGCACCACTACTTTTGTACTTCTTACTGTGGTTGTTTAGTTCTTGATTGGCTTGACAGAGATAAGATGAAGGCTGAGTAAACAATTAAAAAAACAAAAAGAAAAATAAAGAAAATGGTTTAGAAACTTAGGTTGCCTCATAAGAAGCACTTAGTTTAAAGTCCTTAGATTGATTTAATGTTGCTCAAGTGGCTTCGTCGAGTATGATGGAGGTATGATTGTAATCAATCTTTCCTCCATAGTAGCATTTCAATCATTGTCCATTCACTTTGAGTGTTCTATGCAGATTAGTGGAAATCGACTCCATAGAATCGTATGGAAACACTGTGGCGATGGTGAAAGGACTAGACTTTCTTGACTTGAGCTTTCCTAGGAAAAGCTTCAATCGGGAACTATAGAGAAGGACCTATTGACTATACTCAAAGCCATACTTAACAATCATTTGATTGTGCAGCCACTTGGTCTTCTCCTTGTAAAGTTTTGCATTCTCATATGCATTAAACCTAAACTCGTCCTTCTCATTCAATTGAATAAGTCTCTTTTCACTAACGGCTAGATAATCAAAGCTAAAATTTTTTATTGCCCAATAGACATTATGTTCCAACTCAACTGGTTGGTAGCAGCCTTGCCAAAAACCAGCCAAAAGGGGGACATGCCTAAAGGGGTCTTGTAGGCTATATGGTATGCTCATAGTGCATCATCCAATCTCTTGGACTAGTCCTTTCTTGAAGGACATACCATCTTATCTAGGATCCTATGATTTCTTAATTAAAGACCTCAACTTATGGATGATATGCTAGTACAACCTTATGAGTCACCCTATATTTGGCAAGAAAGGCTCCCACTTTTTTGTTGCAAAAGTGAGACCCTGCATCGCTAACAATTACTCGAGTGTGCCAAAGCATGTGAAGATATTCTTTTTCAAGAATTTAGTCTAAACTTTGGAATCGGTTGTTAGCATAGCAATGGCTTCAACCCACTTGGAGATGTAGTCCATAGCAACAAGGATGTATTAATTGGTGCATGAGGAGATGAATGGACCCATAAAGTCCGTCCTCCATACATCAAATAATTCAACTTCAAGAATGTTGTTAAGTGGCGTCTCATTCTTCTTAGAGATGTTGCCCATCCTTTGGCACCTGTAACATTTGGAAATAAAGTCATTACTATCCTTAAATAATGAAGGCCAATAAAACCTTATAGGAGCAGTTTTGCAACTATTCGGTTCTTTCCAAAGTGACCTTCATACTCCAAAGCATGATAGTGATGAAGTATGCTCTCTACCACTTCTTCCGGAACATACCTTCTTTATATCTGATCAGCATAATGCTTAAACAAGAAGGGGTAAACAAAAAAAATCTTATATCATGTAAAAACTTTTTCTTTTGTTGAGAAGTTAATTGAGGAGGAAAGACTTTGCGAACTAGATAGTTGACAAAGTTAGCATACTAGAGCAACCTTTTGTGAATAACGTGGAAGAGTTATTCATCTGGGAAGGTTTCATTTATGATGATGGGCTCAGCCACTTTATCTTCTCTTTCCAGCCTTGATAAGTGAATAGCTACTTAATTTTAAGAGCCATTTCGGTCTCTAATCTCCAAGTTGAATTCTTGTAGTAACAAGATCCACCTTATCAAGCTAGGCTTTGAATCTTTTTTGTCAATCAAGTACTTAATAGCTGAGTTGTCAGTAAAAGCAATGATTGAAGTTTTTATTAAATAAGAGCAAAACTTGTCAAAAGCAAACACTGTTGCTAAAAGTTCTTTTTTAGTTGTGGTATAGTTCAACTGAGCACTAGTTAAAGTCATTTGCATCACACATCAATTCAAATGATAGATTCAAATTATGGGGGCATATATCAATTTGTTTTTCAACTTTAAAAATGTAGCAAGACATGCATCATCAAATATAATGGGTGACTTTTTCTAGGAGATTACAAAGTAGTTTAGATATTTTTGAAAATTCTTTTATAAATATCCTATAGAAGCTGGCATGGCCTAGAAAGCTTCTTATTCCTTTTATTGAATAAGGGAGAGCTAGTTTCTTTATAGTTTTTATCTTAGCTCTATCTACCTCAATTCCTTTGTTAGACACCTTATGGCCTAGAACTATGCCCTCTTGTACCATAAAGTGGCACTTCTCCCAATTTAAGACAAAGTTAGTCTCTTCATATCTTTTAAGTACATGAGTTAAATTATGGAGACATTCATTAAATGAATCGCCTAAAACAGAAAAATCATTCATAAAAAATTCAAGCCTTTGCTCTACTATATCAGTGAAGATGGCTATCATGCACTTTTGGAAGGAGGTTGGGGCCTTGCATAGACCCAAAGTTATTCTTTTAAAGGCAAAATTTCCATAGAGGCAAGTAAATATGGTTTTTTTTTTTGGTTTTCTGAGGCAATAGCAATTTGATTATACCCCGAATAACCATCTATAAAATATAAATATTCCTTACCTTCTAGCCAGTCTAGCATTTGGTCAATGAATGGAATGGGAAAGTGGTCCTTCCTTGTAGCTTTGTTTAGCTTCCGGTAATCCATGTATACCCTCCAATCAGTATAAGTTCTTGTAAGAATAGTTCGTTGTTTGCATTTATAACAATTGTCATCCCTCCTTTCTTCGGTACACATTGGATATGACTTACCTAATGACTATCCAAGATTGGATAGATAATTCCTACATCCAGCTCTTAATGATTTCATTTTTCACCACCTATTTCATTATGGGATTATGCCTCCTTTGATGCTCCATTGTGGCTTTATGATTATCCTCCATGAGGATCCTGTGCTTGCAAAAAGAAGGGCTTACACCCTTAATGTCAGCAATTGTCCATCCTAATGCTCTCTTATGTTCTTTAAATACATGAAAAAGTTTGTCTTCCTGCATGTTAGTAGGAGAAGTAGAAATAATAATAGGCAAAGTTGATCAAGGACCAAGAAAAGCATACCTTAGATGATTTGGAAATGGTTTTAACTCTAAGATAGGAGGCTCTTCAATTGATGGCCTTGATCCCGATAGGGTGGATGGTGGTAAATTCAAATTTTTGAATCTTGGATTCAGCTTAAGCATATGTGGTGATGCATCTAATAATTTCATACACTCTATATAATCGTCATCTTCTATAATAATGTGTAAAATAATGGAGGCTTTAAGAGGGTCTCTTGGATAGTTTTCCAAAAACACTTATTGAGCAAGGTTGCTCACCATGTCAATTGCGAAGCATTCAAGATGATCTTGAAGAAATTTCATGGATTGAAAGACATTAAATTTAATCTCTTGATTGTCTACCCTCATGGTAAGTTGACCATTTTGGATATCAATTAGTGTCCTACCAGTAGCTTAAAAATGTCTTCCTAATATAATAGGTACCTCCTTATCGTCTTCCATATCCAGAACTATGAAATCAGCAGGGAAGATCAACGTGTCCACCTTAACTAGAACATAATCTATAATTCCCTTAGGGTATGTAAGTGATCTATCTACTAATTGCAGAGTTACTAAAGTTGGTTTTACTTTACCTATTCCCATCTTTTGGTAAATTTATAAGGGCATTAAATTTACGCTAGCTCCTAAGTCACAAAATGCCCTTACCAAAGTGTTGTGTGCCTATGGTACAAGGAATAGTGAAACTACCTAGATCATTTAATTTAAGTGGTAGCTTCTTTTGAAGTATGGCACTGCACTCGTCAGTAAGTATAGTAGTTTTATGATCACCAAGCTTCCTCTTTTTAGACAGAATGTCCTTTATGAATTTTGCATAGGTTGACATTTGTTCAAGAGCTTCAGTAAAATGAATGTTTATATGGAGTATCTTGAACACATCCAAAAATTTCTAGAATTGTTTATTAAGGTTTTGCTTGTTGAATCATTATAGGAATGGAAGAGGAGGATTTGTTCGTTGAGGTTTAGTAATTACCTTCTTTTCATTCTTCTCTTCCATAATTTGAGTAGACAATTCCTCTTTAGCAGGGGATTTAGGAGCTTTATCTTCTTTTATTTTCTTCTTCTGTTTCCCCAACTCATTCCCACTCCTAAGAGTGATTGTCTTGCAATGTTCCTTACCCTCTTCCTTGGATCGTTTCTCCACTTCGGATTATATGAGTTAGAATAAAGGTTGTTTTGGTAGTTGAAATTCTGAACATTTTGAACGACTTTTGTATTTAGGCATTGGTGCATGGTATGACTGCCATGGATTTTATCTATGTAAGCGCACGTATCGTCCTCAAGTAATATAGAGTAAGTAGAGTATTGTTCCCATTAGGAATTTTCACTAATATCTAGCTAAGAATTAAAATTAATACAATCCTAATTTTATCCAAACAAATGAATTAAGGTAGAAAAATCTAATTTAAACTAAATCTAACTAATGAAAAATTAAACTAGAAATTTCAATGGATAAAGGCCTAGAATTACAATTTTCCTTAACACTTCACTTGACTTATTATTTTCTTATCATGCTTAGTTATGGTATATAATCATTAACCTAGGGTTTTAATTAATTATGAGACATATTCCTATGTCTTAACCAATTCACTATATTCCTATGAGAATTGAATTAAGCAAGACTCATTAAGATTAGACCTAAATTGACTATACAAGGCATATAGGTGTATTCCTATCCTATTTACAAATTAAATTCAAATAATCATGTGAATGAATTCAAACAAGTCTTATAACATTCAAGGCAAACCCTTGATTCACTTTTCTAAGCTATATTAAGGATTCCTAATCAATCTAATAAGTAGCTAATCAACTAGAAGTATTAAGCATAAAATGAAATTAATAAATCATATACCAAACCCTAAGCAATCAAAAAATATTAAAAACCATCAAGCTGCATGTTGAGTTCAATTGTAATCTTAGAGAATAAATTAGTTCATGCTACATAATATAGACATAAACCCATATAATGTAGACATCAAAGAAATACAAAAAAGTAAAGAAGGAGTAGAATAATAGAAAATCGATACATTGTCAGTGTTCAATCTTTAACATCCAAGCTCCTCTTGGTTTCTTGCACTCTTGATGGCCTCCATTTCTCTAGAGAATCTTAGCTTAATTATGGCTCCAATTGTGTCTATTTGTATCAATTAAGTCTCCAGGTAGTCCTCCATTTATAAGCTTGAAAACCCTCAATTTCACTTAAATTTGGACTTGGAATTGCACCAGCACCACGACTTCAAAAATCGACAAGTTTTGGACCTTGGCTGTAACACCCCCAAAATTAATACCTAGATTAATTATAGATAAGTAATTATCTTATGAGTTAACTAGGATTAAAATTTAATTACATATTATTTCATAGGAATAAGTACATGTACATATAAAATACGCATAAAAATACGTATAGAATATGTATTAGTATAAGAATAGTATATACATATAAAAATACATATAGGATACGTATTAGTATAGGAGTAGTATATATGTATAAATACATGAATGTATATACGTACATAAAAATATGGACACATGTAGGCATTGGAACAAATATAGAAAAATGCTACATGGTGATGTTAAAAGAGGAAGAGAAAATAATAAAATATAAGTTACTTGCTTAGAAAGGAAACTTGGAGAATTAGGAAAATAATAAAATATAAGTTACTTGCTTAGAAAGGAAATGTGTAGAATTAGGAAAATAATAAAATATAAGTTACTTGTTTAAAAAAGAAATGTGACGGATTAGGGGTAAGAAGGAGGTGAAGTGTGGCAATTTATAATAAATGCAAGGAGTGAGTTGTAAAGACATGTGTAAAAGGTGTAATGATTAATATGCATTAATGAGGAAAAAGCCAAGGGATGGAACTCCTATAAATACCCCATGTCTCCTTAAAACCCCCCCACACACACACATATTCCTTAATCCATACTAAAGGAAGAAAGATAACCTTAAACCTAGACATACACCGAAAAAAGTAAAAACCATAACCACCAAGAGAAGAAAGCCAAAATCGTAGACTAGGAAAAGAAAAAGGAAAACTGAAAGGAGGAGGAAAAGAGGCATAGGAAAAGAAAGAGGAAAAATAAATAAGCTAAGGGAATTAGGAAAGTATTCATGCATTCTTTTGTTTTACTTTATCCTTTCTTTGAAAGCTACTTCCTTGATTACTCTTATATTCTTCAAGCTACTCTTACATTCTTCATGTATATGAAATGACATGTTTTATGAGAAAATGAGTTATGTGTAACCAAAGAAAGTGAAAGGTGTGGAATTTGCATGGTTTTAGCATGTATGTGTAGTTTGTCTTGAAATTTTGTTGCGCAAACTATAAAATGGATCCTATCTAGAGATGGTATAATAAAGTGCCGAAAGTCTTGTAAGGCAATGTCTCATGAGATGGCACTGAGATGTGCTTTAAGTCTTGAAAGGTGATGTCTCATGAGATGGTATCATAAGGTGCCGTAAGTCTAGAGACGATGTCTCTTAGATAGATCCATATCTAGAAGAGGTGGTACAATGATGTGTTGAAAGTCTTGCAAGGCGATGTCTCATGGGATGGCACTGAGATGTGCCGTAAGTCTTGTAAGGCGATGTCTCATGAGATGGTATGATAATGTGCCGTAAGTCTAGAGACGATGCCTCAGTTTGCATATTGGCAAGAAAGGTCTACAATAGAAAATGGAAGATGAATCTCTCTTAGGAAACTTAAAGGAAATGAGGAAAGAGGCTAACTTGCATTGCATATTCTTATATTTCCAGAACTGCCATCAAGAACCCTTCATTGTCATGTATGAATGCTTGTTAAGGTTCGACTCACTTTCCTTCATCTTGATGTGCAGATTAATTAGTACTATAGATGTGTATTGTTTTCTTTGGAGAAAGGCATGGCCTATGTGATGACAAAAGATGGCAAGTGGATTTTGTTTGGAAAACATAGGAGTATTTGTGTTGAAATACAATTATGTAGTGTGGCATTGCTTTTGTATAAAGTTATGATGTGTTCTTAACGTGTCTACCTAATAATGATAGTAAATTTGAAAGGAAGTCTAGTATTGCTAAAATTGACTATTGTATAAGTAAATAGGTATAATATTAACTTTGTAATCTTTGTGTTAAATTCGGCTAGGCAATTCCTTAAGAGAAAGAGAGTCAAATTATTTAAAGGACAAATGAAACAAATGGTAGGATGTTAATTAGGATTAATTGGTTAAAAGGTCTAGTACTAATCGATCATTGAAGATAAAATTAAGTGAATAAAGGCAATAGTACTCCTAATGGATAATTTGGTATGTAGTCTTGATAGAAAAATATTAACAAGGTAGTAATTAAATTAATATGTAAAGGAAATTCTAATTTTAAGGTATGGCCAAGAAAGGAGATAAAAGAATTAAAGAAGTCAAGGAGAGATTTCTGTCTCTTGGATAATTAAAGGAGTAATTACAAATTAATTTAAGCATTAAGATAATAATTAGCTTAAGTATAGGATTAGGAAAGTAGGGTGTCACATTAGCAGTGGCTTGGGCAACGTAATGCCCATTTACCGGTGCCTCAGCACTTCTCCTGGTGCCTAAACATTTCCCCTGGTGCCTTAGAGCTTCCCCTAACGCCTCAACACATATCCTCTGGCAGCACAAGAGCTTCTGGCAGCAACATGTTGTTTTGCAATTTTTTCTACTTTGAGCCTGAATCCACTTCAATTTGACTTTCAATGGGACTCCTTTTAGAATTAAACCTTCCAAAAAACGTAAACTAGGTTAATACAAGTTAGAACTCATACAAAACACGTAATCCAACCTTGAATCAACTAGGATTCATTATCCTAATACGATAATGAATTTAACTAGGATTTGACTAAAAAATAAGAAAAAACTAACTAAAACTCTAGAACATAGCTAAAATAATGTGAGTAAAAGAATGTAAAACTAACTAACCAATACATTGAATATCGAAGCAATGCCTAATACATCTAACTTGATTTCATTATTACTTATAACTCTTGTTACAATGACAACTAAAAAAATAGTGAAGCAATCATGAAAGAAGTAACTTAAATGAATAAAAGTAACAACTAAAAAATATTTATGTAATAGTAAAAACTCATAGGTATTTAAGAAAATAAAATTTCTTCCACTAAAAGTTAAAACAACAATATTTAATCACATAAACTATACTCTAAATATTTTCTAATTCATAGTATTTTAAAAAAAAAGAACTAATTTGAAAAGCCAAAACTAGTAATACAATTGAGGAGGAAAACTAAGGCAAGAGGAGCTACACTTGCACCTAGCTGCTTGGAAATAAGGCAAGTAGTTGTTGAGTGATGAATGATTTGGATGATTTGATAATTGAGGCTGTGGAAATAGGGAGAATTGAAGATGAATATAGGATTGATATAGGGTTGTATACACTCTTTGGTTTTGCTCTCTTACAACTTGCTTATTACATGAACTACGCATCCTATTTATACTAGTGGATGAAGACTCTAGATTGGTCTAGCCTTAATCCACTGTCAGTACATATGAATTCTTGATTTTTTCTTCATTATTTAATGCTAACTCTAGAATATCTTAGATATTTTTGACTAACTATAAAATTATTTTTTACTTTATTTTTCTAGTCCAATATCTAGGATTTTCAAGATTTTTCTAGATTGATCTTGATTTTTAACACTCCCCCTTAATCTAAAAAATCTTGTACTCTGAGCCTTTCTCTAAATTGTATGAGTTTCTCCATTGCAATTGGCTTCGTGAAGAAGTCCGCAAGTTGCTTTCCAAATTTACAAAACTGCATCTTAATTTCTCCTTTATCCACATGCTCTCGAATAAATGGTGTCGTATTTCAATATGCTTTGTTCTACTGTGAAATACAGGATTCTTTGTCATTGCTATTGTTAACATGTTGTCATAGTGAATTATTGTCAGAATCTTTGAATTCTGTCATAGACCTTGTATGATTCTTTTAAGCCACACTACTTAACATGCTGCACTTGATGTTGCCATGTACTCTGCTTTAGCTAATGAGAGTGCAACAATTTCTGCTTCTTTGATGACCATGAGATGGCTTGTGTTCCCAAATAGAAGACGTAGCCACTTGTGCTCTTTCCATCATTAATGCTTCCTGCCCAATCTTTATCTGTGTATCTTGTTATGTAAGAATTTGTCTCTGTCTCGTGCAAAATTCCATTTCCTTGAATACCTTTGACATATCTTAGAATTCTTTTTGCTATTACAAAATGTTTAATTAGCTTACTCATAAATCTGGAAACTATGCTAACTTCATGAACTATATCTAGCCTTGTGTTTGTGAGACAATGATCTGACTAAACTTCGATAAATATTTCATCAACTTTTCATCTCCATCAATCTTTGTCAACTTCTCGTTCATTGCCATTGGAGTAACGAGAGGCTTGCAATTGATCATATTAAATTTCTTTAATAAATCTCCTGCATATTTTTCTTGGGAAATAAAAATTTTACTTGGCTTTTGTTTTACTTGCATACTGAGAAAATATTTCATAAGACTAAGATCAGTCATCTTGTATTCCTGCATCATTCTTCTCTTGAAATCTTCAACCATTTTAGAGTCGGTACCCATATATATTAGATCATCAACATATAGGCATAAAATAAGGAAATCTTGAGCTCCTTGCTTCTTCACATAAAATGATGGCTCATTTGGTGTCACACCCCTCATGAAGCCATGATTGGCCAGAGGTTTAGAGAAGTAAACCTTTGCAACCTTGACTTTATCGAAACTAAACACATATGACTCTCAAATGATTATATTTAAACAACAACAACAAAGACAATAAGGAGCTCTACTCCGTTTCTCATCATAATAATAACTAATTAGACTATTACACAACATAAGACAACACACCCTACAGCTCTAGTGTGACTGCAAAATTTCATCCTTAACTTCCAGTATGAGAATTCGAATATACCCTGCCACTAAAAACTTGACAAGCTCAATATAGGTGATTGTTGTTTCTTGAGATCCTATTACTAAAAAATATGCTAACAAAATAAGGGAGAGTCCTAAGGACTCAGTGAGTGGGAAATCGTATCCAAATGGTACTAGCATCACTCAACACACATATAGCATCATTTAATCTAAAATAATAGTATTCATGTTTTAATTCAATAATACAAGCACATATGTGTAATTCTCATAAAGCCACGATCCATATGTTTTACAACATATGTATAATTCAATTCAAATATTTGAAGTTCACAATAACAAAGCAATCAAAGCATACAAAGCAAGCAAAGGGCCAAAGAGTAACTCAGCCCAGCACAACAGTATTATCCCCTGGGGGCATTTACTCACCTGCACAATAAATTAATCTCCGGTACATAATCCATTCCACCAGGGCTGAGCACTCAAAATATTTAAAAATTTATCAAGACCAGAATATCTCAAAATTTCAAATCTGAATATCTTAAGTGCATTTGGATTTTACTTTCAAAAATAAAAATCATTTCTCAAAAAATTTCACTTTATTGGCCCTTATCAATAACAAGCAATATCAAACAAACATAATTTATATAAATCACTGAAATATTGCACTTGTTTATTTTTCCATTTAGCATATCTATCGAAATACACATATAATTTACATAATAATCTAGCAACCAAAGGGTAATAATTAATCACTCATTGATTTACAAATCATATTCGTCACTTCCTCTTATGCTCACAAGTAAGGTTCAGAATTGAAATTCATATTTTTAAATAATACTAAGTTAATAAACGTTATAATTATGATCCTTTAATTATTAAGCTTATATATATATATATCAATGTATATAGGTTTCTTGAAAGTAAGTTCGCTTAGGTAGTTTAACCCATTCCTTGTAGGGCACTTGATTCTATTGTATATTTTATATATATACATATCAAGATTTGAATACTAATTCTTCTCATTTTCTAGCATTAAAACAAAGTTTTCTCTTTTAGGCATTTTCACAACTATCTTGGAGATGTGCTTGATTTCCACTTAGATACTTAATCAAATTTAATAAAACCAAGTTGAAACATTAAATTTAAGAAGTTAGCTAGCTTTCTTATTTAGAAACTTTTTCTAAAATCAGCCTTGAATTCACTCAATTCCTCACATGAACAAAGCAGGGCACTGGTACAATTTCTGGTTGTCCACATCTGATTCTGATGCTTATAGAATTCTTATACTTGGAAAATAAATTATGAAACTTTCTATTATACCTTACCAAGGTGCTAGGAACATTTCATCTTCAGCACTCTACTCCTAATTCATCCTTTAAGACATTTTAAGATTAATTACTTTAAAACAATTATAGTCAGAACTTACAAATCACTGCCATGACTTCCAATACCTTTAAAATACACACAACATGGAATGAACCACTCTAGATTTATCCTTTGTTATGTTAAGGACAACTTTTATTCAGAGGTCCAAAGCTAATTCCAACTATAACCTCCCACGAAGTCTCCCGGACCAATTAAAGCTCACTAAAATTCTTACATAGACCTAGCAGCAGTCCAAACCCTAACCCTAACAATAAGTATACTTGGAATCAAGTTACGAAATTTTCCAGATATCATATAAAGCTAAGTTACATTTTCTCTTTAGAATTCTTAATTTATTTTAGTCCCAAAAACACTCGAAATACTGAATTTCTCTAACTCATCAAATTTAACATGCATCCCATCAATAACTACTGAACTCCCATTTTCAACATCTTACCCCAACCAACCATCCTTTGTTCATGCTTACAACTCATTTTCGTTAATTCTTTAACACTAACCAACATTTTTTTACTCTTGTTTATGAACTTTTGATTAAAATTCACCTAATCCCTAACCACAAAAATTTAAAAGTTTCAAGTTTTAATTATCTTATTACAATTAGTGTCATTTAAGCCTTTTGTCAAATATAATAAGGACAACTTATTTATTCTAGTTCATGAGTATATGTAAACATATACGAACCCTAGTTTAATCAACACATTCCATTAATCCAACACTACTAATCATTTCAATCTTGGCTTTTAAGGTTCATTTAATCATCCAAAGTTTCATGCGGAAACCACAATTGACTAACAAAATTCCTAAAACCTCACTTGATTACCCTAACTAAAACCTTAACTAACCCTTTTGGTTAAAAGAAAATGAAACCCTTATTACCTTAATTATATGGATTACCCACTCTTATTTAGAAAATAAGTCTTATAGATTGGTGATGGCACTTACACTCTTTCCTACTTGTTCCCCAAAGTCAGACAATCAAGTATCACCTCCTTAATTCCAATAGGCTAAAATAAGACATCAACAAGGCAAAAAGATTCCCTGCTGTTGCTATTTGGTGGCTAGTCTAACCAACACACTACTGCTATCACCTTCATGCCATAAGGGTTGCTACAAGACCAATGTATTAGCTGCAATATGAAGCAAGCCACGACAACTAGGTTGTTACAAGGCAACCAGCCAACTGGCATACAAGAAGCAGTAGAACAAGGGACACCTAAACTTAACCGTAACAGCTCTTTTGCTTGGGTGAAAAGAGGAGAAATCCATTTAACTTAGCTCCATAGTCAAACAAGCGTACAAGATGAAATAGCTCACTAAGATGCTGAGTTTGGTTGCCAACATTGGAAGGAATTCACTGCTACTCCTTCACCAATGCTGCAATAAAAAACCACTAACTGCCTTTCTTGTCTCTTAGTGAAGAGTACCCCCAATGGCTAGCCAAGGATTCAAAACCAAGGAAGAAAGTGAATCAAAGAAGAAAGAAAGGAGTAGGCTAAAGAAGTCTCTTTCTCACAGGTGGAACAAGGAAATAAACAGAGCATAAACAAGAGTTCTCGATTACAAAGTTTTTGAAAAGGAAGAATGATAAGTTAAATCACCAAAGGAAAGGGGGAAGAGACAAATAAAATAATAAAATAAGAAAAATATCTAGTCAAAGTTTCACTTTCTAGCTTGTGGTGGAAATTTATTCTTAAATTGTATATATTTACTACTTTGTTTCATGTACTTATTTGTCTCACCAATCAACACCATCACATAAATTAAATTCAACTTCCAATTTAACCATCAAGGTGATAAATTTTAATTTACTTTATGAAAAGTTATCATCTAAGTAATCACGACCTTTTATGTAAAACATTCTAAAACGTACGTTAAACTATCGGATTGTAACACTTGGACTCTTGATGAATCCATGGTCTTGAAGATATTTGTCTATTTTGCTGTTCCATGCATGTGGACACTTGTTTTAAGTGATATAGTTCTTTTCAAAGCTTGTATACTTTATCTTCTTGGAATTTGAAGATGTGACCTTCTGGTTGCTCGACATAAACTTCTTCAATTTCACCATTAAGAAATGCTAATTTGACATCTAATTGATGTACCTGTAGTTTTAGTTGTGCCACAAGAGCAAGTATTGTCCTAATAGTCTCCATGCAAGCTACAAGTGCAAATGTTTCATTGAAGTCTATTTTGAGTTGCTAAGAATATCCTTTCGCAACCATTTAGGCTTTGTAGTCTTTGATCGAACTGTCTTCATTATATTTGACTTTGTAGACCCATTTGAGTACAATAATCTCCTTGTTCTTCGGTCTTTCAACAAGCTCCCATGTTTGATTTTTCTAGATCATTTTTATCTCCTCGTCCTTGGCTTCATTCCAAACTTATTCTTTTGTCGTTTCTTCAAACTTTTGAGGCTCATATGCAAAGAATGTAACATAATTTGTTTCATAAATATCTCACAATGCTCTTATTCTTCTATGAGGAGTTGAATTTGGCGATGATTACATGCTTGACCTTGAACTTAAGGATAATGAGCTTGAACTTGTTATTGGCGAGGATGATGATGAACTTGGCCTTAGCATTTGCAGTGTTGATCCTGGACTTGTGCCATTTGATATAAATCCTGAATCTTCTTCAAATACTTGTGTCTCTTGTGCTGTGTTGCTACTCCATTGCCATTTTTTCATATCATTAATGATAATATCTCTAGAGATGATCAACTACTTTGAATTAGGCTTGCAGAGACGATAACCCTTTGATTCATCATTCTATCCAATGAAGATACATTTTTCTCCTTTTTCATCTAATTTGCTCGATTTTCTTTCGGGATGTGGGCACAGGCAATGCAACCAAAAATTCTGAGGTGCTCCACTTTAGGCTTTCTCTCGCTCCATGCTTTGTAAAGCATCATGTCTTGAACCGCTTTTGTGGGGGATCAATTAAGAATATAAATGGCCATATTTACAGCCTCAACCCAAAAATCTTTTGGCAAATTTTTGCCTTGAAGCATACTTCAAGCCATTTCAGTAATTGTTTTATTTTTTTTCTCTTTGTAACACCATTTTGCTGAGGTGTTCGTCAGACTGTTAGTTCTTTTTTAATGTCATGTTGCTTACAAAATTCTACAAATCTCCAATCATTAAATTCCCCCTTGATCAATTCTTAAAATTTAAGAGAATGCCCACATTGCTTTTCAGCCTAGGCCCTTAAATTGAATAAAGAAAGTAAATGCTTCTGACTTTTGTTTAAGAAATTATACCCACATCATCCAAGAAAAATCATCAACAAATAACAAGAAATACCTTTTCTAGGATAAAGATGGAGTTCTTGTCGGCCCCTAAATATCAGCATGTACTAACTCAAGAGGGGCTTTAGCTCTCCATGAATTTTTTGGAAAAGGTAATCTATGCATTTTTCCATAAATGCAACCTTCACAAATTTTATTTTCATAATTAATAGGAGGATATCCAAGCACCATTTCTTTTTGCTTTAATAATATGAGGCCATTTGAATTTAGATGGCCAAATCTTAAATGCCATAAAGCAGATTCGTCAATTTCACACTTTAGTTCACTTTGTGTTCGGGTGGAAATTTTAGAGGAAATACTTTGCTAGGGGACATGTTGACAATAATAACTAATTCTCCTTTTCTATTATCAATAATAAAGCAATTATCATCATCAAAATTAAGCCTATAGCTTCTTTCAAGTAATTGACCAACACTTAATAAGTTTTGAGCCAAACCCTGCAAAAAAAGAACATCATGAATGAAATTAGAATTGCCATCTTTTGCATTGATGGAAAATGTGCCCTTTCCTTCAACTTTTTCAATTTTCCCATCACCAAGTGTAACATGGGATTTTATAGTTTCATCTAACGTAACAAAGCAACTTTTGTTACAGTTATGTGGTTTGAACAACCACTATCAACATACCAAACATTATATGACTTTTGCATTGTACTTAAACAAACAATCTTTTATATCATGATTACTTTTATATTTTCCTCTCCCCCAACCATGGTTACTTGATGTTCCTCTTTTTTGATAAAATTTTGATCCATGGCGTAGAAACTTTTTTTCTTCTTTAACTTTGGAGAGGTTTGATTTAGATTGAAAAACTTGCTCTAATGGTGACTCAAATCTATGCATTCTCTCCTCGTGAGCTTGGAGAGAATGCATTAGTTCAACTAAAATTAAAAGTAGATAGATCTTTAGATTCTTCTATAGCAGCCACCATATGATCAAATTTTAACAGGAAGGCTTCTTAAGATTTTTTGCATAATTTATCTTCTATTGTGTCTCCAAAAACTTTAATTTGAATTGATAATATTTAAGATACGAGAGAAGAAGTTTTGAATTGATTCACCTTCTTTCATTAATAAAGTATCAATGAAGTCTGATAGAAATTACCTTGTCGGAGCCTTTAAATTCATTCATCAAAATCTCCCAAGCCTCCTTTGGTGTTGTGGCTGCCATGATTCTCGGAAATATGCTCCTGCTAACTGCTTGTTTACTGAAAAGCATGGCCCTTGTATCCTTCTTTTGATTTTCACAGTATTGCTTCTTGTTGCTATCATCCCAAGAAGCTAATTCAGTGGGATTAGTCGGTTGCTCTTACCCACTTTGTACCAAATCCCATAATCCTTGTGACATAAACAAGGTCTTCATTTGAATGCTCAAAAATTGTATGCTTCACCATCAAAGATGGGCACTGAAGTTTGGGTGTATGTGGTTGGATTTGAAGGATTAGAGGAAGCCATTTGATAATGGCTATTGTATATGAATTTGGTTATGGCTGGATAACAAGAACAATGAAGGTGCAAGGAGGAACAGTTTATGGCTCTGATACCACTGATTGATAATTGAATGATTAGGATGATTTGATAATTGAGGCTATGGAAATAGGGAGAATTGAAGATGAATATAGAATTGATATCGGATTGTATACACTCTTTGGTTTTGCTCTCTTACAACTTGCCTATTACATGAACTAAGCATGCTATTTATACTAGTGGATGAAGACTCTAGATTTGTCTAGTTTTAATCCATCGCCAATACATATGAATTCTTGATTTTTTTCTTCTTCATTTAATGCTAACTCTAGAATATCTTAGATATTTTTTACTTTTATTTTTCTAGTCCAATATCTATGATTTTTAATATTTTTCTAGATTAATCTTGATTTTTAACAGTTGTCAATTTCTTCAAACTCTATCTATTGTGTGTATGTGTGTGTGTAACTATCAATTTATTCTTCTAAATTTGCTTCTTTAAACTTGCATCATTTCTGTTGATAATTTACTTATTGAAAGTTGGTGAAAACTTGCATGTTTTGGTACCGGAATTAGTTGATGTGTTCTATGATCATTTAACCACTTTTGTGCTATCTAAACCTAACTTGGGATGCCTGGTTAGAAAGGGCTTCCCATAGGACTCATGAATTGTCCAGCCCTGATCAGGCTCGGGTTTTACTGCTTAAGTTTGAATTCATCATACCATGAAGTACTTGCATATAACTGAGTTCATTTTTGTCACACTAAGCACCATATCCTTTTTACTTGTATTGTAGCACTATTTGTTGAGATTTCTGTCTCATTTCTTGTATAAACTCAGTGCTACGGATTATGTTGCACAACATGAAAGAAATGGATGAGTTGAGCATCTACTATAGAAGCCTTACTTTTGTGTTGTTATGAAGTTTATGTGTAAATTTATAAGTGTTGTAATTAACTGACAAGTTGCAATCATGACATTACTTTGTATAAAAGTTTGAAGTAGTGTGTATAAGTTCTTTTGGAAACTTTGTAATGTTAAAAGTTAATGAAATTACCTTGAGCAGAATATTATGGCATTTCATTGAACTTACTAGTAAATTAGGAGAATTTAGAGTGCTCAAACGACATCACCTATGGAAAATAATTATTGAATTCACTCATCTCTTAAAATTATCTCTTATTTGTTTAAGCATTCCAAGTTATGCTGAATTTTAAAGCAAATGGAGGTTGTATTGTCTGGCATACTGCATTTAAAGTTATAATACATAGGTAAGATACAATTAAGTCCACAAGCTAAAACAAATAGAAGCAACAAGATGAAAAGAAAGGAAATTAAATAAAGTATGATAATTACTATTAGAGAAAAAAATTAAGATGCGAAACAGTAGGAAAAAAAAAATTAAACGAAACTACAGAAAAAAAAAATTAAAAAGTATATATATATAAAAAAAAAAATACTAAAGATTATGTCTTCAAGACATAAAAAAATCAAAGCTTAGATCTTTAATCAAGGCCTGAACTCTATTAATTTAGTTTTTATTTTTTAGGTTTGGTTTCAAGTGGTCAAAATCACTAAAACAACACTTGAATTGATAGAGGAGACAATGATATGAGCAAATATGCGAGTACTACACGCCAGGCAATCCCATAGCAGTGAATGCAGAAAATGCGGGAAACTTATTTTTGTAAGCCAAACCTGTTACAATTGATCATTTTTTACTGGGATTCTACAAATTGATCTTTATTAAAACACAAAATAATATTCTTGTTTACCAATTAAATAACATGACAGAAAACTGAAAAATGTGGTTTATCATATTCCTTTCACCAAATTATCCTTAAGCCAAGTCCAAATTGGGTTTTGGGTAAACATGGATGTGGTATATATACTTGTATATCTTCCTTAATTTCAGTCATTGTAGTGTCCATCATACATGAGGTAGAACAATTGACATTTGACTGAGGCATAGGAAACCAAAACACTGGGCACTAGATGACTTGTACTGTTAGTGGACCTAAATACAATAAAATGCAAATTATGTATTGCATATATAATTTAAGGTTGCCATGAATGTGCTTTCCATGTTTGGGCCTTGCATAATTTATAAGGTTGTTCATATGTTTTTCTTTACCAAAAAAAAAAAAAAAAAAGAATGTATATATATGAATTTGATATATTTATTGCATTATAATTTTCAAATGAATTTTCTATTTGACCAACCAAACTTCTTCAATTTTTTTTTTTTTTTGGATACTTTTCAGATCAAGATGTTGGAGGGTGGTGAGCAGAAGGAGCTTAATTATGAATGGATACTTTCTGATACTCACTTCATAATTGCAATTTCCCCCCTTATGTTGGGATCATAAAATATTTGTACAAACATAATGTGTATGCTTTCGATATATATTTGTTATATGTGCATGCAGTCTTAATTGTAGAAACTTAAAAGAAGAAAAGAAAATAGTTAAATTTGATTTCAATTGCATGTATATTACGGAATTGAAAAGGTGATGGCGTGGACGACAAAGAAGATTAAAGAACATTTATATTTATATTTTGGTAGATATAATCATTATTGTACTAGATATCTACATGATCTTCCTTCTTTTGGAGAATTCTAATGGCTTACTACAACCTTAGCTCATCCAAGACCTGGTTTTTTGTGATTTTGATGGTTGGCTGGATGTATGGGTAACTTATTTTTGGTTAGTTTTTGAAAGTTGGATGTTAGACATGAGATTTTTATCACTGTTCTTGGTGAATTAATGGCATGATACCACTTGTTGGAAACATGTGATTAGCACTTTGTTGGAAATGTGTGTAATTAGCACACATTACTACTTTGTTAGACTATAGTGGGCACTCATATACTCAAACACACATTTAAACATTTAGAGATGAAAAAATAATATTGTAAAGGAACAACTCATTGCATAAACAATACAAGTGGTTATGCTACTTGGGGTAGACCCAAATATTACAAGACTCACTATAACATATATATATATACTAGTAACACTAACTCACTAACTTGTAACTCTTTACTAACTAATAACTCACTACTAATAAAGTTTAAAAACCCATTTCTAGCAATGAAACTCCTACTAATACAATTCATTACAATCCCATAACATGCCACTAATACACAATTAACCATTAATTATTTTATTAATTATCCTAGGAGTTAGAAATACTAAAACATCAATTTCAAATTACAATTCCAGCACTCTCCCTTAATTTGAAATTTTCTTTTTGTGGCTCTTGTAGCTCCTTCAATAATTTTCTTAACCAAATGGCATGACAAGTATAAGAGGTAGCAGCAACATATTTAGCCTCACAAATTGAAAGAGTAACAATTTGCTGCTTCTTTGAAACCCAAGAAATTGCATTATTTCCCATAAAAAATACAAAACCTGTGGTGCTTTTTCTATCATCCAAATCTCTGGAAAAATCACTATCACAGTATCCCACAAGATCAATAATATGTGAAGAAGAATAAGATAGGCCATAGTCAAGTGTACCTCTTAGGTAGCGAAGAATTCTTTTAGCCGTTTTCATGTGAGTAGAAGTAGGAGATTCCATGTAACGACTCACTACTCCAACAGCATAAAGACTGTCTGGCCTTATGCAAGTCAAGTATCTTAAACTTCCAACAAGACTTCTAAATAATGTGGGATTTACCTTCTCTCCAACATCATGCTTCGACAACTTCACTCCACATTCCATGGATGTATTAACATAGTTGCTATCAAGCATTTGGAATTTCTTAAGAACATCTTTTTCATAGCCTTCTTGTGAAATAAAAATTCCACCATCATTTTGCTTCACTTCAAAGCCTAAGTAATAAGACATTAGCCCCATGTCAGTCATCTCAAATTCACAAGTCATTGCCTTCTTAAAATCTTCAAACATGATTAGATTATTTCCTGTAAAAATTAGATCATCCACATAAGGAAAACAAATAAAACATTACCATTTTCATGTGCCTTCACATAAAGTGCATATTCATGTGGACATCTAACAAACTCATTTTCTTGAAAATACTTGTCAATTCGATCATTCCACGCCCTTGGTGCTTGTTTTAGGCCATATAAAGCCTTTTTTAGCTTCAAAACTTTGTCTTCTTGCCCTTCAATTACATAACCCTCAGGTTGCTCAACATAAACCTCTTCTTCAAGAAAACCATGGAGGAAAGTAGATTTTACATCCAATTGATAAATCTTCCAATGCTTATGGGCTGGAAAGGAGACTAACAATCTGATTGTTTCTAAGCAAGCAACAGGAGTAAATACCTCTTCATAATTGATATCCTGCTTTTGTGCATAGCCTTTCGCAAACAAGCATTGCTTTGTACTTCTCAACTTCTCCTTTTGCATTTTTCTTTGCCTTGTACACCCATTTTACACCAATAGCTTTATGATCTTTTGGAAGATTTGTCAACTCCCAAGTAACCTTTTTTTCAATAGCTTTTATCTCCTCATCCATTGCTTGTCTCCATTTCTTGTCATTTTCAGCTTCTTCAAAAAACAATGGTTCAATATATGCTACAAGACAAAATAAATTAACATCTTCTATCACTTCTATATTTTCATAAAGATCAAGAAGACTTCTTGTTTTTGGTGACCCTTCACCTAAATTTTTATCTGATGAAGGAGTTGGTGATGGAGGTGGAGGTGGAGGTGGAGTAATGGCTTCCAATGTTTTTCGATTCTTCAATTGCAACAACAATGTAATCAAATTTTGGTTGCAAAGAGCAAAGGATTTTCTCCACCACTCGAACATCTTCTACTTTTTGTCCATATCTTTTCAATTGGTTGACGGTGGCTAGCATTCTTAAAAAATAATTTGAAATTGACTCGAATTCCTTCATGTGCAAGGCTTCAAAATCTCCTCTCAATATTTGGAGTCAAATTTTATTCACTTTTTCAACTCCTTGGAGAGAGCTTTCCAAAATCTCCCAAGCTTTCTTAGCAGTAGTTACTAGTGCTACCTTCTCAAATATGGACTCGTCCAACCCTTGATAGATGAAGGTGAGAGCTTGTTGATCCTTATTCCTAGCCTTTTGTAAGGCATCTTTTTGAGCCGCAGATAAAACAACTTCATCTTGTGTTTGGTCATATCCTTTCTCTACGATCTCCCATGCATCTTGTCCACCAAACAAAGCTTTCATACGAAGACACCAATTATCATAGTTGTCTTTAGTAAGATGAGAAAATTGAAATGAGAACATTCCTGATCCAATAGACATCTCTCAAACTCACCAAATTAGAGAACTAGGCTCTAATACCACTTTGATAGAAATGTGGTGAGCACAACACATAAATTGAAGAGGATGAACAAATTAGAATACTCAAAAGACAACTTCTACTTTTCTTGATATCAAATTAAAAACATACAATAGGTATTTATAAGACTTATAATAGTAACTCTAAAGTCACACAACTAAATGTGCACTAATATGACTTTAAGACCCATTACCTTAGACATTAAGGACTCCAACCCATTACTACAATTTTATTACACATTAACAACCAATAAAAAAAACTTCCACTAGCACACAATAATTTATAGCCACCCATTATAAGAAATTATCTATCTCTTAAAACCCATTACATTAAAATAACTCACCTTTCTAACTTCCACTAACAATTTATCATAGGAAAATAAAGTTTATTATTTTCAACATTTTCAACTACCCAATGAAAGGTGAATGAATGCATTGTATTTAACATGTAACTTTATTACTTAGGTAGGGGCGATGGAGAAGATAATACACAACTCATCACAATTGATCATAATATATATATATATTTAGTTCGGGTAAAAAATTATATATATATTTCTAGTTTTAATGACCTGAACTCAAACTCTAAAATGGGTTTTCAAGACCTGAACTTTAAGAAAAATTATCCATTTTCATTAATTATCACGAGCAAAAATTTTATCAATTATTTTATATTTTACAATGACATTTCTAAACAAATATAAAAAAATCATATATGTTTTCCTTCTTTTATGAATTTTTGCTATCAAATTTTTTACTATTCTTCCATTAATCTCTTATAATCACCTTACGTACATGAAATCTGGACTTCCTAGCTACTTATTGGTGAGTTAGTATTCTATTATTGCACGAGATTGTTCCAGTTCAGCCCATTATATTGTTCAATGATTTATTGTTCTTTCTTTTAGTTTATTGAAATTAGAAGAAAAATCAGCTGTTATTAATTTGCAATTCTCATCTTTAACAACTACACTTTCACCTTGTGTTGATAAATATGATTTTTCAATTATGAATTACAAATTTTTTAAGTGAATATATTAACAATGCATTGCATCCAAGGTTACGAGAAATCGCTCGTAGGTATGGTGGAGACTGATATTTAAAATCAAGGGCTGGGACAGATAGATGTGCTTGGGCAGATCTAAGTGAGTTGCAGAGATGAAGAGGAAGAATGAACTTGGTTTCCACAAGTAAAGACAATTCCATATGACTAATTATTTTGAAAATAAAAATTTATATTAATTATTATAAAAAAAAATCAAATGGTGAAATAAGTTATTAAATTACTTGTTTTGTATGTAAAGTAGATAGGTTGATTTTTTTTATTAATATTCTAAAACTTAAATAAATGTAAAATTAGTGTAAGAGATATAAAAATATTTTAGTTAGTATATTTAATTATATAAAAATACTAATAATAATAATATATATGAAAGAAATTATCACGTGTGTAGCGATCTTAAATGTTTTCCTTGGTTAAGCAATCTTGGTTTTACTAGTTAAGGACATCTTGGAAACTCATCTTGGCATTTAGCTCCAATAACCCCTTGGATTCTACATAGCGAGGCAAAAGCTATAACACAAATTTCAATTTGCTTAGCACCCTCTATTGATTATCAAATCTGGAGTCACATGAGGAATGAGTTATACATGGTGAAATCAGGCTATTATCTAGCCCATAGTCTTCGCAAGCTTAAGCTGTTTCTATACAACTTCCTCTGTAGTATGGACAAGCATATGGGTAGTGCTAGTATCTCTAAAAATCAAACACTTAACTGTGGAGAATTGTGTCAAACTCTGACTTCAATGTCCAACCTGTATCAAAGAAAGCGCAAGCTGACTCCTTTGTGTCCCATTTGTAAATTAGAGTGACCATTGAACATCTTCTATTCCCCTGTAATTGGACCACTGCTCTGTGGTTTGGATGCTCTTTAACAATCTTGATCGATAAAAGGGGCATCACAACTTTTGCGGATTGGTGGAAGAAGTTTTGTCTTGCGAAAACGTTTTCAAAAGATTTGAGGAAGCACACTCAAACGCTAGTTACACACACCTGCTGGTTTATATGGAAAGCTCGTTATGATTTTATCTTTAATGATAAAGCTTTGAATCGACCAGAGTTTGCAAGACCATTGCCTAAACCTGCTCGGAATTCATGAATACCAGATCCCTTTTTACTTACTCAAGTCACCAGAGTCCTTCGAACATGACGACAAGAACTCTAGCTTGGTATCCACCTGCCAATGGGTTCTTCAAGATTAATTGTGGCAGAGCTTTTGATCCTATATCTTGTCAAGCTAGGATTGGTATAATTATTAGAAATGATTTTGGCAGACTTGTAGATGGTTTGGCCTCCCATGTTATCACAGACAGTATTTTCCGGGCTGAAGCCACGGCGGTCAGGAATGGCTTGCTTTTGGCAGAAAGGTTGAATCTACATTCCATTGAGGTGGAATCTGACAATATGGAGCTAGTTCACTCAGTTAATTTCCAGACATCCACTGCCCCTTGGCTTCATGAGAGTATAGTTTCAGATATCAGAAGCTTCTTATCTCGTTTCGAAGCTATCTTCTTCCGTTTATCAACGATAAAGTCATGCCACTGATTGGCTAGCTAAGACTGCTAGAAAGCGGATGTCCCCTTAAATTGGGTGTCTCTACCCCCATTCTCTCTCGTGATGGTCTTCCTGCTGCCCCTCTGTTTAATAGTTTTTTCTGTTCCCGTTGTGGTTTCAATTCTGATTCTGTTTTTGTTTCATTTCCTTCCTTTTTCCTTTATCTCTTCATTGTATTGTTATGGCCAAAAAACAAAAGAAGAAGGTTAAATAGGATTTGTAGGTGGGCACTGGACAGGGTAAAGGAAAGAAATCGTAGTAAAACACATAAGGTGAGTGAGGACAGTCTTGAGATTCTAGTTGAGAAGTTCAGGGCAGAGGATTAGGGGTTTAAAACAACGGATTGCAGTCAATCACCAGGTGCATTTAGTTTGCTAGTTTAATTAATAATTGTTAACATGTGTGCAACTGTGTCAATTTGATTCGACTTAACAATTAATCTTTGTTATTAATTTGGCATCACCCACATGAATGAACATGACTATTTATGAATTTAGGGTGTGTTTGGTACAGGTTTAAAGATTTGAGGGTTTAAACAATGCATGGAGATAATATCATGGAAGATATTTTAATGAGAGAAATTTTAAGCTTAATTGTATTTGGTTGAGATTTTCAATTGAAGTTAATCCTTAATTTCTTAAATGTAATCATAATTGGTACAATATTAATGATTAACAAAAAAAAAAATTATTATTTCTTAGATACGATTATTTAATTTTATTTAATCTTGCGGTAATGATAAAAAAATTATTGTTTCAAATCATCTAAATACATATATATATATTTAGACAAATGGAACCTAATTTTAAAACCAATTAAATAATAACTATATATATATATAATTCTTACTAATAAATTAGCAAACCAAAACTATTATTTTCTGTAACAAAAAATAAATTAAAAATAATAATAATAAAAATAAATCACTAACTTTCATGAACTTGTCACAAATTATCTGGTTTAATATTGAACCCAATTATATTTTAAAAAATAGACATAAATCCAAGCTCTAGAAGAGCAACCAGGCACACAACATTCAAAAAAGTTATTCTAAAGTGTCATGGATAACCCAACAACACCTACATAGCACCAGGAATTATCTGAACAAATTTATACTTTTCATCAAGTTCCTCACGCAGATGACATCAATCATGCTCTTCATCTCCTTTGAAAGAAGTGACAAGTTGTTCACAACAATTGTTGTTATTTTGAATCATTTGTTGCATGACATCCACAATATGCTCTTGCATTCTATCAATTTGTTTGTTCTTCAATTTTCTTTTTTTCCTTCACTCCTTGATAAATAGACAATTCATTATATCCACTTGCATCCTCATCCATTAAAGAATTTTGTGCTGCACAACTACTACCTTCATTAATATCTTGATCATCACGATCTGCAGCATTTGCAACACTAGTACCTGATGCTTAATCCTTAGCATATACTTCTTAAAAAGAATCATAAAAAAGGCCAAGGCTTCCCATATAGTCCTTCCAAATTCTGTAGCAAGTAAAGGAAAAGAAAAGAAAAGAAAAGATTGGTTTAATAGTCAAAGGATTATGTATTTATAAGCACATCTCACTCCTTTGGTAACGAGCAAAACAGAGACATTAACAAAGAAAAAGATGGAAGAAGCAAGAGGGTAAAAGATAAAAATACTTTGTCTACATGGATTCATCATACAAGTAGTTTGGATCTTGCATCAAAATCAGTCTCATTAACTTGGAGAATTTTATGATATTAGTAATGCTCTTGTCTTGACTAATGCATACCTTGATGCTAAAAGTAAGAGCTAAATTATATGCCCATCCAAATACTGATATAGTCCCAATACTAGAAAGAATTGCAATAGGCCTAGTTTTATCAGCTCTTTTTGTTTGCTTTGTTAAGTGAGCTGCAGCATCATAGCCATACAGACAGTAGTTGCTCAGAAATACAGATAATACTACTACATAAGGTTTGTTTTGTAGACACTTGCTTAGTAATGAAGTACTTGATTATTCTTAGAAGCAAATATGTTGTACCTAGAATCACTAGCTAGAGTTGGTTTCTCCTACTCTGCTCTATGCTTTTGTGACAAATGAAATGACATGTTTCTACTAAATTTGTTTTTGTGTAGCTAGGGACAATCTCGTGTTTCTCCAGCTTTGGTTCAGTAAATTTCTAGAATACAAAAATAATAATTTGTTTATTACAGGAAAAAGCTATGTAGGCAGTGGGTTTGAAGTAAACAAAAAATATTTACTGATTGAAATTTCAATTCCTAAACATATTCTTTTACCAGGTCATTATGTTCCATAACTTGCACAACTTATACTTCAATATGAGATGAAGTTCAATTTCAAGGGATAGGTTGGGAGTACAGAAGATAACTAACGAAAGTATAAAACTAATTTGAAGTTAGTTTGATTAGAACAACCATGTATAATTTTTACCTGCAGATTGGAAATCTTCATTCTATATTTTGAAATAAACACTTCTAGTGAAGGATATTTATCATAATTACCTTCATTCCAACTATAACCATTAACTAAGAACTGAAACCAGATTATAATATCAAGTGATTATTATGCATATTCCTGACTAAGCCTACACACAGCCACTTATTCATACTTTACTCAACTTAGAGATATTGAAAACCATAACCATTAGATAATGATCCATAAAAAAAATGATGGGTGCAAGAATTTATTATTATTTTTTATTCCTTGACATTAATCAAAAGTAATAAATTTATTCTTACCTTAGCCAATTCGTCAAACATAGCATGCTCACCTATTACCATCTTTTTCTTATCATCCCATGAAAATCCATTGCTTTTTTCTTTAATCTTAAGCAAAGCTAAGAATTGCCTCTTCAAATAGCTTAACCAAGAATCTATGATAATAACTTTCAAGTCACAACCAGGTAGCTTTTTCTATAATAGTCTCTGGATGTACTAGATATCCCAGTTTGAAGTCATTTTCACTTTTATACTTTCCTTCTTGATGCATTTCTAGTAAAGTTATTGTCCAGCATTCATCTTCTACATTCAGCCACATTTTTGTGAAGATTTTGACATATTGAAAAACAAATCAAGAGAAAGGTTTAACAACATTATTTCAAATCAAAGGTATATAAGCTTCCAACAAATTGCTTTTTCGATCAAACTAGAACTAAATTACAAAGTCCTACTAAAAACCATAATGAGATATGCCATAAGCAAAATAATCTTAGAATTCTATTTTCATATAACACTACAAGAAATTACCGTATATATGGCAAATGCAAAAAACCAAATGTAGATAGTATGTATCTGAGTATGCAATTTTATATCTGCGTTTGTAAAAATGCAGATTCAGATACTTTTAACAAAAAAGTAGAACGCAGAGGCTAATAATATCATGCAGATGCAGATAATGGTTGAACTTTGGGTTCTATTTTCTGCGAGCTTATCTGCTTTGCCTAATTCATATATGCTTATGTTAGTACAGATGCATATATAAACATTTATTTTTTAGAAATATTTTTTTATCTTCGTTTACCACTTAATGTTCTGTATAGGCAAACTCAGATATATTTCCCAGATCAAATCCCTAACCCGTGAATTTTCTTTTCAATTTCGCTTTCTTCATCCTTCTATGCTGTTCAAACCTCCCTACTCCTCCCTCTCTATCAAGACCCATCGTCTGCCTCGATTTCTTTACCACCTTCGAGGAGGTTTGCCATAGCCATTAAGGAAGTCGATCTGACCTCTCTCTATTCACAAAGAACACAAGTGGTTTTTGGACAAAACAAGCTAGCTAGGATTTCAAAAAATCAAATCAAACAATTAAGGTATGTTCTGACAGATTAATGGATAAATGTAGCTAGCATTTCTGATTTGATATAGGCTAATATAGTTTTCTGTACTGTTGCTATTAAACTACCTCATGAATGGGGATTACAGTGTGTTGGGTGAGTTTTAGGAAAAATAGGTGTAAGTAATTTCGGTACTGTTCAAAGGTATGGTTATTGATCCATTTTGTTTGTACAATGAAGTATAGGTTAAGTTTATTTTTCATTTAGTTAGTTCAAGGGTATGATTGTGGGTTTGTTGCTCTTATTGCTATTATAAATGATATATGATTGGAGTAAAGTCAAAGGGGTTTACTGCTATAAAGCCAGAACTGAAGCGGTAAACTGCTATAAACCCAAAATTGAAGCAGGAGTTCCTAAAGTTACATGAATGAAAACAACCTTATGTCTAATTTGCATCTGAATGTTGGTTTGATTTTCTAATCCATGGAGTTCACTAAATCTTACAAGCAAACAATCCCTGTTGTTTCTCATCCAACGCTCGTTTTATAACTATAACTGTTGACTATCGCCTCGTGATTTGGGATACTCTATCTTTTAAGGTACCGTTTAAATACTTACTTGGTACATGTTAAACTGGTATGTCCTGTTGATGTTAAGACAATGTTAGAATTTTGTTAATGTGGGTATGAATTTCTTGTTTGAACTTAGGTTGTAACTTTTTAAGCTCAGCTTTATGATCATCTGGTTTCTAGTTTTGTTTTCTTGGTTCATCTTTATACACGCTATTATGCAGGTACTTCATTATAAGGTTAATTGAGATAAATTTTGAATGGGGTTTTGATATAGATATGTGTAATGTAGTGAAAGTTAGATTTCAGCTACAAGAAATGAGAAGTAAGTAAGTATAGAAGAAAAAGGTTATGATTATTATGTTCTTTCTAGTTCTACATTTCTCAGCAATAAACAATGTAGTAGATGACAGGTATTTGAAAAAGCAAATCTTGATAACTAACTAGTAGGTGGTTATCCCTAGATGATAGGACATGTCTAAAGCATCTAAAACATTTGAGCTAAAAGCAAAAATAAAACCATGAATTCTTATACTTTAAATGATGAAAATTGTTAATGAAGTTAATTACACACTACACAGTAATATAGTTGATCAAAGTACATGAGTAGGTTAGTTTAAAGTTGGAAAGTTGAACTGTTTTAAAAAATGTTATGATGCAAAGTAACTGGCTATTTTAGTGAGCATATTATTGAATAAGACTCTAGAAAATTTTGGATGATGGAAAATGAATAGAAGGTAGTCAAAAAACTAAATGAGTAGTAGTTCTAAATGAACAAAAAGAAAATCATGAACAAAGTCAAACAAATATGGGCAATTCTTTGGTCTCTAAGTTTCTATATGCTTCGTGCCCATCAATATCATTTGCAATACCATTTGACTCATTACTTTAGCTACTTAAAGAAAAAACAGCGAACCTAGAGTCTAAAAACACTTTTTTCTAATGTAGGTTGTGTAGTTGTTTATTGCTGTAAACCTAAAATAGGAGTTCATAAAGTTACAATACTAGTAGTGTTAAGAGTTAGACTGCTCTATAGGACGTAAGGTTGTTTATTGATGCTAGGTTCCTAAAGTTACAATAGTGATAGTGTTAAGAGTCAAATTGCTCTGTTGTAATAAGTTAGACATAAGGTTGTTTTCATCTGTGTAAAAGCATTGGTTAGAGAAAAAAAATAGGAAAAGAGAAAGGGACAAAACAAGCATGAGTTATTAGGAGTTTAACAAAATAGGTTGATGGTGAGAAGCAATTTAATCTACCAGACATGAATGATCAGAACTTGGTAGGAATCAAGAAGGCCATGACAAAAGAAGAAGCATTTACTAAGCTTGTGATTAAGGGCTTAGGGACCATAGGCATTATTGACTTTTAGAAATATAGTTTAATTTTTTGATTGGAGAGAATGACATAATTCAATTAGGGTTGTTGAACTATTGTTGCTTATTTCCTTCCAAAATGAGAAAATGTAAATATTTCATCACCCACCACATGAGATGTTTATGATCATTGTCTAGATGAAATTTACTATCCTTTTCATCAACAATGAACAGCTAGGACCAAATAGACTTAGTGATATGGGTCATTTATCTTTTTTATTTTATTAAAGGTGTTATTATGTTCTTTTTGTATACGGTGCCCTCCTAATAAGAAAAAAAATAGTGGCAAATATCATATAGGACTCACCCTTCATTAAAATAAGACATTATGCATATATTATCCTCACATTTTAAATGTATTATTTAATCTCTACTGTAGGTAGCTACCAATGATGGGTTATACATAAACTGACTTAACATGAGGGAAAAAAAAATTTCTTTAAGAAGAATTTTGTGCCTAGTTGTTGGGTTATGCTTTCTATTTAAGATGCTTAGGTAGATGAAAAGGACTTATTAGTTTCTATCTTGTTATTGCATAGTCATATCTAGAGGATGTCATACACTTTCATTATCTTCGTTCACCGCATAGGTTGCACTAGCTCCCTTTACAGCTGCAACTCTAGTATGGCCTCCACCTCCTTCTATAGCTAGAGCTCTACCTCCCAGTGTTCCATTACTTGCTCCATCTTCAGAGCAGGTTTGGGGCCTTTTTGGCATGAGCTCCGATCATATTCCATCGAGTTTGGGATATGCACTGATATATAAGTTACAATTTCAAACTTTGATAATAAATTTTTTATTTATTGAATTTGTATGAATTTCATTGTTTGTACACTACTTAACTTATATTGTAGCTATAGGTCATGATCAGGATGTCGAGCATAAGGCATATCTTGAGTCCCGTGTGGAGGGTCATGACATCCCCCATGAGGAGGGTGACATTGTTGAGTGTGCTGCGAGTGCAGAGAGGGGGAAAAGGGGCAAGAATAAGATTTCCCCTCCCTATGAGGTTGAGGAGGATTGCTTACTCATCCATATAACTAGACATAAATAAATAAATTATATTTATAATTTTGTATTCATAGACCTTGTATTTTACTAAAGTTTATTTCTTTTTGTTGGTATTGTAGAGCATCTGTTGGGGATGACCCCAATAACACAAAAGTGGCAAATACCATTTCGGGTATAATAATGAAGACCTTCTACATCCACTCTTCCAGTATAAGAAGTTTCTAGAGGACATGAATACCTTGTTCTATAATGATTTTATGATAAGTTCCATTTTGTTATTGTTTAAGTTTTAATTTCATTTTAATATGTTGTTAAATTAATGACAAAATGCTTTTGTTTTGTAATTTATGTTGTAGAGACGGTTTAGGGTTGTCCCCGAGAGGATAGCTGCATCTCCAACTGTGTTTGATGCAGCGGTCGTGAAGAGATGCAACATTGTATTCCAGAAGCTCCATGCGAAATTAAAGAGAAAGCACCTATCAGGCCCACTTGCTTGGAAGGAGGATAGGTGCTTAGATTGGATCCCATAAAATTAGTGGAAGTCCTTATGTGACTAATGGCAAGCCTTGACTTCCAAAGGTGCTCCGGGATGATAGCCGTGAATAAGCGAGTGGGTGATAAGCATATTTACTATATTTATGGCTTGGTCACAATTGTTCACCAAAAGCGACTTGTTAGTAATAATTTATTTAATAAATATTAGTTATAAATTTGTATCAAAACATTTTTAGCTAATATTGTTTTAAAATTTTTGTATAAAAGTAAAAGTTAGGTCGAGAACCTACAGTTATTGAGATTTTTGACCAGCACTCACAAAAGAAAGTTCGGTGACTTTGTTTCAACAAAGTCAAAGGCTATTAGTGTAAGTATGAATCTACATTTTTTGTTTTACATAATTGTTATTATTATTTTACCTACATAACTTGTTTTAATTTGCATGAGAAGTTTAAGGAGTCAAAGGTGACGGAGCTAATGCAATCTAGCACCAGGGTGTATGATAGTGTTGATACATCTACTGAGGGCCCCATGAGTGACCCATCTCTTTTTGTAAAGCTAGTGTGCGTAAGAGGAAGGGACTTATTTATAACTTCGGGGTTTGTATCAACTCCTAGCAAGTACTGGGAGAAGTTGCCAGGTCCACAACTTCTGCGACCCCTGTTCACAGTTCCGTTTCGGCTTCTTCTACATCTTGATCTCTTATGGGATTCACTCTAGAGTAGATGGAGCTTGTATAAGAGCTAATTAGGAGAGAGTTGGGGTACATCCACTGCCTCCAACACCTCTACCTCAACCATATTTGGTACGTATTATTTAAATTTTATTTTGGTAATGCAAAAGTTTTAGTTTATTTTTATTTACATCCAAAAATATGTCAACTTTGGGTTCGGGGGCAAAATTGTTAAATACTAGATTGTTTAGGATTCCAATAATACTGATAAGTCCTATAGAAAAAACCATAAAACCATTTGGATCAATGATTAGAATTTTATGACAAATTTTGACTTTACATGCAAAAAAAAATGCCTAATTTTGGTTCGAGGTCAAAAAGGTCAAATACTAACTAGTTTAGAATTCAGGTAATACTAGCACGATCCTAGGGAAGAATAAGAATATTAGGAAAAACCAAAAATCCATTTGGATCAATGGTTAGAATTTTAGTAGTAATTTTGAGTTGCAAGATAAAAACTTGACATGTTTAGGTTTAGGAGGCAGAATGATCAAATACTAGCCTATTTAGGACTCTCCGAGTGCTGACGTAACCGTGGGAGACGAATAAGACCTGTAGGAAAAGCTGAAAATCTATTTGGATCAACGGTTATGATTTTAGGATAAAAATTGAGTTTCATGGCAAAAACTTGTCAACTTTGGGTTTGGGAGGCAAAATAGTCAAATACTAAGCTGTTTAGGATTCTGGGAGTACTAGCACAATCGGGAGTACGAATAAGTTTTGTAGGAATAACCAAAAATCCATTTGAATCAACGATTATGATTTTAAGACAATTTTTGAGTTTCAAGGCAAAAACTTTGAAAATTCAGGTTCAAGGAACAAAATGGTAAAAGACTAGCCCATTTAAGATTCTGGGAGTACCAACACGACTATGGGTACAAGGAAGACTCGTAGGAATAACTAGAAATCCATTTAGATCAACAATTAAGATTTTAAGACAAATTTTGCGTTTCAAAGCAAAAACTTTGAAAACTAAGATTCGGGAGAAGGGGGGAATGGTCAAATAGTAGCCTGTTTAGGATTCTAGGAGTAATGACATGACTGTAGGGACAAATACGACCTAAAGGAATAACCGGAAACTATTTGGATCTAATTTTTTTGAAAACTTGGGTTCAAGAAGGCAAAAACTGAGATTACGAACACGACCGTGAGAACATATAAGACCTGTAGGAATAATCGGAAATCTATTTGGATCAATGGTTAAGATTTTAAGATAAATTTTGCGTTATGGCAAAAACTTTGAAAACTTGGATTCGGGAGACAAAACGGTCAATTACAAGTCTGTTTAGGATTCCAGGAGTACTAGCACGACCATGGGGACAAATAAGACCCATAGGAATAAACGAAAATCAAATGTAATTTTGAAAAGTTTGCTTAAATTGTTCTAGTTAATTTATTAGAGTTTTAACTGCTATGCATATTAACTTAAGTATAACTTGTAATATATTTATTTTGATTATTTCAGGTTCTACCTCTTACATCGAGCCTTCTCAACTGAGTTAGGCTGATAAAGAAGTTGAAGATGCGGAAGACTTAGGATTTAGAAATGATGCAGATATTTAGATTTATGTGTGCAGGCTACGTCTACATTGGGCAGAAGTAGATAATACCTTTTCTTGTAGTGTAAAACCAAGGTTTCAAGATTACATTTAATCCATCTAATATTTTCACCAAAAACAACATAAGGAAACCTGAATACAAAAATCAGAGTACATTATAGAAAAACTAATTAAGCATTAAGTACATTAAAAGAAAAAATATCCAATTTACACTCCTATATCCTATCCAATTGACAAACATCTCATTACCTAGATTATCCTTCCAAATTGCCCACTCGGGTGAAGTTTCCACCAAATTAATATAGTTCTCTTGGTCATATTTTTCTCTAAAATTTTGTCTTTTCATTTCAATATCTAGCAAAACTTCCATTGGATCAACACACATCTCCTTTCGAATGAGATTATGAATGAGATGACATGTAGTGATAATATTAGCGCATGCGTATCAATACCATAAAAACAAGTGTTCCAAAATATATTCCATCGCATCTTAAGCAATGCAAAACTCCACTCAATTACATTCCTAGCTACTGAATGCTTCATATTAATAAACTTTTCACGATCGATTGGTTGACAACCAGCTCTTTACATATTGAAATGATATATTTGCCCTCAATAAGGCGCAAGAAAACCATTACCATTTGTGTGAACGACATCAATAAGATAATAATATACTATACAAAGGAAAAAAAAAAAAAACACTTTTAGAGTGTTTATTATTATTATTATTATTATTATTATTATTTATTTATTTAACAAGTTGAATGCTACCTAAGATTTTGTCTCATCATGAGGTATTTTTAATGGATGTCTTCTATTCAGTGCATCTCTAAGTGCATATCTCTTGAACACGACATTGGTTGCAATTTCCCCTTTCCTTGTTCGGTATCTTGGTTTAGCAATATTAGGCACTTTCAATTTCATATAAAATGGTCATCCGAGAAATGTAAAGGATACTATTAATAGATGAAAAAATATGCTAGAAAACCCATCTTCACCATTTACACCTTCTATCCATACAATTCTCATGAATTGGTTATAGTATCTTGAATAAAATTTTATGCAAGCATAACATAGCTCGTAAGACAAGCTAGGTGGAAATGCCTACTATTGATCTCGGTTGATCACTTTAGTCGATTTTTTAATAGACCATTTTTTTCATCATGTGCAAGTATATTCAAGAAAAGTGCAACCTTCTCCTCAACAAACATGTTTTTTGTATCTCTAAGGCCACCAAAAGTACGAAGCATTTTACATAGTGTATAGAATGTGTGCCTATCCATTCTATGTTGCTCAATACAACTTAAATCAGTACCAATAAACTCATTCACATTTCCAAGACTTTAAGCTCTCTTACCCTTATACCAAACACACCCTTGTTTGTAATCAATGTGGTTAACTCTCCTGGTATAATTTACAATACTTGTTTTTGATTCTAATATAGAGATTATAATGAATGGCAGATTTTATAGCTTCCAATAGTATCTCAGTGATGATTTTAATATTCTTGATGGGGTTTTGATAGAAATATTTGGAAAGGTTTCTCTTAAACCATTATTCAAGTTCAAATGTGTTTCTAAGAGCTGGCTTTCTCTGATTTCTAAGCCTTGTTTTGCCAATTTTTGTTTTTTTTTTCCAAGAAATAATATGAAGGACTCACCAATATCATCTATTAATTCGGTTTTTGCATCGACTGTCCTCTTACCCAATGGACGTTGACAACAACAGTTGTAGTTGTAGTTCCTATGCTACACTTATGCTATATCCTGATTTCACTTCCTCAAGCTTTTCACTAAGTTTCCTTCCCATTCCTACCACCGAAAATGTGGACTGGCACCATACAATGTTAGCATCAGCAATGGTTTATTGTTATGCTACATTCGACAATGGATTATTGTTCTACTTTATCAAATACACTAGGTTCATGATGAAAACCAAGTTTTACATTTGCAATCCCTTCACCATGATACAGCAGCCGGTTTGTAACCATTACTATATAGTCAGGTATACACCACTATTCAATTTTGAGGTCTTCTCTTCTACAATAGGAGCTTGGAGTGAAAACAAGTTCCACTACCCTTATAATAGCTAATGTCCTAAATATCAGGTAAGTATTGCTTACAAATGGTATTATGCATTATCTGGACATCAACATCAGAAGTGTCATAGCATATAATCCAGACAAGAATGTGAAGCAATGCTGCTTTATTAGCTTTCCTAATGACAATGTAGAGTTTGCATTAAAATTGCTACTTAGTGTTTCTTATGGCCATGTTCGTCATATTGAGGTTGATGAGTTTAGTGAGGATTTGTTTTTGAGTGTATGGGTGTTCTTGGACTATGATACTAAGGAATGACAATTAGAGCACCAGATTGATTGGAGACATTTATTGTTGCTAAATGATCAGGGTTAACTACTTCATTAAACAATATGATCTTACTACAAGAATCTATCAACTAACCTGACTGGCATTTCACCCTTTCAACTCGAATGTCTTGTATTGGTCATTTTCATTCCTTCCACATTGCAGAATGTTGTCCCTCAACCTTGCAACACAAAAGTTGCAACAAGTTTGTCATGTCGAAGACGATGTAATTCCCTTTCTGCTTCTTACTAAGCCAACACCTATTACTCAAGCTCAAGCTTAAGCTCCTCAACCTCTAGCATCTTTGTTAGAGAAATGTCTTATTCTACAAGATTCCATAAGGTTTAGAAAAAGGCGCAAGAAGGTGGCAAGGTCCATTAAGGTTCTAGAAGGTGGTGGAACATTTTGAAAGGTTATAGAAGATTCTAAAACCCTATGAAAGAATGGAGAACAACCAAGTCAATGTTAATTTACAAGATTGTGAGCCTATTTGCAATATTGTTAATGATATTGGCAAAATACTAGTAAAGTTTGATACTATATTGGTTATAAATGTATTCTATGGAATATAATTATTAGTTTTTTATTACTTTAATCTCTTAGTAATAAATTTGTTAATCTCCATAAATTTGACTTCAAAGCGTAATACCCTGGTTTAGAAGCAAGCCATCTTTAATAGCTAATGAAAAATACAACATTGCAGACATGAAACAACTTAAGTCAATGTTTTTCAATCTAATAGCAGGCTTGTTGAAACGCTACATTCGTGTTCTTGAATATTTTATCTGCCAACAAATATTCCACGAATCTAGGTTCACAAGCCATTCCACCTTTGATGCTATGAATTTAATCTTCACTATATATATAAGAATTTTACATATAGAAAGGGCTAGGCTACACTCCAAAGATGGCACAGTTCTTAACTAAAAGCAAAAGCTTGTTATACTTCCTCATATTTCTATCTATAGTTTTTTCTCTCATGAAGGATTCAGTTTCACATGCTAGACCATTGTTGTCTCTTGTTAGAGTTTTGGGAACAAATTAGAAATTGCATACAAAATGAGACTTAGAACTTTGGCAATGATGCTTCCAAGGGGTTTTGCGCCACCATTAGGACTACGTCCAGGCATAAACTGAATCGTGCTAACTATGCCTTTCAGCATCAACATCAATGCATATATGTTTAGAGTTCTTCATATATTGTGTACTACCAAAAGAATTTATTCATATTTATTTGTAAGTTTTTCATTATCATTATCTTTAATATCTTGTACGACATCTTCATGTAAAAAATACAAAGAAAGTAAGCACTAGCTCCTAAGAATAATGTGATGATCACTTATGTGGATGGTGCTTAATTTATTCAACCATGTTAATACATGGATGATAGCTGTTGAGAAGCATTTCAATGGTTGTATAGAGTCTAGATAATGTATTAGATGTGTTTATGTAACATGTAAATAAAAAAAATTACAGCAAAGGATAGAAATTTATTAATAACACAATATTTATACTAGTGTGGAAAACATTCAAACAAAAATTTATATTTTAAATTGTCCAACTATAAATAATAGCACTGTGTTGCATAGATTGGACAATACATAATAACACTATGTTTCATATCTTAGTCGCCAGCCTCACACTTATCATCTAGCTGGCTGTAATTAGAGGTGGAAATAATTCGATAATAATTGAATTGAAACCGAATTTCATTTTTGTTCGGTTTTGTTATGTTTTGGTTGATTTTATTGATTACTATTTAACTAAAATCGAAATTATTGATTCGGTTTCTATACTACCTCGTTTTAACAGAAATTATTTTTATATTTACAAAAATTATGTCAATTTGAGCTTTACTTTTGTGGCACACAATAATATTATTTTTGTTTTTTAAAAAATAAAATATATTTGCTTATCTCTCTACTGACTTAAGCATTGAAATGATAATAGGTTCATAGGACCACTACGTAGGTCTATTAAAGATCAGGGGAGAAGATCTTGTGATCAGCTCTTCAGCTTGGACAAAGTCCAACATTAATGTTTAGGTTTTTGATTTACACACAGCTCTCCAATTCTCTTTACCGAGCTAAAGATCCTAGTTTCATGGGTGACATTCACTTCCAGATCTTTTTCCAGGTGAATTATAGAAGCTGTACAAAAACTATTTCTATAAACAATATGATTTTGGTGTTGTATGTACCTTCCATACCAACTGGCAAAGCCCTATTATTTATGGATAGCCTGTAAACTTCAACAATACCAGCTATAAAGCTTGCCCAACCTCACACATTTCACACACTGGCAACTTGAGTAATGGAGGACCACCTGAAGTATTAGGGACATCATGGCACCCAATTGGCTAGAAGACGGAAGCTGTCAGCCGTCCCACGCATTGCCATCCATATCCACAAGGGGTGGCCTCCTCCTACTATTCGTTAGCCTAGATAAGGACTGAGAGTAACTCAAACATGGGCCGCTAGCTCAAGTGGGAAAGATGGGCCTAAAAACTTTGCATAGCGACCCATTAGCTCCATAGGTAGGTCTAAGCACAGCCTGGAAGGAAGGAAATAAGCTCAGCAGCTCGGTTGGACATTCTTTGAGCTTGGCTTGGCTTGCCAAGGCCCAGACCCACCATCCTACACTCAGCCCATTTAAAAAGGCTCACCAGATTAGTTGGACAGACCAAATCGACCTAACAAGCTCAAATCCAATTATGAAAATTGTTTTTTAGCCCCTAAAATCTCAACTTAACAAAATTTCCTAATATTATAATAATATTCGTACATTTGGCACAAACATTTCACATATTTACTAAGATGGCCAGAAATGTTTATAAAATTAGGCTGTAATTTAAATATTCCCAATGTTTCTCAAATCTTTGTATAATTACACGAATAGCCCAAGGATCTTATGCACATTCACACATGGCCTGAAATGTTATGTACTAACATAATAGGCCCAAATATTTTACATAATATCAAATTAGCCCCTAAATTTTAAAATATTTTAAATTTTTGTACTTGATTATTTTTATAATTAGGTCACCAGTAATTTCATAATTTATCAGTTTTGTCAAAGAACCTTGCATTGCTTACAATTATGCCTCCAAGTCCTCATAAATTCAAATTAATTGCATAAAATGCTTGCAAACTTCCATAATTTTATAGAAGTGTCTATTAACTTTGTATGTCCAGACAAGTCGCCTTCAATTAAAATCATTTTATGAATATGTCCCAAGCTCCCGAACTTGGGTTAAGACAACAAAAAATAATTTATTTTGTTTGTTTTCATATGAGTAAACACATAAAATGGATTTATGTTTTGAATTAAGGATTAATTGGAATTGCTCATTATTATTGTTTTTTGCTCGGTCCCTAGGCTTGTACTAAAATGTTGCAAGGAAGTAACTTTGCATTATAAGTACCCCAAGTTATATATTTCCACTACACTTGGCACGTAAACAACATAATTGCTTAATGCGCCATGATTTAAATTATTCAACAACAATTTATGAGCTCGACTAACCATTAGAATTGTGAGGCCATCACAAAGATGAGCATAGCCACTAACTTAACGAGGTAATTATCATTTTAAAGCATAGTGGATTGATAACTCTCCTTGTCTACACCCTACAATTCACAATTTAGGATCAAGCTATTAAATTGATCACCTTATCAACTTGATTGGGTAATTGCATTTTATTTTTTATATTTCATTGCATAATTACTAATCATAAAACATTAATGCTTGTCTTACCCTTATATATGTCTAATGAATTTTGTATCAAGATTGGCTATTGGGCCATAGTTGCAAGGAATTCTTATAGCTGGAGCAGAAAATGAGAGGCATGGCCCCCAACAACCAATCAATGAGGTAACCAAGAAACCTAATGTGGAATAAAGGTCGAAGATCACCTTGGGCTGCTCAGCTTGATAAGTGACTGATCTCCCATATAATGCTTAAAATGCTGATACGGAAGGCCGATAGGCATTAGTCCTATGACCTGATTCACCCCTAAGTCAGTCAAGAGAGAATGCGCGAATGCTAAGAAGTGTTCCCCTCCCATGGACCTTAAAAGTTCAACCCCAAGCCCATGGCATGACACCCTAAGAAGTTGGTAGGGCTGACTACTACATTAGAGCCTATAAGGCTACGCTCATATATAGTTATTGCCAAAGGTACAAAAGCTCATAATAAGCTTGACTTCATGGAACCTTAATGACTGAACTAGAGCCAAGATAAAGTCAACTATAGGCAAGACAAAAGGGTCTGACCTGCCAAAGAGCTCCATTTTTGTAAACACAACAAAGGGTACTCTGAGCATATAGCTTGTGTAACACCCGTGAACTACTGACAAAGAGGTTAAAGGTACATGATCGATTTTAATGTATCGAGACATAAATTCTTGTTGAATATTTATGATGAAGGAGTAAAAGATAGTTTTAATTGTGTGATTTTAAATTTTGAGAGGAATATGCATATAGGGTTTATTAAATATATCGTCATGGTAGAAAAGGATAAAATATTAATTTTGCTCACATATTAGGATAGTGAATGAAAGAAATATAAAATAAGTTAGAGATAAATTATAATTGTCTAGTGCAAGTCCAGTGTAGGATGAATATGTATAAATTAAGGATTTAATTGAAAGTAGGAAACATAAAGGATTAAATAGAAAATCAAGAAGTTATGGACTAAAATGAAAGAAATGAAAAACGTAGGGGTTCTAAGTAGAAAATGGTGGAAGCATGTATTAATTAGTAGACAAGTGCATTTATGAAAGAATTATGGTGCCTCCAAAAACCATGATTTTGGAAAGTAGTTTGCATATAGAAGCTAGGTGGCATGAGGATGGAATGGCTAGGTGCAAAGAATGCTATGTGTTAAGACAAGAAACAATGTGCATTTATGGTGAAGTAAATGTGCAATAAATGGAAGTAATGATGAGAGTTAAGAGTGTGACACTTGGCATGATTGGAAGCTAGAAGAATATTTGGCCATAATGAGAAATAATGATGGTGTAAGAGCTTGTAAGTGGTCGGTTTTGTATAGGAATAAGAGAAGGTGATGTGTTTTGTAATGGAGGGGTGGAAGAATGAGGTGTCAAAAGGAGAAGTCATTGTTGCATGCAATAGGTGAGGTGGTGGCAAGGAAGGATACATTGCAAGGCTTAGGTGGCAAGGTATGGAGAAGAGAAATTAAGGAAGGAATAATGTAGGGCAACGGTGGTGTGAAGAGATATGAAGGTGACGACTAGATAAGAGAGGAATAATTTGTTATATAAGCTATTCCCATACAAAGACTTGAAATGGATGGGAAGTGATAGGCAATCATGATTAGGAATATGAATAAAATAGTAGGAAATTAGGAATTCATGAATTAGGGAATATTAGTGCTTTTATATAGGCGTCAAACTATGATCAAGAAAGGGGTTAGGGAGAAAATAAGATAGGAAATGTGAGAGAAACAAAAAGAGAGAGAAAGAGAGGAAGTTTGGTTAAACACAAACCGAGCATCGGAATTGAGTGAAATTTGGAGGAGTAATTCATTTCACATTGAGAATTCCAAATCTATCATTGCATGTATGATCAAGAGACTCAAGGATAAAGATTTTGAGTTGGCCAAAATTAACGTATAAAGATTCTTAAACTTGAGCTATTGAAGTTGATTATAACTAATTGATAATGTTAATTCATGATTTAGGGTGAATTCTAGCTGAATTATGTCAATAAAATGGAATTATAATTGATCTATGAAAAATTGATTATGTACGAATTTAGGAATAAATTACATAGTAAATTGATTAAATCGCATAGGTGGCCCATACTTGAATTTTTAGAAGTGGACCAAGTGTTGGAAAAAAATGGTTAATTGGATATGGTGAAAATTAATTATCACAAATAGTTCATGAATTGATGGAAATAAGTGTTGATTGAGACACATAGTTAAAAAAACTAGTGTTTTATTATATAGTCATGTAATATAATTAAAGGATAAAATTGTTAATCGAAAATAGTTAGCCGAATATGCTTGGAAATATAATAATCGTATGTAATAATTAACTAAAAGAATTAGGTAAACTGAGAAGGTTAAATACAAAAATTAGAAAAGTTGGAAGTATTAAATCGATAATAAAGATTAAATTTTACTTGAGAAAAGTTGAGTAACCTTGACAATTGGAGTATGTTAAACTATTGAATTGGACTGTTGGATTGGAGAATTTAGACTTACACTGGACTAAGGACTAAAAATTGACTAATGGCAAAACTATAATTTTGGTAACACGGTAACAAGTGGTTATATGCATATTCCTATCAAATGTGATTTTGAGTTTGCGAGAGTTAAAATATCGTTTTTACTCCTTAAACCTCCTTTGTATGCATGCATTGATTATGCGTGATTGTTTGATGAAAATTCCATGCTTGATGTTTATGATGAAATTGCATAGTGTGAGATTGGTTTTGTAGTTATGGAATGTGGGTCAGACTAGTTGAGTGAATTGATGTAGGCTGCATGATCACTGAAGAGCCCGTGTGTTAGTAGGCTAGAGTAGCTGAAGCACCTATATAATGAAAGGACGGTTGTGTATCGATCCTCCTGTCTGAGCTCATGCAGACTTGTTGTAGATTTGGACCCCTTGATCACTCAGTAGCCCTGATCTGGCTAGGGATGTTTCCTAGCAGACTAGCCTAACTTGTGGATAGTTCACACATTCATAATTGGTTTCTCATGCATGCATTGCATCTTTCCTATTTTATAATTTTAATATATATATATATGTGTGTGTGTGTGTGTGTGTGTGTGTTTATCTACTAAGATTTTTGTTTCACTATTTTCAAAATGGTGTCTCAGATTGATTTGCTAATATAAAGATGCAATATGTGAGTGGTAGCACTTTGTAGTGGTCTTGGATGTAGCAGGTTGGTCTTACATATCATATACAATAGTATGTAGTTCTCATGGGGGAGTACGTATACATGGATCCTATAGTCAGAATGTAACCTATGGGTGATGTCAATGGGGTGTCCGGTTAGTAAGGTCCAGGTGGTGGTAGTGTTGCAGGTGAGAGTGTTGGTAGTAGTGTTGTGATTGAGGAGATTGAGGAGATTGTGAAGGAGGGTACTGGCTTAGTGAAACTAGAAATGGAGGAGTTAGTGGATGAGGTACTAGGTTTTGGAGTACCTACTATAAAGATAAAAGAGGAACTAGTATGGATTTCGGATGATGTGGAGGATGACCAAGGAGGTATTGATAAATACCATTTTGAGGATCCCTTTTGGCACGACTATGCGAGACTTATGGATATGGAAAATACCGAGGATATCTGGGTATACTAAGATGCCTTGACTGTATTCTTTTAGCATGAGTCTTATATAGACGATGATTGCATATATTGAAGGCATCATGAAGCCTTTTGTTTAGGGATAGTTAGAATACTTAGATATTATTTTCTAATCCCTTATTTTTGATGTATTAACTTCTCTTTGAAGTATGTTAACTCTGATAATTAATTACATATATGTATATTTTAATTCGTTTTGGCATACAGGTGAATGTTTTTTTTTAGAAGGATATGATATGTCATGGCTATCAAAAGAATGTCTAAATTTATACTGACATTCGAATGGGTCCATATGTCATAAATAGTTTCCGCTATAATAAAAGATAAGCCATAGCACATTTATCCTATAGAAGGGTGTGGTGGAGTAGTAGGAAGTGCTATAGCATTGCTATATATTGTAGGATAATCAGGGCACTGAGGTATCTTATAGTACGCAAGGTTGTTATAGCCATTCAGTGGTATCAGAGCAAATATTCTGGTACAAGCAGGATGATCAAAGTATTATGAAGTTATAAGTATTGGATCTTGCTTGTGATTCGAGGAACATAGAATTATGAGAAATGACTTGATGTTATAGGTATTGAATCTTAATGGTGTTTCAAGGAACGTAGAATTATAAGAAACAATTTGACGTTTTAGGAATTAATCTTTGCTGTATTTTGAGGAATATAGAATTGTTGTATGAATTGATTGGAGATTTGAGAGATTTTTTATTTGAGGTATTAACGAGTTTTCTTTTGAATGAAAGATGGCCCAAAAGAATAACAGTTGGAGATTTTAAAGGGTATTCTGGCTGCATTGGATTGGGTATCCAGAATAGTGAGAGAGCAAGTGGAAACTCAAAATGCTGTGAGGGCCACTGCAACAGCTTCTCAGGTTGTTGCAGATGTTGCTGCAGGCAATGTAGACCATAGGGAGCCTGAAGTGAGAGCTAGATGGGCAGGATCTTTAATAGATTATTTTTGTAAGACGAATCCCCCTTTGTAAGAATGAGTGATTACGTGATGGCAGAGCGATGGTTAGTTCTATTAGAAAAGATATTTAGAGTAATGGGCTATAGTGATGAAGATAAATTAGTCTTTTTTGTTTATATGTTTCGAAGGAGAAGTGGAGAGTTGGTGGAAAAGTACGAAGAGAATGATGTTGGAGTAAGGAGTTAATATAAATTGGGAGAGTTTTAAGGAAATGTTTCATAGAAATGTTTTCCTAGTAATGCGAAGCAAGAGTTAGAAGCTGAGTTTTTTAGGTTACCACAAGGAGATAGGAGTATTGGGGAGTATGAGGCTAGATTTGAGGAGTTGTTTATGTTCTCTTCGTATTTAACTATACATCATGATAATGTATGGAAATCGAATAAGTTTTAGAGAGGGTTAATACCAGAAATTTGGGCAAGGGTAACTACGTTAGAGGAATGAGACTTTGCTCAGTTAGTAAATAAGTGTAAGATTGTCGAAAAGGTATGTTGGGAGGAAGAACAAGAGAGAAAGAGTAAGTTTGAAGGATCTAAGAAAGCTAGAGAGAATGAAAGATAGAGGTCGAATAAGAGGAATGATTTTAGGGGAGTTAGGCAAGGGGATCAAGTAAATAAAGGGAAACGAGTAGAATTTCCAAATATCAGCTTTAGAAAGTGTCCAAGGTGTGGTTGAGGCCATGTGATAGGACCATGTCTGGCTACAAGATAAAGGTGCTATGGATGTGGTCAAGAAGGACATTTCCAATGAAATTGTCCTGCGCATAATAGGAAACCAGTGGTTAGGAGACAAGCTTCACTAGGACAGGTGTATGTTTTAACAAAACAAGAGGCCCAAAAGAATCTAAACATAATCGAAGGTATATGTCTATTAAATGGACATTCTGTGAATGTTTTATTTGATACTAGAGCTACATTTTCATTCATAGCATGTGCCTGTGAGGATAGACTAGGTTTAAAAGTTTGTTGAATGTACCAGAAATTTTCTACTTATGTAGGAAGTGTGTAAGAATGTTAAACTAGAATTATAGGGAAGATTAAGTCTGTAAGACTTGATCTAATTATCGATAGCAGATTTAGACAAATTCTAGGGATGGATTGGTTGGTAGCTTAACAAGTGTTTTAGGACTACAACAATAAGACAATAATGATGTAGGTTGTGTCTACAACTGTAGTGAAAGAAGGGTTGGTGTTTGCTTTGCAAGCCAAAAGACTTATGAGGAAAGGTTGTGAAGGATATTTAGCCCTTGTTAAGGAAACTAGGAATGAAGAGAAGAAGTTAGAAAATATTTTTGTAAATAAGAAGTATCCCGATGTTTTTCCTAATAATCTACTAGGCTTTTTGCTTGATAGAAAAATAGAATTTGCATTTGACCTTATTCTGGGAACGATGCCTATTTCTAAATCCCGTATAGGATGGCCCCTGTAAAATTAAAAGAACTAAAAAAGAAACTCAAGGAGTTGTGGACAAGAGATACATAAGCCCTAGTGTATTGTCTTGGGAAGTGCTAGTGTTATTTGTTAGAAAGAAAGACAGGCCTATGCATTTATGTATAAACTACAGGCAATTGAATAAGGTGACTATTAAGAATAAGTATCCTTTTCCTAGGATTGATGATCTATTAGATCATAGGCAGGGAGCATCAATATTTTCTAAGATTGATTCGAAGTCTGGTTATCATCAATTGAAGGTTAAAGAGGATGATATATAGGACTAGGTATGGATATTATGAGTTTCAAGTTATGTCATTTAGATTGACTAATGCTCCTACTGCATTTATGGATTTAATGAATAAAGTCTTTCGGTCATACTTGGATGAATTTGTGATAGTATTCATTGATGATATTTTGGTTTACTAAAGGAATATAGAGGAGCATTAGAATCATTTAAAGTTAGCATTAGATTTATTGAGAGAAAATAAATTATATGATATGTTTAGTAAGTGAGTTTTGGTTGTGAGAGGTTCAATTTCTAGGTCATGTGGTGAATAAGGATGGAATGGCAGTAGATCTGAAGAAGACAGAGCTGTTAGTAATATGCCTTAAAGCGAATGACATGTGATGTTGTGGCATATTAATTTATGTACAAGCTTATTCATATTATTAATAAATATAAGTGGCAAACATTATCAGGTATAAGAGTTATTAATTAACTATCATGAGCCCAAAAAATTAAAGTAATGGAAATAAGCATCATGATGAGATCATGTTAATGAGATGTATTTCCTTTAACCTTAATTCTTAAATGTTCTTAATCATAAGATCACTAAGTAGGGCATTAGTGAATCCGGATAGATTAGTACATATCTAGTTGGCTCAAAGAGTTGAGGGTGGCTGATCTCATAGTCACTTGTGTAGGAGACACTAAGATAGATATGTAGGTGCTCATTAGAGAATGAGTTCACTGAACTCACTCAACTAAGAACACCTATATGGAGTTTCTCTACATGTCAATAGGTAGTTCTCATGTTACAGTTGTGCAAATAATTCTTTGACTTGAGACATCATAGTTATCTTATATGTACGACATTATACTTTGATACTATTTTTGATTCTATTAATGAGTCACCTAAGAAGTAGTAATTGAGTATAACCACTTGCATATGGAGGTATGTGAATATAGAATAAAGGATCTATCACTCTTAGTAGAAAAAAAAAGAATGTCCTATGTGGTCTATAAAAGATTTAACTTAAAGTCTATGACCATAGCAAGGTGGATATTCGAATATGAGTTTTTAATTTTCCCAATGAAGTTATAATCTTAAGATTGATACATATGATTAAATTTAGGGTTTGACATTATTTCCATACCCAAATAGATTTAATAGGGACATTGCATGATAGAAGAATTGAATTGCATGGTAACTATTAATAGAAAGGTTCACAGCCATATTCATATTATTATGGATAGTCATCATGTGCTGGTAGACACCAATCTTGAGTTGTAGAAAACCCTGATAATTAATTAATTATCTATAGATGATTAATTAATTAATCTTAATTAAAGAGTGAATTAAAAAGAGTTTTAATTTAAATAATTAGAATGAGTTCTAATTTAATTGGACAGGATCCAGTAATAAATATGTAAAAGTTACATGCCCACTGCCATCAATATTTTAACCTAAGGGGTCACACACAAAATGATGATATTCAACTAAGGAGAGTTTTGGGGCAATTATGTAATTATTATAGTTTGTTAGACATTAGATTTAATTATGATTAAATCCTAATGTTAGCATAATCTCTAATGTGTTAGGATTGTCCAATACATAAGGAGGTGGCTAGTCTTTATAAAATATAAGACTTAACAAACTAAAAAGAAACATAAGAGAAAAATAATTGTACGTACTGTACAAAGAGAATTTTAGGCTAATGAGAGTTTCTAAATTACAAGAGAGATTCGATAACTTGTGCTAGCACACAAGAAATCCCTTGGTAACCCCGTTTATCTTCAAGCATGAAGATCCTTAGTTGGATTCGTTTGTGTCGATACACTTAGAGACGGGACACCTGTGTCGTTTTTATGTTCTTGATGAATCAACAAAGGAGTGAACGCTGAATCAAGAATACGATAAAAGAATTAAAAGCCTCAGAGGTACACAGTTCTCTTCTTGTTTAATTGTTAAACTATAATTAGGATATTTTATATAATCATAAGGTGATTTCGGGTTAAAGGAATCAAAATTTTTAAATTCCGCTACGCGTATGATCGTCATATTTTATACTGATTCCTAACAAGAGCCCTATAGTAGCTCAGAAGTCACTGAAGAGTGTGACAAAAATTAGGAGTTTCATTTTTGGGTGGGTATTATAGAAGATTTATTCAAGGATTTTCGATAGTATTCATTGATGATATTTTGATTTACTCGAGGAATATAGAGGAGCATGAGAAGCATTTAAAGTTAGCACTAGATTTGTTGAGAGAAAATAAATTATATGATATGTTCAGTAAATGTGAGTTTTGGTTGTGAGAGGTTCAATTTCTAGGTCATGTGGTGAATAAGGATGGAGTGGCAATAGATCCAAAGAAGACAAAGCCTATAATGGCTTAGGAGTCACCGAAGAGTATGACAAAAATTAGAAGTTTCTTAAGTTTGGCTGGGTATTATAGAAGATTTTTTCAAGGATTTTCTACAATAGCCATGTTGCTTACTAGGTTGACTAGGAAAGGTGTGAAGTGGGAAGGGACGCCTAAGTGTGAGCAGAGCTTTCAGAAGTTGAAGAATAGGTTAACAACTATCCCTGTGTTGATTATTCCGAATCTTTCTAGGAGTTTCACTATTTATAGTGATGTTTCAAGAAGAGGTTTAGGGTTTATCTTAATACAACAAGGTAGAGTAGTAGCTTAAGCGTCTAGGTAGTTGAGACCAAATGATGAGAATTATCCCACTTATGATTTAGAGTTACCTGCAGTAGTCTTTGCCTTTATAATTTAGAGACATTATCTTTTTGGAAAGAAATTCAAGATTTATATGGATCATAAGAGTTTTGAGTATCTATTTGATCAAAAGGAGTTGAATATGAGGCAAAGAAGGTGGATTGAATTGTTGAAGGACAATGATTGTGAATTTAAGTATCCGACTAAGGCGAACGTAGTAGAGGATGCTTTAAGTAGGAAATCTTGTCATATAACTAGATTGATGATAAATGAGCATAGGCTATTGGACGATATTCAAGATTTGAATTTTGAGGTGATTAAACAAAGTTCGGGAGTCATTAGTATGTGTTAGTTGAGTATTCAGTCGGATTTGAGGCAGAGAATTAATGAGATGATTTAGGGTTGAATTAGAAAAACAAAAGGTGATGTCAAGAGAATTGGGAGATTTTAGGATTTGTAAGGATGTAGTATTATTAAATTTTGGAGGTCGATTATGTGTATCGACAGATGTTAGCATTAGGCAACTGATCTTGGATGAAGCTCATAAGAGTAGGTATTCAATTCATCTGGAAGCTACAAGGATGTATAAGGATTTGAGGAAACAATTTTGTTGGATTGGAATGAAGCGAGATATAGCTGAGTACGTGTCTAGGTATCTAACATGTCAGATATGAAAGTAAAACACCAAAAGCCAACAGGACTATTGCAACCATTATATATTCCAGAATCGTAATGAGAGTGCATATCGATGGAATTTATAGCAGGTTTACATAGATCGTCAAGTGGTTATGATGTGATTTGGGTAATAGTTCATAGATTAACTAAGTCGGTTCATTTCTTTCCCTTTAAAATTTCGTATTTGCTGGATAAGTTGCCAGAGTTGTATATAAAGGAAGTTGTAAAGTTGCATGGTGTACCAACAAATATTGTTTCAGATTGTGTTCCTAGGTTTACGTCTAAGTTTTGGTAGGCATTGTAATTGGCGATGGGTACTAAATTATGATTTAGTACAAAGTATCATCCTGAAACTAATTGCCAAACAAAACGGACTATCAAGACTTTGAAGGATATGCTAAGAGCGAGCGTGTTAGACCATAGAGGTAATTGGATTTCTTATTTACCTTGAGTAGAATTTGCCTATAATAATACCCATCATCTAAGTCTACAAATGGCACCTTACGAAGCCTTGTGCGAAAGGAAGTGTAGGTTGCCATTATGTTAGATTGAAGTAGCTGAGTGAAAGTTATTAGCACATGACCTAATACAATAAACATATGAGGTTATAGCTCAGGTTTGAAGAAATTTGTTGATTACTCAAATTCGATAAAAGAGTTACACACACCATAGATGAAAACTTTTAAGTTTTGAAATAGGAGACCACGTATTCTTAAAAGTAATACTGGTAGTTAGACGTGTAAAAGGAAAAAAGTTAAGTCCAAAGTATATTGGACCATTTCAGGTGTTAGAGAAAGTAGGACTTGTAGCTTATCGTATCGCATCACCACCTGACTTATCCAATTTGCATGATGTATATCATGTGTCAAAATTGAGGAGTTACATGATTGATCCCATGTATGTAATTATGTACGAGCAAGAAGAGGTTATAGATAATTTAGAGGTAAAATTTTGACTTTGTGGGATTTTGGATCAAACTATTTGTCAAATAAGGAATCAAGAGATTCCATTAGTGATAGAGACTTGGGGGGGGGGGGGGTTCGGTGGATGGAAATGTGACATGGGAGCGAGAGGAGGAGATATGAAGGAAGCATATTTGGAAATGTTTGAGGTAAAGTAAATTTTAGGGACAAAATTCCTTTATTAGTGAGGGAGAAAATGTAACACCCTTGGACTGCTGACCAAGAGATGAAAAGTACATGATCAATTTTATTGCATCGAGAAGTAAATTCTTGTTGAATATTTATGATGAAAGAGTAAAAAGATATTTTTAATTGAGTGATTTTAAATTTTGAGAGGAATATGCATATAGGGTTTATAAAATATATTGTACGTGGTAGAAAAGGATAAAATATTAATTTTGCTCATATATTAAGATAGTGAATGATAGAAATATAAAATAAGTTAAATATAAATTATAATTGTCGAGTGTAAGTCCAATATAGGATGAATCTATATAAATTAAGGATTTAATTGAAAGTAGGAAACATAAAGGATTAAATAGAAAATCAAGAAGTTATGGACTAAAATGAAAGAAATGAAAAACGTAGGGGTTCTAAGTAGAAAATGGTGGAAGCATGTATTAATTAGTAGACAAGTGCATTTATGAAAGAATTATGGTGCCTCCAAAAACCATGATTTTGGAAAGTAGTTTGCATATAGAAGCTAGGTGGCATGAGGATGGAATGGCTAGGTGCAAAGAATGCTATGTGTTAAGACAAGAAACAATGTGCATTTATGGTGAAGTAAATGTGCAATAAATGGAAGTAATGATGAGAGTTAAGAGTGTGACACTTGGCATGATTGGTAGCTAGAAGAATATTTGGCCATAATGAGAAATAATGGTGGTGTAAGAGCTTGTTAGTGGCCAGTTTTATATAGGAATAGGAGAGGATGGTGTGTTTTGTAATGGATGGGGTGGAAGAATTAGGTGTCAAAGAGGAGAAGTCATGGTTGCATGCAATAGATGAGGTGGCAGCAAGGAAGGATGCATGGCAAGGCTTAGGTGGCAAGGTATGGAGAAGAGAAATTAAGGAAGGAATAATGTAGGGCAACGGTGGTGTGAGGAGATATGAAGGTGACTGCTAGACAAGAGGGGAATAATTTATTAAATAAGCTATTCCCATGCAAAGACTTGAAATGCACGGGAAGTGATAGGCAATCATTATTAGGAATATGAATAAAATATTATGAAATTAGGAAACATTAGTGCTTTTATATAGGCGTCAAACTATGATCAAGAAAGGAGTTAGGGAGACACTAAGAGTGGAGATGTGAGAGAAACAAAAAGAGAGAGAAAGAGAGGAAGTTTGGTTAAACATAAACCAAGCGTTGAAATTGAGTGAAATTTGGAGAGTAATTCATTTCACATTGAGAATTCCAAATCTATCATTGCATGTATGATCAAGAGACTCGAGGATAGAGATTTTGAGTTGGCCAAAATTGAGGTATAAAGATTCTTAAACTTGAGCTCTTGAAGTTGATTATAACTAATTGATAATGTTAATTCATGATTTAGTGTGAATTCTAGCCGAATTATGTTAATAAAATGGAATTATGATTGATCTATGAAAAATTGATTACGTATGAATTTGGGAAAAAATTACATAGTAAATTAATTAAATCACATAGGTGGCCCGGACTTCAATTTTTAGAAATAGACCAAGTGTTGGCTGAAAATGGTTAATTGGGTTTGGTGAAAATTAATTGTTACAAATAGTTCATGAATTGATGGAAATAAGTGTTGATCGAGAAACATAGTTAAGAAAACTAGTGTTTATTATATAGTCAAGTAATATAATTAGAGGATAATATTGTAAACTAAAAATAGCTAGCCCAATATGGTTGGAAATATAATAGTCATATGTAATAATTAACTAAAAGAATTAGGTAAACTGAGAAGGTTAAAAAGAAAAATTAGAAAAGTTAGAAGTATTAAATCAATAATAAAGATTAAATTTTACCTAAGCAAGGTTGGGGACAAAAAAATTGGTTGAGGACAGAAATGTAATTTGGATAATAGGGTAACAAGTAGTCATATGCATATTCCTATCAAATGTGGTTTTTAGTGTGCATGAGTTAAACTATCATTTTTACTCCGTAAAGCTCCTCCGTATGCATGCATTGAATATAAGTGATTGTTTTGATGAAAATTCCATGCTTGATGCTTAAGATGAAAAAATGCATGGTGTGTGATTAGTTTTGAGATTATGGAATGTAAGTCGGATTGGTTGAGTGAACTGATGTATACGACAAGGTTGCTGAAGAGCCCGTGTGTTAGTAGGCCAGAGTAGCTGAAACACCTGTGCAGTGAAGGGTCAATTGTGTATTGATCTTCCTATCTGAGCACATGCAGGCTTGTAGTGGATTTGGACCCCTTGAGTACTTAGTAGCCCTGATCTGACTAGGTATGTTTCCTGACAGGCTAGCCCATCTTGAGGATAGTCCACACATTTATAATAGGTTTCTCATGCATGCACTTCATCTTTTTGATTTTATAAAACGAGACACCTCTCTATTTTAAAAAATATATATGTATATCTACTGAGATTTCTGTCTCTATTTTTAGTCTCAAATTTATTTGCTAATATAAAGATGCAATATGTAGGTGATAGCACTTTGTGGTGGTCTCAAATGCAATAGGTTGGTCATGCATATCATGTACAACAGTATACTTTTCTCACTGGGTAGTATGCATACACGGATCCTATTATCAGGGATTACCCTATGGAAGATGCTAATAGGGTGCCCAGTCAACAAGGTCCGGGTGGTGGTGGTGTTGTAGGTGAGAGTGTTGGTAGTAGTGTTTTGATTTAGGATATTGTGGATGAGGTTCCTTGTTTAGTGGAACCAGTAATGGAAAAGTTAGTGGATGAGGTACCAGGTTTTAGAGTACCTAATGTGAAGATAAAGGAGGAATTGGTGTAGATTCCAAATATTATGGAGGATGATCGGGGAGGTATTGGTGAATACCATTTGGAGGTTCCTTTTTGGGACAGCAATGCGAGGCTTGTAGAGGTGGTAAATACTAAGGATATTAGGGCATACTAAGATGCCTTGACTATATTCTTTTGGCATGAGTCTTTTATAAACTATGATTGCACACCTTGAAGGCATTAGGAAGCCTTTTGTTTAGAGATATTTAGAATGCATTGCTATTATTTAGTAATATCTTATTTTCGATGTATTAACTTCACTTTACAGTATGTTACTTTTGGTAATTAATAATATAAATGTATATTTTAATTCATTTTGGCGTACGGGTGAGTGTGTTTTATTTAGAAGGATATGTTGTGTCATAACTACCAAAGTAATGTATAAATTTATTCTGACATTCAAATAGGTCCACGTATCATAAAATAGTGTTTACTATGATACGAGATAAGCCATAACACATCTATCCTATAGAAGAGTGTGGTGCACTAGTAGGAAGTGCTATAGCATTTCTTTATACCCAAAAGTGTTGCAGTTCGCCCTTACATTATTATCATAAAAACTGTCTTAATCATACTGTATGAGAAATCTAACATTTCAATGTTGAAATAGGATAAGACAAGTTACAAGTACATAGAATAGGCTACCGACCCAAGCTACACAAATGAGCAATTTTCAAAGGTATAAGCTCGAAATTTTTAGTTCATGCTTGAAGGACGGGAGTATGTAATATACATACTTGTTTCATTATTTTAATTTTTATATATTTGTTTTGGGACTAATGAGAGTTATACTGATCTTCTAATTTAGTGACTTAAATTAGCCTCAACCTCGACCTAAATCCTTTTAAAAGATAGTTTTTAAAGGTTAACTCCTAATTCGGCAACTCCGATCTCATCTTATTCGTTCTCACAGCACGAAGAGCTTTTAGTCTTTCCCTTCCCATTTTCATAGTTCTAGCTGAAGGCAAACTGGATATAAACTCTAAATATATCAAAGACTCTGACCTTGTCATCCTCGCAGCTCGAATGTTTGATCTTGTCGTTCTCATGAACCTAGAACCTTTCCACTTTAATTTAATCATGTTCATAACTAGGATGTTATATTATCATGATCTTAAACTAATTTTAAAATTTGATCTTATCTCTTGGTCTCAACGACCTTATTGATTTACATTCATGGTCTCAAAATCCTAACTTATAACCTAAGCTTGACATCTATGATCTTGATCTCGATCCTTATGATTTCAATCTCAATATCTCGTCTTTGCCCCTATCAACTCCAAGTCCAATTCACTTTACTTATCAAACTTGTTTTAGGGAGACTGATGTTAATACAGGATTGCATCCAATCCTATACTGACACGACACATGGTACCATGACACATGTCACCATATATTGGACATGTAATAATGAAACAATAAGCATTGGAGTGTTAACAGGTCCACATGACCACCATGTAGGTCTATTGAAGAACAGGAATGGAGACCTTGTGATTAGCTCTCCAGCTCAAACAAAATTCAACATCAACAACATGAAAAATATGTAAATCCAAGTCATTTTCAGTTTTTAAAAAAATAGTAGGGTTTATATGTGGCTAAAACCTTATACCGTTCCTTTTGTCTTTCCCTTGTGTTTAACTTTCAGGCGCAAAAGAAGTTCATTTCTTCAAATCCTTGGCATTCTGATGATATCTCTAGGGTTTATTAGGCTCTCTTATACTCCCACCTAAGTCATCCTATATAATCTTGATAAGGGAAAAATCAAGCTACAAGAATTGACTCAAAAGATTGATAAAGTAAGGATAGAAGAGAAAGAAATTGAGAGAGGCTTTCATCCAAATTTCGTTTACAAATCAGATGCTTTAAAATACAATGAATCTTAACATTCATACACGTTTATCCTTTCTAACAACCTAATAGACTCTAACTAACCAGATGACCTAGCACATACTATGATAACAACTTAACTAAATAAGTTGCTAGCTCTAGTAAATGAAATGGTGCATTGCGAGTTGTTAAGTTGATGGCTTGTGTTTATCCAACCTTTATACTTATAACCCGAGGCCTAGAGTTTGATCCACCTGTATTAATACCTCCTTTTTTAGTGAATTCTTGCGCACAAGGATTCGAATGGGGATATTGGTTTTCAAAGCATTGTAATCCTCCCATAAGCAGTCATCTTGACAGTTATTAAACCATTGCACTAAAACTTATGCTATAGGCTTTTGGACCTTCTGATTATTGTTCTGTTAAGTATAGCCACTGGTTCCAAGGCTAACTAACCTTCTTCATTAAGACTAGGCAATTGCTGATAAACCACATGATTTCCATGTTGTCTCTTGAGTAGAGATACGTGGAACACATTATGTATCTTGGACCCTAAGGTAATTGCAGTTTATATACTACATTTCTTACCTTAGCCACAACTTGGATAGGTCCATGGTATTTAGTAGCTAATTTTTTGTAATTGCTAGTATGCATTGAACTCTGTCTATAAGGCTTAATCTTCAGATAGACCTAAGCCCTCACTTCAAACTCCCTTTATGTTTTATGCTTATTTGCCTGTAGCATCATTCTTTCTTATGCCTTCTTAAAGTGCTACTTCAATAGTTAGACAGTGGCCTCTTTAGCTATTAAAGACCTATCCACTGCATCATTGCTAGAATCCTTCTTAACATAAGGAATATGGGAGAGTGGTTCTTGGTAGAACATAGCTTGATGAGGTGTCATATTAATGGATGAATGGTGAGTTGAATTATACCACCATTACTCTACAGGAATCAATTTCACTTGAGTTTTAGAATTGTCCCCTGCAAAACACCTCAAGTATAGCTATACACATCTGTTTAACCATTAGTTTGTGGATGGTAGGCTGTAGAATAATGCAACTTAACTTCTTGAATCTTGAACAGCTCCTTCAAAAGCCCAGACATGAATATGACATCTCATATTTGATATAATCTCCTCAAGCAGTCCATGTATACCATACACTCTATCCATGAAGGCTTGTGCTACTGAGGTTATAATGTTTGGATACTGCAATGCTATATCATTAGTATAACAGTTTTGCTTTCTGAACCAGGCAAGGATATAGAAAACTAAACCCTTTTAGGTATGGGTAAAGGGTGCAATTTCTCCTTTAAACCTTTGACAAATTTCATATTTTCTCACAAAATTCCTCACATTCTTCTGCATACCCTTCCAATAGAATGTACTTCCCAATCTTCTTAAGGTAGCATGAACTCCATAATCATGAGCTGGACCACTAGCATGGAACAATAGCAACTAGCTCTTGCTTGAGTTCTTCATTGTTACCTACTACTAGTTTTCCTTTCCTTCTGAGTTGGCCTTGCACCCACTCATAGTGTTTGTGTTTGCTTTGATGTTGTTGTGCTTCTTGACAGAGCTTCATTAAGTGGTTGTCTTCTTGGCAGCTTGTCATTACCCTTTGAAACAAATCAGTAGTCACAGTAGATAGAGCTAGACAAGTAACTTCATTACTTTTATTTCCTGCGACTTTTGAAAGTGCATCAGCAACTTTATTTTCCTTCTTGTACTGAATTTCATAATCTAACCCCATTGGTTTGCCAAACCATTTCTACAAGACTTGGTTACGCTTTTTCTGTTCTAACATGTGCTTTAAGGCTTGGTGATATGTCTTTATATTAAAGTGCCTGCCTGTGAGGAATTGCTTCCACCTGTTAATAGCATACATTATGGTAATAAGATCTTTTTCATAGGTTGACAAAACCATATGCTTAGGTTCTAATGCTTTGCTCATGAATGCTAATGGATGGCTATTCTATAGCAATACTGCTCTAATTCCACACCCTGAAGCATCTGTGTCCCCAACAAAGGCTTCATCGTAATCTGGTAGTGCTAACACTGGTGCTTGAGTCAGTAGCCTGTTGTACCTAAGAACCTTCTTAGTTTTTTAACTATTCTTGGTCTAGGCAACTCACTCATGGTTGGTATTTTCTTTGGGTCTATAGATACTCCAGCTTCAGTGATTATATAACCCAAGTATTCTATATGTCCACTTGCAAAAGTACATTTACTCTTTTTTGCAAACACCACATACTTTCTTAATAACTATAGCACCTGTCTTCACTGCTCTATATGTACCGTCCAAGACTTATTGTACACTAGTATGTCATAAAAGAGAACCAATACAAATTTTCTCATAAATAGTTTGAATATGCTGTTTATTAACCCTTGGAATGTGGCAGGTGCTTTAGTTAATCCATATGGCATAACCATAAATTCATATAACCCTTCATGGGTTCTAAAAGTAGTCTTATGAATGTCGTAAGGTGCCATCCTAATTTGATGGTAACAACTTCTCAAATCCAACTTAGAGAAGTATCTTACCCCATGCAATTTATCTAGTAGTTCTTCTATTAGTGGAATAGGCAATTTATTGTTCAGTGTTAATTGATTCAGCCTCTTATAGTCCACACAAAACCTTCATGTGTCATCCTTTCTCTTAACTAGAACTATTGGTGATGCAAATGAGCTACTGCTACATCTGATTATGCTATTATCCATCATTTCTTTAACTAGTTTTTCAATAATGTCTTTTTGCAATGGACCATATCTATATGGTCTCAAATTGAACGATTCTAATTGTTCTTTAAGAATAATTTAATGGTTAAATTGCCTTTTGGGTGGTAATACTTAAGGAGTAGCCAAATATCAGTATATTCTTACAGTAAAGCTTCTAGATCAGGTTGATTTACCTCTGTTTGTAGAAACTCACTGGAAAACATGGTTGTTGTCATCCACTGCATTTACTTGTATCAACATACTGTGTTTTAGTTTGTTCTTGACTGTTTTTTTGCTGCTATACATGCATACTAATGATCCCTTTTTCCCTTGCAATATGACCTTTTTGTTTCCCCATTTGAATTCCATGACTAGTTCTTGAAAATTTCATCTAATATTGCCTAAGGCGGCCAACCATTGAATGCCCAATACTGGATCATAACTGTTCAGAGGCATGACTAAACTGTCTGCACTAAAATTGGTTTAAGTCGTACTCTACTTCAAGTTGGAACACATTGAAGAAATTACTAGATTGGAGCCATTTTCCACTATTACTTCCATATCCTTTGTCTGCCTTAGCCTTAATCCCAGCTTTTTGGTTAACTCTATATCTACAAAATTATGTGTTCTCCCACTATCAATGAGTATCACCACTTCTTGTTTCTTGACATACCTTTTGCTTTCATTGTCTGAAACTCTTTAATCAATTGACCTAGTCCATTTACAGACACTGCTTGTAGTGAAATAACAATTTCTTCTTCATTTCCATCCCCTTGAGTATACATACTCATGTGCAGTATCTCCTCTTCAGACTTACTCTCACCTTTTACAATGGTTGTCATCAATGATCTTCCTTTTCTATAGTTATGGTCTGCAGTGAACTTGTCATTGCAATAAAAGCATAACTCTTTCTTTTTTCTTTCCTCCATTTCTGCTTTTGACATTAAAATGTTAGTTTCTTATAACTGTCATTATCTACACACTTATAGGCTTTATTGTAAAGTTTGTCTTTGTGTTTGGATTATTTTGATTGCATAAATGTGTATTGTGGCTATTGTTTGGGTTGAATCCTGTTGTTGGCAAAGAATTAGGGTAGGGTGATTGTTTAGGAAGGTTTTGATAAGGTTTAGGAAACAATGAGGCAGTGTCCATTTTCAACTCTTGTAACGAAATATTAATGCCTAAAAACCTAGCATCCATGGTTTCCATCTTTAATTCCAAGGCTGTAAGCCACTGGTCTATGATAGTAGCATTCACATTCACCATTTTCAAGCCAGGAGCAGGCTCTGATACTACCACACCTTACCTCTCAAGTGCACTATTTGGTGCAGCATTGGAAGCATGTTGAATCCTATGAAAAGTTTTAGTCAATTCAAGGGTTAATGTACATAGGTTAATAAGAGTTTCTCATAATTGTAATAGTTAAAATATTCACGTAATCTATACTTTTACTTCTCTATTTATATCTTATTTAGCTTTGTAATAAGTTAGTAGAAGGTTTCCCACTTATTCTAATTAATGAAATATTCAATTATATACACTTTCTTGAGTACTTTCTGACTAATTAACAAGTATTCATTTTACCATTTCCAAGTCTCTCTCTAAGTATGCTCAATTTTATTTATATGCTTCAATTTGTCTGAATTCAGATTAATTTACTTAAAATGAGATGCTTAATGAGTATTTCTATTAATCAAGTATATCATGTGCCATGATTAATTAATCACAAAAGTTAAGGATAAATTTAGATTTTTAACACATTAGCGTTTTCTTGTTTTCTACTCAAGTTTTATGCTCAAGGGTGGAATTCTGATTTTTTTTTTTTTCCATAGGGTTGGTTTTTTTTAGTTATTTTTGGTTCCTAATTCCTACATTATATTGTTTTATACTAAAAGTTTTGGTTCTTTCCCCCACCGCAAGTTCTGCTTGGTCATGAACAAGGTTCATAAAGGGCCTAAAAGTGTAGTTTTACAAAGCAAGTGCCTTATTGGATTGCATCCTTACTTAGGAATAGGTTGGATTGTGCCGTAAACCAATAAAGAGAGTGGGAATGGAAATTGGTTTTTGAAAAAATATTTAGGACTACCTGACTTAAAATCTGTTTCTTGAATGTGCTTTGGCCGTTCGTTCAATTTCTTGTGAATTCATGCACATGGAATGTTTAAACATATCTATTTTTGTGTATCCAAGAGGATTTGTTTTGCCTTCGTCCAATGGTTTGATTGTCTTACACATGCAAGAGGAGTAGAAAATATGTGCCAATTTGAGTTCTTTGGCAATAATTGCCAGCATCCATAAAACATCTTAGCCCTCAAATTAGATTTACAAAGAGAGAATAGAGAATATGATTTAGATTATATGGAAGCCAATTTCAGCTAATAAAGATTTTCTTTTTTTTGAACCTAACAAGGATTCAAGGAAACATTGAAGGATTTGAAAGTCGACCAACAACAAAACTTGAAACTAGGATTTAAATTTAGGAATATGTCCCTACTCATTGATGTTTTCTATTGGCTTTTTAAGGTTGACATAAGGACCAGCAAAGCAGTAACGGCTAAATACAATTGTTTGAGTTGTACCTTTCATTGTCCATTTGAAAAGGCAATAGTTTTTAATTATTGCCAAAACGTGTGTATGCTTTGCTTTGTTTTGCTAGGTAATATATTATAATTATCAGTGAGTCAAATTCATTCCATGATTATGACTTAAAATAATTTATTCCATACAAGTATGATGCCATAAATGCTCTATGGGTGTCAATCCTAAGGAAGTTTTAGGTTATGATTCTGGTTCTTAGTTGGTCTTTAGGATTTTTAGCTTGTTGGATCTAGTCAATTATACAAAAGATAAATTTTCAGCTTATCTTCAGCTAAATCTAGTTCGCCCCTTGAACATTCAAATGGAAGAGCAGAGTTTAGGATAGGGACTTTAATTAGTGCACTGTTCTTGTCCCTATTGGCTTCTAATTCCATGTGATTGCTTACTTTCATACAATCTACTTATTATTATTATTTTATTAAAATAGGCTCAATGTATTTCTATCTTGAAATGATATGGGATTGTAGATGAATTATGCTACTCGTTATTATGTATGAGTCTTAAGTCTTCTACTAATAGATTTTTGAAAATATTGAAAATATAGGGTTTTTGTTTTTTTCTAATGCTTTGTGACCAGCTTTCTTTAACAAAATTAATAATTGAAAGAGAATTGGAATGTGGAGAAGAAAGTTGCCGAGATAGGTATTTCAGTGAAATGTTGAGTTTACAACGCTGCCGCCACTCGTTATCTTTTCAAGATATTACTGTCAAAAGAAAAATACATGGAATTTTGTTTCCTTACCACATGTAAACTTGTATATATTTTTTAGTCTTGGTGGAAATGCTTATGATGTTATTTGTTATGTTACTTCTTAAAAGTTGTCATTTTAGTATCTAATATAACTATGGAAATGGAATCATTTACTTGTGTGGTTTCATTAAAAGTCTCACTAAAATCCATTCACCACAACTCATCACCAACTTGGGGACTAGAATTGAATACATGAATAAGATATCACTAGGATGTTGTTTGTTGAGTTTTCTTTTGAGGGTTTTAGCTTAGAAAAGTTAGATGGTTATTCTTTCATTGTAAGTCAAGTTTTCTATTATAGCATTATTTGATTAAATGATGCTTATTCTTTTTTTTTTTTTTTTTTTTTTTTTTTTTTTTTTTTTTTTTCTATTATAGCATTATGTTGTTGTTGGTTTGTCATTAATTTCTACCTTGTTATTACGCAGTCATGCCAAAAGGATGTTCTACCCTTTTTAAAGGACATTCTAGAGCTTCATCATCTCTGTCTACAACATCCATTTCATCTCCATCTACAACTGTAGCTGCACCAGTCCCTTTACAACTACAGCGCCAGTACCCTACCTCCCTTTACAGCTAGAACTCCACCTCCCAGTGTTTCGTTACTTGCATTATCCTTGGAGCAGGTTCGAAACCTATCTGACATGTTAGTTACAATTTCAAGTTTAATAATAATTTTTCTTATTTATTGATTTTTTTTATGTATTTCATTTTTCTTACACATACTTAATTTGTATTGTAGCTTCATGTCATAATCAGGATGTTAAGTTTGGGGTAGATCTTTAGCCCCGTGCAGAGGACGATGTCCCCATGAGGCGGGTGATGTCGTTGAATATGCCATGGGCAAAATAAGATTGCCCCTCTCCATGATAATGAGGAGGATCACCCACTCATCAACATAGTTAGAGATAAGTAAATTATCTTTGTATTTTTGTATTTAATTGTATTTATACCTTGTATTTTATTTACATGCATTTCTATTTTGTTTGTATTGCAGGGCATTCACTAGGAGACGACTTTAAGAACACTAAGGTGGGCACTACCATTTTTAGTATTATTCTGAATAACCTTCCATGTCTGGTTTTCCACTATCAGAAATTCCTAGAGACATAAAGACATTATGCTATAATGATTTTACGGTAAGTTCAATTGTATTATTATTTAATATGTTGTTAAATTACTGTCAATTTACTTTTATTTTGTAATTTATGCTATAGAGACGGTTTAGGCTCTTTCTTAAGGAGAGAGTTGAGTCTTGAGCTATGTTCAATGCAGAGACTGGAAAGAGATGCACCGATATATTCCAAATGCTGTGTTCCAAAATGGAATTGGAAGCAGCCATCTAGCTTGTTATCTTGGAAGAAGGATGAGTTCTCAAATTGCATCCCATAGAATTGGAGGAATTAGTTATGTGACAAGTGGGCAAGCCCAGACTTCTAAAGGTGATCTCGGACGATGGCAGTGAATAGGCGAGGGAAAGGAGAGCTTATTCATTGTGCATTTGGCTCAATCACAAAGCTGTTTACCATAAGTGCTACAGACTTTACTAACGCAAACGTACATATCATTAACAAGTAATAAAGTGTTGAGTATAGATTGTTCCCACCAGAAATTAAATCTAACAATCGTTAAGTGCTAAAATTAACTAATCCTAACTTTACCCAAATGAATGAAACTTTGAGATTTATAGCTAAACTAAACTAAAGCAAGTAAGCTTAGGAATGTGAGAAAACCAAGAATTACAAGTTCCCTTAATACTTTACTTGGGTTAATATTATCTTATCATGCTTAGCTATGATATCGAATTACTAACCTAGAGTTCTTATTCAATTATAAATATTTTTCGAGTTACTTTTAATAATATCTTACTTAACCAATTCACTATATTTCGATGAGAATTGAGTTAAGCAACATTCATTAAGAATACACCTAAGATGTAGTGGTTGGAATTCTTGAAAGACTATGAGTGTGAGTTGAAGTATCACTTTGGAAAAGCTAATATAGTGGCAGATGAATTAAGTAGGAAGTCATGACATGTAGCTAAAATGATGGTTTAGGAATACAACTTGCTTGAAGAGTTTAGCGATGCAGTGTGTAAGATGGAAGAAGTTAAGCATAAGAGTATGATCCTTAACACTATAAGAGTTCAACCAGACTTGAAACTAAGATTGAAAGAGGCTTACAAATAGAAAATTACCTAGTAAGGCCTATTAGAATAAACCTCTCCTTAGATAAACTTGCTTAAATTTATGTTAAAGAGATAGTCAAGATTACATGGAATTCCAAGTAGCATAATCTCAAATAGATACCTAAGGTTCACATCCAAGTTTTGGCAGTACTTGTAACAAGCCTTAGCTACCAAGCTCAAATTTAGTACTGCATACCATCCATAAACAGATGGGCAGTCTGAAAGGACTATCCAAATACTACCATTGGCAGAATTTGCATATAACAACTCCTTATCATTAAAGCCTGCCGATATCCCCCTATGAGGCTTTGTATGGTAAGAGGTGTAGGTCAACTAAATGCTACATTGAACTTGGTGAAAGAAAATTGTTAGTGCCAGACATTATATAGCAGACCACTAAAGAAACAGGGAGGATTAGAGACAAGTTAAGGGCTGCATAAAGTTGGTAGAAAAGCTATGTAGACAAGAGAAAGAGACCTTTCACTTTTGAGGTTGGTGATCATGTATTCCTTAAGGTGACACCAAACATTGGCTTTGGGAAAACTAAAATAGGGAGGATGCTAGGACCAAGGTATATAGGGCTGTATAAAAGTTTGGAGAAAATAAGCAAGGCAGCTCATAAGTTAGCACTACCACCTCACCTAGTTAATGTACATGATGTCTTTCATGTATCTTAACTTAGAAAATACAAGCCTAGTTTGAATCATGTGCTGGAATATGAACTTAAGGAATTGAAAAGTAATGTGAGATTCAAGTAGAACCTACAAGAATAGTAGCTAGGAAAACCTAATTCAAACAAGGACATATTGTACCTTTACTCAAAGTGGCATGTAATGGTTTTATAGAAGGGAATGCTACTTGGGAGAAGGAATCAGGAGTCAGAGCAGCTTATACTTGGTTGTTCTTGAGGATAAAATTCTTTTAAGGGTTGGTGTATATAATATTCCACACTATGCACCCACATTACACCTATTTGCATATACATGTTTATATGAGTGTTTAGTGGAAAGGAAATAATTCAGTAAAGATTAAAAACAACTTAGTACAAAAATAATTGAAGTAAACCAAGTTATACTACAATCTGCTTATTACATGCCTAGCTAAAACACTTAGAAACTAGAACTTAGCATGAACAACATTACTTAGTTGAATGATAATTCATGCAGGTATGTATGTGGAATTGCGGCTAATGCATAATCTGAAATTTAGAAGATAAGCCTAAGTTCTAATGAAAGGAAAACTTATCGAAATTTGAGAATGTAAGCTATTCCTATGGACTCATAGAACTTAGAAACATTAAAGGAAAATTGATGAAAATCTTAAGGAAGTAAATTAGACCAAGTTGACAAAAATATGCTTAATGACTCTCTAAGATGCAAGTCTAACCTCTAATTAGGATGTTAAAGGAGCTAAAATAAACAAAACATGAATTATACTTGTATTGGGTACAAGTATACACTAATATAATATTAAATTATACTAGTGAAGGATTAGGTGGGAGTTTAAAGGTTGCTCCTATATGGGTATAGAAATAGAATTAGTAGGGGACAAGGGTGTTTGGATACTGGAATAAGTAATTATACACTACCTTATACCTACTTGCTACTTAATAATATACAACTAATCTTAGGGATAAACTAGTCAAACTGCTATCACATGCAAAAGCTATATGGCTAAGTCTTCTTCTTCTCCTTCTCATTTCATTTTTGCAACTCTTACACTGAGAGAAGAAGAATGGAGAGTTAAATTGAGAGAGGGATGCATGAAGGCTTAAATGAAGTCTAATCAAAATTCTGGAACCATAGTTCAACTCAGAATCACTCAAAGGTTCACTTACTTGGGGCATAAGCAAAGGTTGAGAGTGTTTAGGGTGTGAGGGATTCTAGAGCAAGCAATTGGGTAAGGAAGGCTATCTATGACTTTAATTATGCAGTTTATAAGGGATTTAGAGAAGAGAATTAAGAGGAAACACTAACTAGGATAAAGAGGGCTGAAATTGGACACTTAGGCAAATTTTGGAATTTCACTGCTAGTTGTTGGGGTATCTGTTGCATGCCTCTTAAACCTTTTTTCCCTTAAGTCGTAGGATGAAATTACTCATTTTACTCTTAAAATGCCTTATGCAACTTGTATTCCTGATTGAGGAAAATGAATTTGTTCAACTCTTGTTGAGGATTATGCATGAATGAGCATTTTGGTACTATGTCCATTTTGTGTTAATTGGCATTTGGTTTTCAAGCAAAACCAGGCCATAAGAAGGATTAATTACCTAGGCTTGGTTCTAGAGTTAGAGAGAATTAATTAGTATGTATGACATATAGCCAGAGTCACAAAAGGATGACTAAATTCCTATTGATACCATGATGATTGAGTTGGACAATAGTACTTGCATTAAAGAATTTATTTGCATTTTGTTTTCTTACTTGGCATCATTTGTTAACTAATTTGCATGCTGCACACGTTGAGATTTATGTCTCATGTTTTCTTTAAATTGATGCCTGTCGATTAATCCCTTTGGCAAGCAAGCTTGGTCATAATGGTTTTTGTGGTATATGCCCTCCATTGCATTTACACTTGCTATGTAGAATACTATAGAGATTACATGGTTATAAATGAGTATTGGCAGACCTACTAGGGAGAATACCATGACTATGGGAATGAAGACTTCATGCAGAATAGGTAGGACTGCTTAATGTTATGTTCTGTTTTGTATATAATTAGAGTACTGAGATGTAGTGTCAATTCACTAATGTACTCTTAAGTGTACAAATGTAATCAGTTTGGTAGTTGTCCTTTTCAGTAAGCAGTTAATTCCTTAACCAGGTTCTTATGGACTTCTAGGTCTGCATATGTAAAGAAATTTGTCAAGAACTATGGAATGTAAGCATTAACCATCATGTGAGATGAGGAGTAAACATCCTTCTATGTTTAAAATTTGAGTCTTGTTATAATCCTTATACTCAGTGAACTATAGAACTTGATATACATCTATATAGATTGTCTTCTTACCATGAATACAAATTCTAGACATTGCTTTAGAGCAATTAACATGAGCTTAGACAAATTGAAGTAAAATACAAGAATTGAGCCCTATAGAAATGCGCTTAGTAATGGCTTAAGTAATTATTTGTTATATTAATAAGAAATTACTCAAGAAAGTGTAAGAAAATACAAATTTTATTAATAATCACAAGTAGGAAACCTCCTATTGACTTTTACAAAATTGATCCAAAATAAAGGCTAGAAACCAAAAGTATATATTACCTGACAAGGAAATTTTACAAGTATAAGGATTACTACTAAGTACTTATAAGAACCTACTAATTCTTTAATAACACTCACCAGAATTTACACATGCTTCAAATACTAAATAAGTTAGACACCTTGAAAGGCAAAGTGTTACATTTTTGATATAAGAGCAAAGTTTCAGGCATTGCTGGGTAGTTAAGGGTCAATAGGAGGTTTGTCAATGACATGCATGACAATTTTGCTTGTAAATGTGCTCAATGTATTGAAATTTTGATTATATGTGTAATCTATGTGAGAGAAGGCAAGGATAGGCAGTAAGGGTAGATAGTGGCTTGAATTGTTTAAGTTAGAATTAATGACAATTTTGCTTGTAAATGTGCTCAATGTATTGAAATTTTGATTATATGTGTAATCTATGTGAGAGAAGGCAAGGATAGGCAGTAAGGGTAGATAGTGGCTTGAATTGTTTAAGTTAGAATTAATAGGGTGTTGTGTTGCAATCCAATATGGCACTTGAGAAGAGGATTCAAAATGACATTCTGGAAGGCATACTCAATGCCCTTGAAAGAGTGACAGGGGTGTTAAGAGAGCAAACAGAGGCTCGTGTGGCTGCCACTGAGGCTGCAAAGGCTAGAACTACTATAGCAGTCAATGCTGCAGCAGCCTTGCAAGATAATAGGAACATTAGACCAAGACCAAGGGAGGCAGAAGCCTTTGTGGACTATTTTAGGAAGGCAAATCCACCTTCCTTTATGGGGAGCAGTGACTATAGTATTACTGAAAGGTGGATTCACTAACTAAAGAAGATATTTAAGGTGATTGGTTGTGAGGATAATGACAAGGTGGTGCTAGCTACCTATATGTTAGAGGGTGAAGCTGAGTATTGGTGGAATAGTGTAGAAAGGTTGGTGATGGCTAGGGAGATAGACTTGATATGGGAGAATTTCAATGAAGCTTTTTATAGGAAGTATTTCAGTAGTGTGAAACAAGACTTAGAGGTTAAGTTCAACCAATTTCAGCAAGGGAAAATGAGTGTTGTAGAATATGAGAATAAGTCTGAAGAATTGTCCAAGTTTTCCACTTATCTTCAAAACACACATGATGATAGGGGGGAAGGCTAACAAGTTTTAAAGAGGGTTAAATGCAGATGTGAGGGATAAAGTAGCAACACTTGAAGTAGGAGATTTTGCTCACTTAGTGAATAAATGCAAAATTGCAGAAAGAATATGTAGTGAGGTAGAAGTAGAGAGAAAGAGGAGATATAAGCATTCAAAAAGGTTTAGGAAGGCTGAAAGAAATAAGAGTAACAAGAAGGTAGCAGGACCTGGAAATTAGAAGCAAACACAAGGCTTCTAAAAGGGAGAATAGGTTAAAGGAAAATGAAGGAAGGAAAGGCAGTATGACAAGTGTGGGAAGAATCATAGTAATAGACCATGCCAGCAGGGTGCTAACAACTGCTACAATTATGGAAAAGAAGGTCACATGGCACATTTCCACTCTAAACTTGGAAATGAAAGTGCACTTAGAAGACCTACCATACCAGGCAGGGTATTTGCATTAGATAAGAAGGAAGTAGAAGGAGATGGGAATGTAATTCTAGGTAAGTGCATGCATGTTGGACATAAAGTAGTTGTACTCTTTGATACAAGGGCTTCCCATTCTTTTGTGTCTATTGCATGTGTGCATAGAATATGCTTGAAAACTTGTAGAATGGCTCTTAACATGTTGGTTGAGACCCCAACAAGAAAATCTATGGTTGTGTGTGATATATATCAAGGAAATGGGTTAGAAATTCAAGGCAAATTAAGTTATCTAGACTTGGTTTGTCTTTTAATGCATGCTATAGATGTGTTCCTGGGAATGGACTAGCTAGCTGAACAAGTGAAGCAAGATTGCAAGAATAGGAAGGTAGAATTTCCTAAGATGGCAGGGTGTGAAACCAAGCCTGCACTTAGTACCATAATAGTATTCGTACTTTAAGCTAGGAAGTTAGTTTGGCAAGAATGCTAAGGTTATTTGGCATTTCTTACTGAAGCCAAAGATGAAGAGAAGAGCCTAGATCAAATCCTAGTAGTAAGGGATTTCCAAAGCACCTAACTAGACTACCTCTAGAAAGGGAGTTAAAGTTCATAATGGACACCATTATAGGCATTGCACCTATCTCCAAAACACCTTATAGGATGACACCTATTGAATTAGCTGAATTGAAGAAACAGTTAGAAGACTTGATAGAGAAAGGATTCATAAGGCAAAGTTCTTCACCTTGGGGAGCACCAGTCTTGCTTGTGAAGAAAAAGGATGGAAGTCTTAGATTTTGTATAGACTATAGGCAACTTACTAAGGTTACTATCAAAAACAAGTATCCACTGCCTAGGATAGATGACTTATTAGATCAACTCCAAGGAGCTTCAGTGTTTTCTAAGATAGACCTAAGTTTAGGATATCACCAAATAAGGGTTAGGATGGAAAGACATTCCCAAGATAGCCTTTAGAATAAATATGGTCACTATGAGTTTGTAGTAATGCCATTTGGGATGGTCACTAATGCCCCTATAGTCATCATTGGACTTAATGAATAGTCTTTATAGATGACATTTTAATTTATTCTAAAAATGAACAAGAACATGAGGAGCACTTGAAGATAGTGTTGCAGACTTTGAAGGACAAGAAATTGTATGCAAAGTTTGGGAAGTGAGTTTTGGCTTAAGGAAGTGGGGTTTCTAGGGTATGTAATCAATGGCAAGGGGGTGGTAGTAAAAGTTAAAAAAGTTGAGGTAGTGTTAAACTAGGAGAGATATTGCAGTTAGGAGTTTTTTTAGCCTAGCTGATTACTATAGGAGATTCATTCAAGGATTCTCACAAAATGTAATCCCCCTAACCAGATTAACAAGAAAAGGAGTGAAGTGGAATTGGAGTAAAAGTTGCTAAAATAGCTTTGAAGAGCTTAAAACTAGATTGACCATTGTCCTTATATTGGTTATAACTAACCCTAAATAGAAGTACACAGTGTATAGTGATGTCTTAAGAAGAGGACTAGGTTATGTCTTGATGCAGTAGGGTAGAGTTGTAGCATATGCCTCTACACAACTTAGGCCAAATGAGGAAAACTATCCCACACATGACTTAGAGCTTGTAGCAGTGGTGTTTGCTTTGAAACATTGGAGACGTTACCTACTTGGTGAGAAGTTGGAAGTATTTACAGATCATAAGTGCTTGAAGTATTTGTTTGACCAAAAAAAGTTGAATATGAGACAAAGAAGGTAGCTGGAATTCTTGAAAGACTATGAGTGTGAATTAAAGGATCACCCTTGAAAAATCAACGTAGTGGCAGATGCATTAAGTAGGAAGTCAAGGCATATAGCTAAAATGATGGTTCAAGAATACAACTACTTGAAGAGTTTAAAGATATAATATGTAAGGTGGAAGAAGTTAAGCATAAGAGTATGATCCTTAACACTATGAGAGATCAACCAGACTTGAAACAAAGATTGAAAGAGGCTTAGCAAGTAGAAGATTACCTAGAAAAGGTTAGGCATGAAATGAAAGACAAGAAGGTAGAAGGAGTTGAGGCATTTGAAGATGGACTACTTAGATCTTAAGGGAAAATCTGTGTACCTAAAGATGAAGCTCACAATTCTAAGTACTCAATCCACCCTCGGGCTACTAAAATGTATATAGACTTGAGGAAACATTCTTGGTGGTAGGGCATGAAGAAAAAAGTGGCAGATTATATGTCAAGGTATCTCACTTGTTAACTAGTCAAGATAAAACACAAAAAGCCTATTGGTTTGCTGTAGTCTATAGATTTACCAATCTTGAAATGGGATAAGGTGACCATGGATTTCTTGGTAGAATCACCTTAGATAACTAGTGGTAGTGATGTAATTTGGGTAATAGTAGATAGACTTACTAAGTCGGCTCATTTCTTGCTTTTTAGAATCAACTACACCTTAGATAAACTTGCTCAAATTTGTATTAGAGAGATAGTCATATTATATGGAATTCCAAGTTGCATAATCTCAGACAAAGACCCAAGGTTCACATCCAAGTTTTGGCAATCCTTGCAATAAGCCTTAGCTACCAAGCTCAAATTTAGTACTATATACCACCCATAAATAGATGGGCAGTCTAAAAAGACTATTTAAACACTTGAAGGTATGCTTAGGGCCTGTGTCCTAGATTACAAAAGGAACTGGGATAATTACCTACCATTGGTAGAATTTACATATAACAACTCCTATCATCAAAGCCTGTCGATGGATCCCTATAAGGCGTTGTATGGCAGGAGGTATAGGTCATCTTTATTCTGGATTGAAGTTATGAAAGACAATTGTTAGGGCTAGACATATATAGTAGACCACTGAAGCAATAGGAAGGATTAGAGACAAGTTAAGGGCTACATAAAGTAGGTAGAAAAGCTATGCAGACAAGAGGAGAAGACCTTTAACTTTTAAGGTTGGTGATCATGTATTGCTTAAGGTGACACCAAACACTAGATTTAGGAGAACTAAGACTGGGAGGAAGCTAGGACTAAGGTATATAGGACAGTATGAAGTCTTCGAGAAAATAGGCAAGGCAGCATATAAGTTAGCACTACCACCTCACCTAGTTAATGTACATGATGTCTTTCAAGTATCTCAACTTAGGAAATACAATCCTAGATTGAATTATATGCTAGAATATGAAGCTAAGTAAAAAGTAATATGGAGATTCAAGCAGAACCTACAAGAATAGAAGCTAGGAAAACAAAATTCAAACAAGGACAAATTATACCTTTAGTCAAAGTGGCATGTAATGGTTTTATAGAAGGGGATGCTACTTGGGAGAAGGAATCAGAAGTCAGAGCAGCCTATCCTTGGTTGTTCAATGAGGTTAGTGATAGAATTTTAAGGACAAAATTCTTTTAAGGGGTGGTGTATATAATATTCCTCACTATGCACCCAGATTTCTCCCACATTGCATCTATTTGCATATACATATCTTTATGAGTGTTTTGTTGAAAGGAAATAATTCCTTAAAGACTAGAAACAAATTAGTACATAAAAAATTGAAGTACACCAAGTTATACTAGAATTTGCTTATTACATGCCTAGCTAAAACACTTAGAAACTAGAATTTAGCATAAACTACATTACTTAGTTGTATGATAACTCATGCAGGTATGTATGTGGAATTGTGGCTAAGGCATAATCTAAAATTTAAAAGATAAACTTAACTTATAATGAAAGGAAATCATATAGAAATTTGAGAATGTAAGCTAGTCCTATGAACTCATAGAACTCAGAAACATTAAGGGAAAATTGCTGAAAATCCTAAGGAACTAAATTAGATCCAAATTGAGAAAAATATGCTTAATAACTCTCTAAGATGGAAGTCTAACCTCTAATTAGGATGTTAAAGGAGTTAAAACAAACAAAACAAGAATTATACTTGTACAAGGTACAATTATACACTAATATAATATTAAATTATACTTAGTGAAGGATTAGGTTAGAGTTTAAGGGTGTTTGCTCCTATCCGAGTATAGGAATAGAATTAATGGAGGGCAAGGGTGTTTGGATACTAGAATAAATAATTATACTCTACTTATACCTACTTGCTACCCAGTAATATACAACTAAGCCTAGGGACAAACTAGTCAAATTACTATCACATGCAAAGGCTTATATGCCTAAGTCTTCTTCTCCTTCTCATTTCCTTTCTACAACTTCTAGACCGAGAGAAGAACAATAGAGAGTTAGATTGAGAGAAGGCTATATGGAGGCTCAAATAAACTCTAATTAAAATTTTGGAACCATATCACTAGAAGGTTGTTGAGGTATGTGCTGCATGCCTCTTAAAACCTCTTTTTCCTTATGTCGTAGGATGAAATTACTCATTTTACTCTTAAAATTCCTCCTGCAACTCATATGCCTGATTGAGGAAAATGAATTTGCTGAACTCTTGTTGATGATTATGCATGAATGAGCATGTTTGGTACTATGTCCATTCTATGTTGAAAGGTATTTAGTTTCCAAGCAAAACTAGGCTCTAAGAAGGCTTTAATTGCCTATGTCTGGATCTAGGGTTAGAGGGAATTAATGAGTGTGTATGGCACATAGCTAGAGTCATAAAAGGATGACTAAATTCCTATTGATACCATGATGATTGAGTATGAAAATTGTACTTGCATTAAAGAATTTATTTGCATTCTGTTTTCTTACTTGGCATCATTTGTTAACTAATTCGTATGCTACACATGTTGAGATTTCTTCTCTTGTTTTCTTTAAGTTGATGCTTGCAAATTGATCACTTTGGTAAACAAGCTTGTTTATAATGGTTTTTATGGTATATGCCCTGCATTGCATTTACCCTTGCTATGTGAAATACTATAGAGATTATATAGTTATAAATGAGTATTGGCAAACCTACTGAGGAGAATACCATGACTATGGGAATGAAGACTTCATGGAGGAATAACTAGGACTGCTTAGTGTTCTATTTTTTATTGTATATAATTATAGTCTTGAGATGTAATTTCAATTCAATAATATACTCTAAAGTGAAAGATGTAATCAGTTTGGTAGTTAACCTTTTAAGTAAGTAATTAAGTCCTTAACCAGATCCTTGATGGACTTCTAAGTCTGCATCTATAAAGAAATTTGTCAAGAACAATGGAATGTAAATATTAACCATTGTGTAGATATAATGAAGATGGATAAGAAGTAGACATCCTCTTATATTTAAAATTTGAGTCTTGTTGTAATCCTTGTACTTAATGAACTATAGAATTTGATATACATCTATACAAATTGTCTTCTTACCATGAATACAAATTTTAGACATTCCTTTAGAGAAATTAACATGAGCTTAGACAAATTGAAGTAAAATACAAGAATTGAGCCCCTTAGAAAGGCTTGGTAATGGCTTAAGTAATGCCTTAAGTGATTATTTGTTATATTAATAAGAAAGTACTCAAGTAAGTGTAAGAAAATACAAATTTTATTAATAATCACAAGTAGGAAACCTTCTACTGACTTTTACAAAATTAATCCAAAATAAATGCTAGAAACTAAAAGTATACATTACATGAAAAGGAAATTTTACATGCATAAGGTTTACTGTAAAGTTACCTATAAGAACCTACTAATTCTTTAATAACACTCACCAGAATTTAGACAGGCTTCCAATACTGCATAAGTTAGACTCCTTGAGAGGTAAGGTGTTACATTAAGGACATAGATCACTCTAGACTCTTGAAAAGCTATTTTCCCAACCCAAGTATTGCCCACTTGACATACTCTTTCTTTTCATCACTTGACATATTTTTCTATTTTGCTTGACTTTTTGTTTTGTCGATTTCCCCCAAACTTATTTCTCTTTCTTATGAATATAGGGGAATTAAAAGGCACAAATATATGTACTAATTTTTTCTTCAATAATTCCAACATTTCTTCTTTTTCTTACCATACCTCAATATATTCCTAGAATGATCAACATGCCTAAAAGTAAGGGTTCAAAACTGGAATTGTAAAATGGTTAGGCAAAATTTTTGTGGGTGTCAAAGAAAAAGTAATATTAAGCTTAAATGGGTAACTAAGGATATAATATAAAATATGGTAATATTAAAAAGACTTAAACAGTCAAAAGATGACCTAAATCATGTCATTAACTTAATCTTGTCTTAGATTTTGCCTCAAGGGAAAATCAAACAAATTATAAGGTTCACTAAATATGAACTTCCTTAAACATAAACGGTCTCTAAATAAGCAATACAATCAAAAAAAAAAAAAAAAAAAAAAAAAAAGAACAAGTGCATAATATGTGTTAAAAATCACATCCTACAATGCTACTAACTCAAGAATTTAACATGAATGTCAAGAATCATATAAAAACTAAAATATTATCTTAGGATGAGGGTATTTCATCATAAAAGCATAATGCAACTTGGCTAACTAATAACCTAAAAAAACACAGGCACACCAATAAAACCCTCTCCCAAACATAAGATAAACATTGTCCTCAATGTTAAAATATAAAAAGCAATGAGGAAAGAAAGACTTCCTAGCATTTAAGCAAGGTGTAAAGAACATGAATCCTTATCCTTGAAGTGTCCAAGCTTGGTAGCAGGTAAAAAATGATATGCCTACAAAAAATAAACAACACTTAAATGAGAAAACTTCCAGTAAGAACTAAAAGAAAAGTTTAGAAACTTGGGTTGCTGATATGGATTTTATATACGCAAGCGCATGTATCATCCTCAAGTAAAATAGTAACAATAGCCTTGTGTATATATGAATGTATGAAGTATAAGCCTTAATAATATGAAATTTGAAAAAATACTTGCGTTATATCAAAAATCAAAATCAATGTATAAATAAGATACTATTATGGGAATAGAGAAATATTAGACATTATTAACTAATCAAACTTGTAATTTACATAACACAATACGAGAAAGGGAAATAGAGTACAATCTAATTACCATATCTAAACAATTACAAATAAATGAGGGTTAACTAAATATACAAATAAGGAAATACAAACTGAAAGTTACCCCCACAAACCTAAACTAAATAGTGTCCTAATGTTTAAAACAACAAAAGACAAGAAAATTGAAAAGGATCCCCTTATGCATCAAGATCTATATTAATATTCACCTCGGGCTCAGGACAAGGGAAGGGAGCTAAAGGCTTTGGACAAGAAGGGAATTTAGAAAGATCCCATCCTCTATACTGTAGCAACATCTTTAGCAGCTCATTATTCAGATGGTTGACAACATGGTTATGCTGTCGATGTTCTACACTCTACACCTCCAATTAGGAGAGTTGTTGAGCTAAAGTCAGTTACCTCACACCAACCGAAATAGGTTAAGCTAGAACTGCAGGATCACCTTCTCTTGCTACAAAGTTACAGCTCATAAATTTGTTCATCGGCTTATTGTCTATTGGTTCTGTATCACCAATTGTTCCATGTCCTCCCAAATCACACTGACCTCACGGTATAGTTCAGTGATGAGGGAAGTGAATCATATACGCAAGTGGCCATTGTTGGCTACCTATAACATTGCACTATGTATAATATGACCAATATCGATAGACATACCTCGCACAATAGCATATATTAGGATTGCTCTCTCCTAAGTCACATCGCTTGCTTAACCACTAGGAAGCACATTAGCCAGTACGAAGTAATACCACACTCAAGCTGGGGCCATTAGCTAACTAGCCTTGAAATGCATTGGTTCTCTATTGGTGAGTTTTCAAGTTGAGCCCAGATAGCACAAAGTATTGATCACCTCATCGTAATCCACTTTGTACTTACATAAGCCATATACTCATTAGTCTTTTGAATGTCTGGGATTCCATAATAAGCACTGATTGTCGTGCTTGTAAATAGCACCATCCTCTCTTGAATCATGACCTTGCTGTCATGTTGCTTCAATAGATTTGCATAAAAATCTCTGGCCAGGGCAATAATTATAGCAGAGGGCGTTGCACATAGTCTAGCCCAATGTCTTTCATCAATCATGTTAGCTATGTTCCAAAAGTAATTCGAGCTAAGGTGCAGATGTCGTTAAGCCACAATGTCTTCTTCATTAGCCCTCATAGAACCTTTTCTCTGCAATAGCTGAGATAAACCAACTGCTATCAAAGCTAAGTCTAAAAGCTCGGGCACACTTGGTAGCCTTAGTCTTAGGTCCCATTATCTTGAAAAACAAAAACAATATAATCTTGAACCCCAAAATACCTAACAGCATTCTCAACCACATCCTATAATCACAATGGTTCTTTGACCCACATAGCATTTAAATAAGATTCTCAGGTATGTTTTATCAACATCATATCAATCATGCAGTACCCATCATTATGCATCATCTATCTCCCAACTCCATTTCCACTATTATAAGCTTATCAAGAATATTCAAAAATTATGGAGGTTAAGGTCATAATAAGATGGTATAAAGTCATTTCATCCAACAATAAAGGTCTCAACCCACTATCCATCAAGCAAGTAAGCATATAACACAAGAAAGTTATATTTCCTATCAATAAATTAAAGAATAAAGTAGAAGAAAATTACTTGAGTTGAAAAAAGTATAATACACATGTAAACCTTAGTGTGGGAGGTTGTTAAGATTCAAAGTTCGACAGTTATAAGGTCTGAAATCTCTTTAAAAAATTGAAATCCAGAGAGGTCACTGCGGCATAACAAAGTAGGCATCGGGGCACACCGTTCTAAAATTTGGTATCTTTAAGACACGCAATTTTACTCCATGGCTTGAGTAACATTAGGCTGTGGTGCAAAGCTCTTTATCTAAAGCCTAGTGTTTTTTGAAATAAGGATGCCGCGGCCTAGTGCAATCTGTATAAAACATTTTATTTCTAGGTATTTGGTGTAGTGGCGCTAATGAGTGGATGCCGCGGCTTGGAGCTCTCTATCTAAAATGGGATTTTTCATTGGATTAAGGCACCATGGCTTTGTTATTAAGGAAGGCGCAGCGTAAAATAATTTAAGTACTTACTTGGACTTTTCTTTTCCAAGATGCCACCGCTTACACATAGGAGAGATGTAGCTTGGTGCTTTTTGTTTGATTTTCCAATTTCTTTGTCATGTGTCTCAACAGTGTAATGTAATAAGGCACTGTGGCATCAATGTCTTTTTGTTGAGGTTTTCTAGTCTTCGTTAACTTGATAAAGATGACATGAAGGCTGAGCGTAGAGTAAAAATTAAAACATTTAACTAAAAATAAAGAAAATGGGTTTAAAAACTTGGGTTACCTCCCAAGAAACGCATAGTTTAAAGTCCTCGACTTGACTTTGTGTTGCTCAAATAGCTTTTCTTAGTATGATGGAGGTATGAACATTCTCAATCTTTCCTCCCTAATAACGTTTCAATATCTTTTTAGCACTCTTGAACCTTCGCCGAATATGCGCATTGGTTAACATATGGTTCTTAGAAGAGTCTTCTTGAGCAAGTTTTGGCTTTCCAATTTTGATTCCCTTTGATGTATGCTCCCACCACTTGAAAATAAATTTTTATTTATTTAAACTTCTAGGCTTTGATGCCTAGGATTTGAAATCAAGAGGTGGTGTAACAATTATGACAAGGAATTCCAAATGCTACTTGTATCATTTGTTTTCTTAGTACCAACTTCTTGAACCACTTCAAGTGTATAATAGTTCACCATTTGAAAGGAGTGATCTACAACATTAAAAACATTGAACTTTACTTCTTAGTCTTGGCTTCTAATAGTTCATTCTCCTTTTTGAAAGTCAATGAAAGATATACCGGTGCCTAGGAATGGCCTCCCCAAAATCAAGGGAATTTTCTTATCTTCCTCCATATCTAAAATGAGGAAGTCAACTAGAAAGATAAGATCATCTACCTTGGCTAAGACATCCTCAATTATTCCATGCGGATATGTATGAGACCGGTCTACCAATTAGAGAACTACTTTGGTTAACTGAATTTTACTTTTTTTCAGTCTAAGCTTTTGAAATATTAAGAACGGCATAAGGTTGATGCTAGCTCCCAAGTTGTATAATGCTCTTCCACAGAGTAGTGCCTACTGTATTAGGAATGTTAAAGCTACCTGGATCTTTCATCTTTGATGTAGTTTTCGTTGGAGGATGGCACTACATTCTTCAGTCAAGGTGACTGATTCATGATCCTAGATCCTCCTTTTCTTGGATAAGATATCCTTCATAAACTTAACATAGTTTTGTATTTGCTCAAGTGCTTCAGAAAATGATATGTTGATATGAAGCTTTTTGAATACATCTAGGAATTTTTGGAATTCTTTATCAAGGTTAGGTTTTTGTAAACACTGAGGAAAAGGTAGGGGTATAGTATACTTTGTTAGTTCAACTTGCTCTTCCTTTTCTTTCTTCTTGTCAAGTGCTTTTACTGGAACTAGCATCATTAGACCCTCTGAGTGCCCTATAGGCTCTTCTAAGTTTTTTCCATTGTTTAACGTTATAGCCTTACATTGTTTCAGGTTTGGATCCTTCCTCCTTGGGTTTGCCTCAGTGTGACTAAGAAGGGCACCATGAGGTCCATTACTCAAAGCATTGGTTAGTTACCCAATTTATGTCTCCAATATTCTCAAGGAGGTAGCTTGGCCTTGAATAACATAATTAGTACGAGTCCCCAAGGAGGGCTTCTTTTCAGGGGTTGCTTGCCTTTGTGGAGCTTGAAATCTAGAAAGTGGATTAGGCCTTGCAGATTGTGATCCTTGATTATTCCAACCAAAGTTTGGGTGGTTTCACCACCCTGGATTATATGTTTTGAAACAAGGGTTGTTTTGGTAGTTTAAATTCTAGACATATTGAACCACTTTAGTAATTGGGCATTGGTCAATGTTATGACTTTCTCCACAAGCTTAACAGACCATTACAGCGTCTTTGAAATGTTGTTGCACACTAAAATTTCAAAACATGAGATGATCCATTCATCGCACATCTTTAATATATCTCACAAAATAAAAAATTAAATTAAATTAAAATGATACAAGGAAAGAAATTTGAATTTAGAATTGAATGGTATTAATATTAACAATGTTAGACTAATTCCCTAGTAGTGGTGCCAAAAACTTGTTTTCAAATTTTACTAACGCAAGCACATGTATCATTAACAAGTAATAGTGTGATGAGTAAAGATCATTCCCACGAGGAATTAAATTTAACTATCGTTAAGCACTAATTTAACCAATACTAACTTTATCCAAACGAATGAAACTTTGAGATTTAAAGCTAAACTGAACTAAAGCAAGTAAGCGTAAGAATGTAATGAAGAAAGCTTAGAATTATAACTTCCTTTAACACTTCACTTAGGTTATTATTATCTTATCATGCTTAATTAGTTATGGTATCGAATTACTAACCTAGAGTTCTTATTCAAATATAAGTATCTCTCGAGTTGCTTATAATAATATCTTATTTAACCGATTCACTATATTTTTATTAGAATTGAGTTAAGCAAAGCTCATTAAGAATAGACCTCACATGGCTACACAAGGTATAGAGGTATATTTATATTCTACAAAGAATCAAATTAAAGCAAGCATGTTAATGAATTCAAACAAGTGCTATCTTATTCAAGACTAAACTTAGATTTCCTTTGTCAAGATTCCTATAAGTAACCATATCAATCTAAAAGATGGCCAATCAATCAGAAGCAAGCATGGAATAAAATAAATAGCTCATCTACTAAATCCTTAACAATCAATAAATAAAGTAAAACCAAGCTACATGTTGAGCACCATCTGCTTCTTGCTTGGTGCCTAGGTGCCAAACCTCTCTGTCTTGGTGCAATTTCTTGCAATTTTGGGAGCTGTGGCTCTACTTTTCCGTGCCCGAAGAGTAGGAAATCCTCATTTGACTTCAAAAGATTCTCCTTTAAACATTTAACCTTCAAAACACACAAATTTAAGTTAAGAATAAGTGAAATTCATAATTAAAGGCTAAATCCTAAGAATTTTGAACTAGGATCCAACACCTTGATATGAATGACTCAACTAAGCAACAATCAAACTTAAACTCTAGAACATAGCCAATAATGTAAATCAAAAGGACATGTAATAAGGCTACTCCATAGACTTATCAAGAAACGACTAGTTAGGAATGTTTTATTTAATAAATATTAGTTATAAATTTGTATTACAACCTTTTTAACTAATTTTGTTTTATATATATATATTTTTTTTACAAGAGAAAGAGTTTGGTCGAGAACCTATAGTTATTGAGATTTTCGACCACACTTACAAGAGAAAGTACAATGACTTTGTTGACATAAAGTTGAAAGCCATCAGTGTTAGTATTATTTTTGTTTTTTGTTTTTTGTTTTATGTAGTACACACTAGTTTTCATTCATAGGATAAGTTTACGGCTTTAAAAGGGGCAAAAATAGGGTAACCTAGCACCAGCCAGCATGATATTGGTACACTTGTTGAGGCCCCTGTGAGTGACCTAGCTCTCTTCGTGAAGCTAATGAGCTGCAAGAAGAAGGGCCTCATCTACAGCTTCAAGGGTTGTATCAACTTTTAGCAAGTACTAGGCGAAGTTGCAAGGTCTGCAGCTTTTGCCACCATTGTTCACAACTCCATAACGACTTCTGCTATATCTGCATCTCCTTTAGGATTCACTCTAGGGCAGACGATTCTTGTACATTAGTTAGTTAAGAGAGATTTTAGGCACATCCAACTCCTCCAAAACCGTTACTTCAGCCATCTCAAGTATGTATTTTTTAATTTTATTTTCATAATGCAAAAGTTTTAGTTTATTATAGTTTAAATGCAAAAGTTTAATTTTGAAAACTTAGGGTGGTGAGAGGGGAGGGGGTGGCAGGAAAAATAGTCAAATATAAGTTCATTTTGAATTCCAATAGTACTATCATGACCTTGGGGATGAATAAGACCAGTAGGAAATAACAAAAATTCATTCAATGGTTGATATTAGGCCAAACTTTGAATTTCAAGGTAAAAACTTTAAAAACTTGGGCTATGGGGGAAAAACAAGTGAATATATGTCTGTTTTGGATTTTGGGGATACTAGCATGACCGTGGGGACAAATAAGACCTGTAAGAAGAAACAAAAATCCATTTCGATCAATGATTATGATATTAGGCCAAACTTTGAGTTTCAAGGTAAAAATTTCCAAGTTCGGGTTCGGGGGGAAAAAGGTTAAATACAAGTCTGTTTTGGATTCCTAGAGTACTGGGATGACTGTGGGGATGAATAAGACTTGTATGAAGAAACGAAAAACTATTTAGATTAACGGTTAGGATATTAGACCTAAACTTCGAGTTTTAAGGCAAAAACTTTGAAAACTTAGGTTCAGGAGGAAAAATGATCAAATAGAAGTCTATTTCGGATTCCGAGAGTACTGACACGACCATGGGGGAAAAATAAAGCTTGTATGAAGAAATAAAAATTCATTTGGATCAACGGTTAGGATATTATGCTAAAATTTGAATTTCAAGGTAAAAACTTGCCAAGTTTAGGGTCGAGGGGCACAACGATCAAATACAATTCCATTTTGGATTCCGAGAGTACTAACATGACTATGTGGATGAATAAGACCTCTAAGAAGAAATAGAAAATCAATTAGATCAACGGTTAGGATATTAGGCCAAGTTTTGAGTTTTAAGGCAAAACTTTGAAAACTTGGGTTCATGGGGCAAAACAGTCAAATACAATTATGTTTGGATTTTGGGAGTACTAGCACAACCATAGAGATGAATAAATCTTATAGGAAGAATTGGAAAACCATTTGGATTAGGATATTATGTCAAACTTTGAGTTTCAAGGTAAAAATTTTAAAAACTTGGATTCATAGAGCAAAAGAGTGAAATACGAGTTTATTTTGGATTTCAGAAGTCAAGGCATGACCATAAGGATGACTAAGACTTTTAAAAAAAAAGCATAAATCTATTTGAATTAACAGTCATTATAGTAAGTGTGGTGACCCTTAATTTTACATATGTCTAATTAATGGGTGCAAGTCTTATGGTGGGATCATAAACCCAAAATTACAAATTTAGTGGTTCAAAAAGAAAAAAATTATTATTATTATTGTAGTTATTTTAATTATTTAGAGTTTAGTAAAATTAATTATTATTATATTCTTTTGTCTTTTTTACTTAAACTACCATATAAGTGTATTATAGAAAATAATACTAATAATAATAACTATTTTCATCTATGTAAAATTTTTATTTTCCTTAAGGACTTGAAGGAAAAATATCTGCTCACTTAATATTATTATTTGTTATAGTACATGAAAATAATGAGTCTTTCTTAAGATTTTAAAATGCTGAAAAAAAATCTTGTACTAAATAATTAAAACTTGACAAGTGTTTTTTTCTGGACCATACTTTTTCTCTTGGCCAAGAGACTACATGCTTTACCATTTCTTTTTTTCTTCCCCGTAAGTCACCTACAAAGACACCACACCCAAAACTAAAACTCATGCTTTCTTATGATATTCCATCTACAATCCACACCATAAAAATTTCCACACTTTCTTTGCTCCTTATGGGTGGATTAGTAGCTCCTAATTCAAGAGAGGGAGGTAAGAGAATGCATATGATTCTCTTTATTCCTTTTATTCTTCCCCTTCAATTACTTTTCTGTTTTGGTTTTTCTTTGCAATATCCTTCTTCTTTCTTTGTTCAGTTTTCACATTTCCAACTCTATTGAAAGTCTACTATAGAATCTCACCACTATTTCATTTTTTTTAAGCTAAGTTTATGCTATTTGGTACTTGAAATTCCTAAATTATCATATTTCATTAACACTTAAACAAATATATTTGGTTTAAAATCATATAATTTTTAAAATAAATATATTATTTTAATGGCCAATTTCATGTAAATATACATACAAATATTCAAAGAGTTGTTATATATATATATATATATTAAATCTTGCTTATATAGATTAATAACATTTATTTGAACTTTTACAATAAATTACATAAATTGGTATATAAAACCAATATGTTAGTTTAGGAATGGGGGTTGTGAAACTATATATATAACTACATATATATTTGTAATTTATATATGTTGAATTGTACCTATTTAATTTATTTATATGAAATAATATATCTTGTGCTGATTTTCTTATATTCAAAGTGGTGATGTTAGAGTTGAACCTTGTATTATGAGTTATACTTTTCTATATTGAGCTCACTAGAATTGTTTCTAGCAAATTTTAAATATTTGGGTTTGGGTTTGGGTTACTTCAAATTGTTTCCCTTTTTCCTTGAACTTTGGTTGATGTTGATTGTGCATGTAATTAGCTTGGCTTTGGGATTAGAGGGAACTCATTGCTTATAATCCTTTGTTATTCGTTTTATTTTCGAGATGCTTACTATATTGTTGTTTGAAATTCTTCTAGACTTGTTGGACACTCCTAAACCTTTCATTCTATGACTTTAGGTTCCTGGCATTCTTAGAAGCTTCACTTGTATTGTGAGTGGATAGTTCTTAGTGTAGTATTTTCATTGTACTCATCACATCCATTATTAATTTTTAATTCGGAAACTACTTCTTGAATTAACATGTTTTACTTAAACTTTACTTTAATCTTTGAAGCTTTTCAAACTAGTTTTTAAGTAAATTATTTTGAAAGCACATTTGAACCATCAAACATTTTAAAGATCCATTTTAAATCTCTTATGCATACATGGATATCATTGTTAATTATTTTATATTCTTGAACATAGTCATCAGGGACAAACACTTTAATATTTTATCCTCTCTTATTTGATAAGTGTCATTGTATAGATTTGAAATTAATATTGCCACTTGGAATGAAAGTTGATTTATTTTATTTTAACTATTAGTGGATAACTGTATATGACTTTGGATTTAATGGACTTGTCTTGATTTGAAAAGTAAATATCGGAATGTTGCTATTTGGATAATGATGTTGTAGATGCTTCCATTAATTTTCTTAGTTTTCATCTTGGCATAACTTTGTTATTCTAGTATTCTATTCTTCTTTCGTATTTCTTTTTGGTATGGTACTTGTCAGAACACCTTAGTTAACGAGGTATAGTTAGCCTATATGCACATAGTATATTTTTCGAATATAGTACCTAGTTAGGGAGGGTTGCCCTAACCCTATATGTGGGCTAACATATGTGGTAATGAGTTTGATATCCTAGTCAATAGGGGTTTGGCACTGACTTGTTGTAACCTACAGGATGGTTTGTATTGGAATTGACACCCTAGTTAGTAGGGGTTTGGTGCAAACTCGTTATAATTTATGGTATAGCAGTTTGATAGTTCTGAGAATGTACAATGCCTATAGGTGCATTTCGTAAAATGATTGTGACAAATAGTTAATTTACTTTGTTTTAAGATTTCAATTATAACTCTTTTACCAAATGGTTGTTAACAACAATTTATTGCTTATGTTTTCAAATGTATCATTGTATCTTTATGTAACTGTTTATTGGTAAATCATTTTTGTTTTGAGGAAACCGTTTTCAAATGTATCATTGTATCTTTATGTAAACAGTTTTGGTAAATTATTCGTGTTTTGGCTTATTTTGGCGTTTACTATACTATGTATTGTCAACTCACAGAGTCTTTGTGACTTACCCTTTTTAGTTTCATATTTTCTTTTCAGATAGCAAATCTTAGATTCTGAGTTTTAGGTTAAGAGAAGGTTTCCGTGGAGTTTCTTTGAAACTACCCAGCCTTTGTTTTGGCTTAGGCCTAGTTGTATTTGTATCACTTTGTATCTATATATTTATTAATTAGACTCTGCTACAACCTTTTTTTAGGGATTTGTTTTTGTTTTATTTTGTGCTTTGGTCATGGGTGACCATTGCGGATTATGTTATTATCTATCAGGTTTACAAACTTTTGAGTGTCTAATTTTTATATAGACTATTGCAGGTTTTTTTTTTTTCTTTTTTTTTTTTTTTTGAATCTTTATAGACTTGTTTGGTTCATGGTAGGCCTATGTTCACCTTAATCTATTTACCGGTCATGGCCCCGTTTGGGTCATGACAAAGTTGGTATCAGAGCACTAGGTTCAATTTCTTATTGTTAGTGGATCATAGGATTCATTCGTTCTTTGACTCATCATTGTTATTCATACTATCCTTGTTCACTTCTTGCTATTCTAATAAATGTGTTCCTAAGGCAAATTAAATAATTGATGAATTGTTTGACTTTGGTGCTTAGGTGACAGTGGCACTTAGGACTCGTAAGATGGCTTCTTATGAAGGAGGCAAGACGGTTAGTGATGAGGCATCTACTCCACCTCTTGTTAGATGTGGAACAAGAGGGTGTAGTGCCTATCGAGGGCATGGCACAATAAGGGATGTGATAGAAATGTGTCTGGGAGAAGATATGTCCTAGGTTTTGAGGCTCATGATGAGACTGTTACTTCATAGGGAGTTCCACTAGCTCAGTTGCTACTATTTCAGCACCGGTGATCTATGTCGTAGAGTGATGATTGCCTTTAAAGTTTCCTAAAGGTCAAGCCCCCATCTTTCTCTGATTCTAGTAAAGCTAAGGACCCGCAATTATTTATTGAGAAGATCGAGAAGAGATTGAGAGTGATTCGCTACCCAAATGACTATTCTGTTATGGTATCCATTGATTGTGTCCACACCTATAAGGGAATCCATGGATTTAGACTTGGTGTTTAAAGATTGTGTTGTTTGTGTAAGCAACCATGACTTGCCTGCAGACATGATCCAGCTTGCTTTATTGTATTTTATGTGATACTAGGTATCAATTAGTTGGCCTCTAGCCATGCCACAATTAATTGTTTTGAGATGGCCATTACCTTTAAGATTCTGGAGGATTCTAAATTTCTATTCCAAGGTAATTGAAGTATAGCCCCACATAACTTGATATCTATTATTGCTACAAGACAGATGATAAGACAGGGATGTAAGGCATACTTGGCTTTAGTAAGAGATACGGAAGGTGCAAGACGTAGTTTGGAACAAGTTCAGGTTGCGGCAAAGTTTTTGAATGTGTTTCCTGATGAGTTACTTGGTTTGCCTCTTGATCAGGATATTGAGTTTTGCATTGACTTGGCTCTTAGTACCAATCCAATTTCCATACCCCTTTAATGCATGGCTATCGCAAAACTTAAGGAGTTGAAGGAGCAGTTGCAAGATTTGCTTGACAAGGGTTCCATCCGACTGAGCACTTTGCCTTAGGATGCTCTAGTGTTGTTTGTTCTAAAAAAGGATGGTTCTATGTGGCTGAGCATAGATTACCAGCAACTTAACAAGATGACAGTTTGCAATAAGTATCCTCTTTCATGGATTGATGACTTATTTGATCAACTTCAGGGAGTGTTTCTCCAAGATTGACTTAAGGTCAGGCTACCATCAGCTAAAGATTAAGCAAGAGGACATTTTGAAGATGACTTTCAGGACTCGATATGCGCATTTTAAATTCTTAATGATGTCTTTTGGATTCATGAAAGCACCTATAGCATTTATGGACTTGATGAACCATGTGTTCAAATCGTTCTTAGATAGGTTTGTAATTATTTTCATCAACTACATCTTAGTTTATTCTAAGAATGAGGAGGAACATGAGCTGCATCTCATATTGCTTTCGCAAACCCTACAAGAGCACCAATTGTACACTAAATTCTCAAAATGTGAATTTTGGTTAGATAATATGGCTTTCTTAGGTCACGTGGTGACTAAAGATAGGATTTAGGTGGATTCGAAGAAGGTCTAAGCAATTAAGAATTAGCTAAGACTAACATCAATTATCGAGATTCGCAGCTTTCTTGGGTTAGAAGGGTACTACAGTCGCTTTTTAAAGACTTCTCTCGGATTGGAGCTCCTTTGACTCAGAAAAATGTGAAGTATTACTGGACTCTTGCTTGTGAGGAAAGCTTTCAAAAGCTCAAGATCTATTTGACTACAACTCCTATGTTAACATTACCTTCAGGATTAGGTGGTTACAAGGCTGCTTGTTGATGCAACATAGTAAGGTGATTGCTTATACTTCTAGGTAGTCAAAGCGGCATGAGCAGAACTACCCGACACATGATCTGGAAATAACAGCAATTGTGTTCGCTTTGAAAATTTGGTGACATTACCTATATGGTGAAAAATGTGATATCTATACTGACCACAAAAGTTTGAATTATATCTTCCAGTAGTGAAATCTAAACCTTAGGTAAAGGCAGTGGATGGGGTTATTGAAGGACTATGACTGCACTATTTTGTATCATCCCAGAAAGGAAAATGTAGTTGCAGATGCTCTTAGTAGGAAGTCTTCAGGTAGCTTTACAGGCTTAGCAGTTATTAGAAGACCTTTAATTACAGAGATCTATAAGTTGTTGGATGACGAGGTTTAGTTGGAGATTAGTGAGTCAGAAGTGTTCTTGGCTCAAATTCAAAGAAGGCTGGTTCATCTTGAATAGGTTTAGGAAGGGCAGAATCAGGATCCTCATTTGATTACACTTCAGGAAAGTGTTGTTTAAGGATAAAGCAGTGAATTTATCAATGGCACGGATGGTATCCTTCGATTTAGCTACCAAGTGTGTGTACCAGATGTGGGTGTTCTTTGTAGGGAGGTTCTTAAGGAAGCACATCAATCAGCTTATTCCGTTCATCCAGTTCCACTAAGATGTATCATGACTCTTGGGAAACTTATTGGTGGGATGGCTTAAAGAGAGATGTAGTGGATTTCATATCCAGATGCCTTACTTGTTAGTAGGTTAAAGTTGAGCACCAGTAACCAGCAGGGACGTTGCAGTCTTTAGATGTTCCTAAGTGGAAGTGGGAGCATTTTACTATGGACTTTGTGATTGGTTTACCTTGTACCCTCAAGGGATTCGATTCTATTTGGGTAATAGTTGACTAGTCGAACAAGTCAGGGCACTTTACATTGATAAGATCATTATGCTTCATGGTGCTCCCTTTTATATAATGTTTGATATAGTACTTAGTTCACGTCTCAATTTTAGGGAAAGTCACAAGAAGTGATGGGTACAAAATTAAATTTGAGCACTACTTTTCATCCACAAACAGACAGTTAGTCAGAGCACACTATGTAGACATTGGAAGACATGCTTCGTGCTTGTGTTATAGACTTAGGTGTTAACTGGAGTTGCCACCTACCACTGCTAGAGTTTGCTTCAACAATAGTTATCAGGCCAGTATTCAAATGGCACCATTCAATGCTCTCTATAGGCAAAGGTGTAGGTCACCTATTTGTTGGTACAAGGTTGGTGAGAGAAGGCTTTTAGGCCTTAAGATTACGCAAAAGACTATCGAGAAAGTTTCCTAAATTTGAGATCGTCTAGCAGCCCAGAATAGGTAGAGGGCCTATGTTGACAACCGACCTCGTGACTTAGAGTTCTATATTGGCAATCATATTTCTTCCATGTGTCACCAACTAAGGGCGTAACGCAATTAGGAAAGAAAGGGAAGCTAATGCGCGGTACATTGGTCTCTTTGAGATTCTAACATATGTTGGCACAGTTGCTTATTGTTTAGCCTTTCTACTGGATTTAGTAAGAGTTCATCCAGTGTTCTATGTTTCTATGCTTCGTAAATACTTGTCAGATCTGTCTCATATGTTGGACCCACAAACTGTTCAACTAAAAGCTGATATGACTTACAAGAAGAAGCTAGTGGCTATTCTTGATCGTCAAGTGCAGAAGCTCTGCACCAAATAAATAGCATTGGTGAAGGTATTATTGTGTAACCACACATAAGAGGAGACGACTTGGGAAGCGGAAGCAAAGATAAGGGACAAATACCCTTATTTGTTTGTTAAGTGAGGTACCTTGCTAGGTGCTTGTTATTATATGATTGTTTTATGGAATGTTTTCTTTTCCTTGTTTGTGAGTTGTTTGAAGACGAATTTTTTTTTGGGAGGGGAGAGGGTAGAATATGGTGACCCTTATTTACATATGTGCAATAATAGGTGCAAGTCTTGTGGTGAGACAACAAACCCAAAATTACAAATTTAGTGGCTCACAAAGAATAAATTTATTACTATTACTGTGCTTATTTTAATTATTTAGAGTTTAGTAAAATTAATTATTATTATTTTCTCTTTTTTTACTTAAACTACCATATAAGGGTATTATAGAAAAAATAATAATAACTATTTTCATGTATGTAAAATTTTTATTTTCCTTAAGAACTTGAAGGAAAAATATTTGCTCACTTAATATTACTATTTGTTATAGTACATGAAAATAGTGATATTTCTTAAGATTTCAAAATGATGTAAAAATATCTTGTACAAAGCAATCAAAATTTGACAAGTGTCCTTGTATAGACCTTACTTTCTCTCTTGACCAAGAGACTACATGCTTTACCATTTCTTTTTGTCTTCCCCGTAAGTCACCTACAAAGACACCACACCCAAAACTAAAACCCACACTTCCTTATGCTATTCCATCTACAATCCGCACCATCAACATTTCCTCACCTTCTTTGCTCTTTATGGGTGCATTAGTAGCTACTAATTCAAGAGAGGGAGGTAAGAGAATGCATATGATTCTCTTTATTTCTTTTATTCTTCCCCTTCAATTACCTTTTCTATTTTGGTTTTTCTATGCAATATCCTTCTTCTTTCTTTGTTCAGTCTTCACATTTCCAACTCTATTGAAAGTCTACTGTGGATTCTCACCACTATTTCATTTTTTAAGCTAAGTTTATGTTATTTGGTACTTGAAATTTGTAAATTATCATATTTCTTTAACACTTAAACAAATATATTTGGTTTAAAATCATATAATTTTTAAAATAAATATACTATTTTAGTGGCCAATTTCAAGTAAATATACATACAATATTCAAAGAGTTGTTATATATATGTTAAATCTTGCTTATATAGATTAATTAAATTCTATTTGAACATTTGCAATAAATTACATAAATTGCTATATTAAACCAATATGTTAGTTTAGGAATGGGGGTTGTGAAACTATATATATATAACTACATATATATTCGTAATTTGTATATGTTGAATTGTACCTATTTAATTTATTTATATGAAATAATATATCTTAATCTTTCACAAATCCGTAAATTAGTCGTAAATTGGATTTGCAACAAATTTGTGACAAATTATGTTTATCGTAAATTTCTCGAATGAATTTTGAGATGAAAATAATTCAATCATAAATCTGTCGCAAATGTATAGCGACGGGAATATTCTATTCGCAAATCATTCGCAAAAAAATTCAACAAAACTGTCATTAAATTGCTATAATAAATTCAGTCGCAAGTTTCACAATGAACAACTTTTAATTCCATCACAAATCCGTCATAAATTAAGATCATAATTTGGCCGCAAATCCATCACAATTCCTTCACAAAATTCCATCACAAATCTATCGCAATGTTAAAACTTAAGAAATTTCAATCCATCGCAAATCAGTCGCAATTGTAAAACTTAAGAAATTTTAATCCATCTCAAAACCATCACAAATCCGTTACAAAATTAAATTAATTAAGAAATTTATTTCTGTCACAAATCCGTTGCAAAATTAATTTTGTCGCTATTCCATCACAAATTTGTCCCTAATCTAAAAATATAATGTGCATATTTTGTCACAAAATCATCACTATTTTGTAGCTAATTGTAACAGTTTTTAATATATTTATGCATTTTAATTCACTTTTCCATATTTTTTGCACCTATTTTGACCATGTAACATCAATAAATTCAGAAACCAAACTATAATGAACACGTTCCATTATCAAAAGAAAATTACATCAATTCAACAAAGTTTCAACATATATTCAATAAACTTTCAACACATATCCAACTAACTTTAGACACATTTAAAATTTAACATATCCAAATATGTAATAAAGTAAACTTAAAAAATAATAAAACCTTGTCCAAAAAATAAGTAAAAAACTGCATCTTAATCATCGTCACCAAGATCCTCATCTGATTCATCATCATCATCTTCATCTTCAACATTATTATCCTAATAAGTAAAACATAGTAAATTTATATAAGTGAATTTGTGTAATTTAATTAGTATCTACTTTTTATAATTGAAACAAAACTTATAGCTTGGCATCCATATTTTCATTTCGCTTTCCCTTTCTAATGCCAACGTGCCTGAGACTATTGAGAGAAAGAAGTTGTCAACTATTTAATCGCATCCAATACACCTTTTAATGCATTATCAACTTAATTACATATCTCTTGATTTTGTGTCTGAATCTTATTGTGTAACTCGGTACACATCTTGGTACATATCTCAGTACGCGTCTCGGTTCGCATGGTACCTAAAAAAAATATTCTTCTGAGACAAGTGCACTAGATGATGAACTAGCTGGATGTGAACTGATGCTGGCCGAAGACGAGGAACATGAATAACAAGGGTCAAGAGTACAACCAAAGCCACTCTACCCTTCTTTGGCTGACTAGTAGAACACAATCATATATCCTTATCTATAACTGGTTCAGTAGACGAGGAACTTCCATCCTCTCTATAAATCAAAAAAAATTAAGTTACATAAATTTCATGGAATATATATATAAAATAATAACTTATTTTAGAGGTTAACACTTACGCTAACATTCTGTGAATGCTAAGAAACAAACTCTCTTGTCTTTCGCTTGTGCTTCTGGCCAAATAGCTCCTTGTATCGGATGAGTCATTTCAACTTTTTTTCCTACAAAATAAACATAACTTATACATAATATTAAAAAATTATGAGTTAGTAAATTAAATTATGCATTTGTTTACCATAATCTCCTTATGACAAACAAATGTGCGTGAACCTCTAGCATGAACACTAGCCTCTAGCATTGAACTTCGATTTTTCATAGCAGCTGCCGACTTATGTTTTCACTCCTCTATATTCCATGTTGTTTCACACAACTCATTAAAATATTCAAATTGAATAGATGGTAGACCGAATCCTCTCCAATCCAATGGGTTTTGTGATCTACTTTTTACCCTAGTCATATTTCTTACATTATGAATTAGTTGATTGAATCATTCTTATGCAGTCTTTTCCCACACAATGCGAGCCATAGACCTATCATCCTCAAATGCAAAACAAAATCTCCTCTGAAAAGTAAAATATATAATAGTTAGCAAATAAAATTTAATAATATGCAAATTTTAATTATACATAAATCTTACCATATATGAGTTAGAGTGAATCCTTAACGTCTTGAGAACATGATTTATAGGTTGCTATCGGGCTAGGCATATGAGAAATAATTTCACTACCTATGTCATGAGTGATAGTCGATGGATGGAACCTTCGACTACATGCACATAAAATATTTAGATAAAAAAAATGAAATCAAATATTAATATATATATATATATATATAAACAACAAATAAGTGTATAACTTATGGATTTGTTCCTGGCTCTCTACTGATGATAGGGTGTGGATCTGCACTGTCAATATCATGTGCGGCTAATGATGGACTCTCGGCCAGAGTAACCAGTAATGGAGAAGTAGTGTGTGAGGTGGATGGTGAAGGAAGTATAGGTGATACAAACTCCCTCATAGATGATGAAGGAAGTATAGGTGATATAGACTCCCTCCTAGGTGATGAAGGAAGTATAGGTGATATAGACTCCCTCCTAGACAATAATTTTGGTATGTCACTCCTTAACTCATTCAGATTCACTTCTTCCATGATGTATCCATCAAACAAGACAACTGGTTCGTCAATTTCATAAATTGGAATCTAAATGACGAATAAGTAGCTCCTACATCATTCTGATAGTAATTATGATTTTCTTCCTCCATATACAAATAAAAAGTATGTACCTCGATTTTAACTTTGTATGCAGCCCACCAATCAACCCTATATTTATTTTTTGAAGCTGGATATTTTGTGTAGTACACTTGTTGGGCTTGCGCAATAAATATAAATGGCTTAAATGACCGAAGTTTTGACTTGTGATTGATTTCCACAATTCCATACTTTTTATCATTTTAAACTCCATTAATCAGGTCAAACCACTTACATCTGAATAGAACCACCTTGTTATTGCCACCTAGGTAAGTGAATTCTAAAATTTCCTTGACTATGCCATAGTAATCTAATGCATCATTACTATAGTTACTGCCTAAAACACAAATACCAATGTTCATTGTTGTCTTATTTTTCCCATAGTCCTTAGTGTGAAACCTGTATCCATTGATGATGAAAGTATTGCAACATTTAACACAATTTTGAGGACCACGATCCATATCTCGTATAAGAGAATCGTCAATGCGATTCTCATGAGCCTAATTAAAAAATTATTAGTTAAAAGAATATAATTAATTATATCTTATTAATAGTATAAAATATTTAGTAATAAATATATATTAAAGTGTCATACTCATAAGTTGTTTCATCTATTTTGAAAAACCATTCTCCCCTTCCTTTTCAATTGTTGAGCAGTGATAAAAGGATTGATGACGCTTAAGATGTCATCAAATTTCCTATTAAAAGAGATATAAATTTGTAGAAACGAATGATTTATATTTAGCTGGTTATTAGTTAGGAGGTGAATTAAAAAAATTCTTACTCAATGTATAGTTCAATCTCACTACAATTCAGGAGAACATATGTCTCTGTAGCTTCCATATCTATATCTGGTAGATTTTTAGTCCAACTCCTATCGAAAAAGTCTTCCATGATATTCAAAATTGAGAGACATGGAGTAGTCTGAGGAATCTCTTGATCTCTAACATCATTTTGGGAGAGTTTTGTGTGTCTTGTACGAACATGTGGTCCAAAATACGTTGAACAAAAATTTGAAACCTCGTCTAACATGTATTCTTCACAAATAGACCCCTTTATTCATGCTTTATTGTAAATTTTTTTAAAAAATCATTCATGCACCTAACAGTTAAAATCAACATTAGTACTGAAAAAGATATGCAAATTTATGACTTTGTAAATGATATATCAAGTTATGTAACTTCACCTCTTGAATTGGTACATCCAACGATATTGTACAAGGCCTCCAACTCTAATCTTGTATGGTAGATGAACAGTTAAGTGCTCCATTGAATCAAAAATACTAGGAATGTATATCATTTCCAACTTACGTAAGATTTCAACAATGTCAGCTTCTAGTTGGAGCATATGATCAGCTTGTATTTCAATTGAACATATATCCACAAAAAATTGGCTCAATTCTGTTAGTGCTCCTCATATTGGTTTAGGCAAAAAGTCTCTTGTAGCCAATGCCAATAATCTCTATTGGAACATATGACAATTATGACTTTTCATGCCGTATAGTTTATTGTCGGTAACATTAACGCAACGAGCTATATTAGATACATATCCATCTGGAAAGCGAAATTGTTTTAACCACTCACAAACTTCTTTTATTTGATCATCAGTTAAAACATATGCAGCTTTTGGTTTCATTAACTTGTCACCGTGCTTGTATAGCTCTAATTCTGGATGCTTGCATAGTAATTGTAAATCCTTACGTGTTTTTGGGTTGTCTTTTGTTTTTCCCTTAACATTCATAAGGATCTTGAGCACATTATCAAAAACATTTTTTCAATATGCATGACATTGTAGCGAATCAAATTAGTCTCCCAATAAGATAATTCCCAAAAGATATTACGCTTTGTCTAATTATGATCCTTACCAAACCCATGATGTTTTTGCCTACCACTCTTTTTACCAAATGTGACTTGAGGATGCTTAAATACTTGTATCTTGACTTTTACACCACTCAATCGTAGGGGTAGGGGTGATTCTCAACAATTTCCTTTTTGAAATCATTCTTGTTTCTTTGAAACCGATGATCCATTGGCAAAAATTATCAATGACAATCAAACTAACAACATTTACCACCATTCTTGAGATCGAATGATTTAATTATTTCCATGCAAATTGGACAAGCAAGTCTCCCTGCATACTCTACTTAGATAACATTCCATATGCAGGAAAATCACTTATTGTCCATAAAAGTGAAACCTTTGTTAAAAATTCTGTTTTTTATAAGCATCAAAAGTGAAGACACACCTTCATCCCACTGAATTTTTAACTCATCCACCAAAGGTCTCAAGTAAACATCTAAGTGCTTTTTTGGTGAATTAGGACCAGGAATAACCAATGTCAAGAATATTGATGTTCGTTACATGCACATGCTAGGCGGTAGATTGTATGGAGTAATGAAAACGGGCCAACAAGTAACCGGTACACTTGAATTTCCAAACGGGTTACATCCATCGGTAGAAAGCCCAAGACAGGCATTTTGAATCCCACTTGCAAAATCAGGGTGAGAAACATCAAATTTCTTACAGGCTTCAGCATTTGACAGATGAATTATTAAATTTGGGTCATGACGAACACCGTCTATATGCCATCTCATTTGTCTTGAAGTCTTATCTGACATATACAATCTTTGAAGTCTTGGAATAATTGGAAAGTACCTTAATACCTTGTAAGAAACATCTTTATGTTTTGAATTACAGGCTTTCTTAGTTTGTATCATTGGTGATTACAAATCGGGCATATTGTCTTATCTTCATCTTTTTCATAGTGTAAGGTAAAATCATTTGGGCATGCATATATTTGATTATAATCCAACCCCAGTTCATTAACCAACTTCTTTCATCGGTAAAAATTATCAAGTAACTTCTCTGTTTTCGGTAGCATACTCTTGATAATCTCTATTATTTAATTATAATGAGTTTCACTCATATTGAACTTAGATTTTAAATTTAATAGCTGTGAAACTGCAAACAATGTAGTGTATTCATCACAACCTTCCCATAAAGGCTTGTCAGCATACTTTAATAAGTCATAAGATTTTGACATTGATTGATTTGGTTCTTTATCATGTACATTATCATCGTTCACTTGACGTTCAAAATGAACACCGTCCATAATTATGTCTATATAAGGGTTTGGATTAACCAGTGGTGGGTTATTCATACCTTCATAAGATCCGCCATCTCCCCAAAACTCCTCACCATACAATGTCCAATTCAAATATCCATCTTTAAAACCTTTATTACACAAATGTTTTGAAATTTCAAATGGATTCCTCCACTTCTAGTTTTTACAGAACACATAAGGACACCGTCCATAAATAATATGTGCATGATTTCTAACACCTTAAACCTCATTCTTAAGGGTAAGATAATCCTATCCTATTCAGGATAACAACACACGCATTCCAATAATATCTCAATCCTTCATTCCAACTTAGCAAAATTTCGACAGCATTTCCCTATGATCTCTTAAGTACACGACATAAACATAACAATTACTCTGTGTCTAAGTCTGCACTAAAAGAACATAGAGAAATAAAACCAAAATTTAAACAAAAGGAAAGTCAAATTAAGATATTATTGTAGTGAATGATATGTGTCGCTTTCCTAAACTGTCCACTTTGGATAATTCAAGAATCGTTAACTAATGGTAATTCAATATTGTCAAACTTAATAACCAACATAATTGAATTTTGATTAGCAACGATTCTTGAATGGGAATCTAAGTTTTAAGTGTTTGTAAAATGTTAAACATATTAATTATCTCACTAATTATTCTAAGAACATATATAGTCTAATTAACATCTATATGAACAAATCTTAACTCTTGTCTAACAAATTAATGAACAAATTTAATTGAAAACTATTGACACACCATGCAACAGTCAAGTAATAGAACTGATGCAGACATATTGGAGAATGTAGGTTATACCAATTGGAACATGAAGAATCATGATTGATAGATCATACCACAACAAAGAACAACAATGAAAAAGAATGATTGTACACATTACCTTTTCTAAGCTCTTTATTATATATTAAAATCACCAAGGTACAATGGCTAAATATTCACGAGAAGTTGTTATAGCTTGAATACTACTACAGTACTGCCCACTGCCTACTACAAATAAGAGAAAAATAAATTACTTTGTTTTCAAAACCTAGATATTCTTTAGATCAAAATTATCCTTTTATCAAAAGCTATAACATCTACAAAGATACCAAAATTGATAATCACATCACATGTTAAATTAGATAATAAGTAAGAAATATGCCAAATAACAATCGTTTTCAATAATCATTAGTACTACTAAGTTTTTTTGGCACCATCTTTTGTATAAAGTAATCAAAGTAAAGCCGGTAACCTTTTGAAAGTTGATTATTTGAACAATAATCTAGGCCTATTACCCTTGATAGCTATCCAGGTTATTCCCATTTAAGAGAGCTTCCTCCTTTTATATCTTAGAGTTAGTAAGTTGTTAAGCCTGCTCAAATATTACAAACTTAAGTTAAAAACTTGAAAGTTAAAAACTTTCAAGAGAACATAACAGGTGGGACCAAAGGGATTTATGAATTGATGGCAAATCATTGGATTATGAAATGAAAGTTGAAATTAATTTCATACATATGCTATGCATGGAGAATGTTAAAATTATACATGAAGCTTGATTAGGGATCCTAGTGTTTGGGATCTTATTCTGAATTTCTTATTCAATTCTTCCCTTCCAGCACTTATGGATTTACTTTTCACTATAACAGTTTGAACTTTTCCTTGTAAGCAACATATATTACATTAGAACATCTCAGAGGTTTATACTACCTTCCTTTTGTCTATAAAGTAAATCAAATGAGCAAACAAGATAACAACTCCTAGAGATTATGTACGAGGTTAATGCTTCTTAGACAAACTAAATTCCTTGCAAACATCCTAGTTTTAGTTAACAATCCACAAGCCATTTAAGCTTATCAATCGTTCATGAATTAAGAAATAAATAACACAGGTTGTCTGTGTAGAAGAATACTTTACAGATCCATCAGAGAGGACAAGTCAGATTGACTAACCAAAACTTACATTTGCCTTATGCAAATGCTCCTCAACATCTCTCTCAACCTTGCCTAGCCCATTTAACCTGCCTTAAAACGTCCTCCTTTGCATAACAGCTCACTAATGTTATCCAATTTGAAATTGACAGACTTTTTAATTAACATTTCAATTTAGACCATGCAACGAAAATTGAACCATATACACGAGCCAAAATGCCAAAATCAATTTTTCCCAAAATTAGAATTGAGACCAAGTTAAATCAAACACAAGTGGATCCATAAAATTTACGCACCATTGCTGCTCAATTTTTTTACTTATTTCAAGCACCCACAAAAAAAAAAAAAAAAATACAAAACAAAAAAATCCCATTTGAATTCAACTGAAACCCATTACACCAAAACTAAAAAAGATAACTAATTTGAAATAAAATAAGTCTGAAAATTTATGCACCATTGTAGCTTAATTTTTTTTTTCCTTATTTCAAGCACCCACAAAAAAAAAAAAAATACAAAACAAAAAGAATCCAATTTGAATTCAACCAAGACCTATTGCACCGAAACTAAAAAGATAAACTAATTTGAAATAAAATAAGTATCTTTATATAAACAAATTGACCTTAAGAACAGAGTCCCTACGCAAAGTTGTAATTTTGTCGTGCTTCTAAGCAGCTTCTTTGAATTATTCGGACCCCTCTATTTCTCAATGATGGCCTTCATGGTCTCTCTATGTAATATCACAGATATGGATTTCTTAGATGCTATCTTCCTGTTTACCTCTGCTTTTCTTTCTTTCACTTCCTTCTCCCTTAGCTACTTAATGTCTATTACAATTGACTTGTAGACTTTTTGTTAAATAAATCAGTTTGTATCTTTCTTGTAGTATAGTATCATTACAGCTAAGCTTCCTAAAGGCTAAGACCTAAGACAGAGGAAAGCAAGCAAGTAAAGCACGCTAAAAGAAACAAAAAGAAAACAACAAAGTGTAGACCTTTAACAACCTCTAAAGAAGTCAAAATGAAGAGAGGATTTTACACCACCAATTTCACAAATCTCTAATTTTTGACTCGATATTTTGTTGAAACAGGCTCATGTTCGTCCACCACTAGGAGAAGTTTCTAATTTTGATCTTGGATGTAAGAGAGGAAGACTGGAGTTTGAGATTAGGGATTTCAAAGAGCGTTTGATCTGGTCGATAGACATTCTTTCAAATTAGGGATTTGACAGATCAAGTGTTGCCTTTGTTTTAATAGAAAAAGGAAAAAAATAAAGGAAGGAAAGGAATTAAAAAAATATATATATATAATAAGAGTTTTTTTAATTCATAATATAAAAATCTATATTTTTAAAAATATTTTAAAGATGAAAAAAAAATTAACACAATAATATTATAATTATAAAAATTATACTCTTAATATTTCTTTTTATTTATAGTAATTTTTAAATGAAAATTTATATTATTATAATTATTTATAACTTATTAAATAAAAAAGTGAATAAATTCAATCTTAATTACTATTGATATATAGATATTGACTAATTATACTTTATTAATATTGAAAAGAATTTTTAAAAAAACAATAGTCATAAAACAATATCACAATAATAAAAACTATACTCTTAATATTTCTTTTAATTCATAATAATTTTTTTTAGGAAGAACTTTAAATTCATAATTATTAGGAAGAACTTTATAAAAATATATGATATATAGGAGTTTATTAAACTATATATATATATATATATATATATAATTCAATTTTAATTACAATTGACATATAATTATTAAAAAAATTGTAAATTTATTATTATTGAGAAGAATTAGTACATAAGAAATTAATTGTCATAAAATAATTACAAACCTATTGATATGAAAATGAAGAAAAATTTGAAAGAAAAAAAATGATAATTCTCTATTTGAAGCAAATAAAAACTAAAGGCTATGTTCCTATTAATAATAAAAACTCAAAAGAATATTTAAGAAAATAAAAAAAAATTTCCATGAAACTACTTTTATATATAATATAGATTAAATTTTTTATTTTATTTTTTTTGGGTGAGATTTTCAAAATAAAATTGTAAAACAAATTTTATTTTCATTTTTTTTGTGAGATACTCAATAAATAAAAATTGTGTACAACTTAGATAGAATAAAAAAAAAAAACATAAGATAACAGAGGAAATTTAGAATAAAGAATAATTTTACGTCCCTACTGTAATTTTTTGCCTCTTAAGCTAATTAAAATGACCTTTTTTAACAGATTATTAAAACTGGGTATTAGTTTGAGTTTGATTTTTTTAATCCATAATATATCTATATTTTTTTAAATATTATAAAGATGAAAACAAAAAATTAGCACAATAATATTATAATCATAAAAATTATACTCTTAATATTTCTTTTAATTTATAGTATTTTTTAAATGAAAATTTGTACTATTATAATTATTTATAACTTATTAAATAAAAAATTAAGAAATTCAATCTTAATTACAATTGATATATAGTTATTGACAAATTATACATTTATTAATATTGAAAAGAATTAAAAAAAACTTATAGTCATAAAACAATATTATAATAAGAAAAACTATACTCTTAATATTTCTTTTAATCCATAATTATTTTTTTTTAAATTAATTCATAAATTTGAGAAGAATTCAAAAAATTATGATTATTAGGAGTTTATTAAATAAAAAAATACATATACAATTAAATTTTAATTACTATTGACATATAATTATTAAAAACAATTATAAATTTATTATTATTGAGAAGAATTAGTATATATATAAGAAATTACTAGTCATAAAATAATTACAAATCTATTGATATGAAATTGAAGAAAAATTTGAAAATAATAATAATAATAATTCTCTATTTGAAGGAAATAACAACTAAATGCTATATGCATAACAATAATAAAAACTCAAAAGAGTATTTAAGAAATCAAAAATTTCTGCCTTGAATCCACTTTTATATATAAATAAATTAAATCTTTTTCTCCAAGAAAATATATAAAAAAGAAATTAGTATAATACTGATTTTTTTATTTTCTTTTCGGTGAGATTTTCAAAATAAAATTGTAAAACAAATTTTGAATTTTTTTTTTTTTTGGTGAGATACTCAATAAATGAATATTGTGTACAACTTTGATTGAAGAAAAGAAAAACAGTAGATAGGAGATCAAATTTAGAATAACTAATAATTTTTCGTCCTTACTGTAATTTTTTGCCTCATATGCTAATTAAAATGGCTTTTTTTAACAGATTATTAAAACTAGGTATTTGTTTCAATTTGAGAAATATAATATATAATTTTTGGTTAAAGATGACAATATAATCTTTCTCAGTCTAATAAAAAAAGCAACTGGTGAATTAAAATATTTTTTTTTTGTTTTAATCTTTTCATCGCAATTACATAAAGCTAGTCGGCAGGCAACAGTACCAAAGTTATGTTGTACTACTCTACCATAGAAAAGAAAAAAGTAGAATTAAAATATAAAAAATTTGAGTGATAGAGAGAGATGAGGGATTTTTTTTTTTTGGTGCAAAAAATGGAATAAATTAAGAGAAAAATGTGTTAAAATAAAAAATTGTTGATTATTGATTCAAATTCCATCACAAATCCATTGCACCATATATTTGTTTTAAAGATAGAATGTTTTCCATCACAAATCCGTCGTAATATCAAAAATTTTAAATTAGCGACGGATATTCCGCCACTAAGTTTAGTGACAAAATAGTGACAGAAAATCCATCGCTAATATATCGCAATGTTTGCGTGACACTAATTTATGCACCGAGTTGATATTTTCAAATTAGCTACATAATAAGATTTTGTTGATATTCCATCACTATATAGCAATAGATTATATCTTTTGCAATTATGTTGCTATATAGCAACGGAATTACGACGGAACAATCCTATCACTAAATTCTGTCGCTAAGCTGTTATTTTCTAGTAGTGCGGGTTACTTCAAATTGTTTCCCTTTTTCCTTGAACTTTGGTTGATGTTGATTGTGAATGTAATTAGCTTGACTTTGGGATTCGAGAGGAACTCATTGCTTATAATCCTTTATTATTCGTTTTGTTTTCAAGATGCTTATTGTGTTGTTGTTTGAAATTTTTCTAAACACGTTGGACAGTCCCACACCTTATGTTGGGTAACTTTAGGTTCCTGTCATTCTTAGAAACTTCACTTGTATTGTGAGTGGATAGTTCTTAGTGGAGTGTTTTCATTGTACTCATCACATGCATTATTAATTTTCAATTTGGAAACTACTTATTGTATTAACATGTTTACTTAAACTTGACTTTTGATCTTTGAAGGTTTTTAAACTAATTTTTAAGTAAATTATTTTTAAAGTATATTTGAACCATCAAACAATTTAAATATCCATTTCGAATTACTTATGCACACATGGATATCATTATTAGTAATTTTACATTCTTGAACATAGTCATCGGGGAAAAGCACTTTAACATTTTATCCTCTCTTATTTGATAAGTGTCATTGGACATATGTTTTGAATAGATTTGATATTAATATTGCCACTTAGAATGAAAGTTGATTTATTTTATTTTAATTATTGGTGGACAGCTGTATTTGACTTTGGATTTGATGGACTTGTTTTGATTTGAAAAGTAAATTTCATAATGTTTGTTATTTGGATAATGATGTTGGAGATGCTTCCATTAATTTTCTTAGTTTTCATCTTGACATAACTTTGTTATTCAAGTATTCTATTTTTCTCTTTGATTTATTTATGAAATGGTACTTGTCAAAACACTTTAGCTAATAAGGTATAGTTAGCCTATGTGCACATAGTATAGTTTTTCAAATATGATACCTAGTTAGGGAGGGATGCCCGAACCCTATATGTGTGGGCCAACATACATGATAATAAATTTGATACCTAAGTTAGTGGGGGTTTGGTATTAACTCATTGTAACCTACAGGTTCAACGGTTTGTATTGGAATTTACAGATTTGACACCCTAGTTAGCAAGGGTTTGGCGATGACTAGCTACACTTTATGGGTATAGCGGTTTGATAGTTCTGACAATATACAATTCCTATAGGTATTTTTCATAAAATGATGATGAAAAAATATTAATTTACTTTGTTTTAAGATTTCAATTATAAATCTTTTACTAAATAGTTGTCAACAATAGTTTATTGCTTATTTTTTTAAATATATCATTGTATCTTTATGTAAACTATTTATTGGTAAATCATTCTTGCTTTAGGGAAACCATTTTCAAATATATCCTTGTATTTATATATTTTTATGTAAACTGTTTATTGGTAAATCATTCGTGTTTTAAGGAAACCATTTTCAAATGTATCCTTGTATTTTTATATTTTTATGTAAACTGTTTATTGGTAAATCATTTGTGTTTTAAGGAAACCATTTTCAAATATATCATTGTATCTTTGTGTAAACTGTTTATTAGTAAATCATTTGTGATTTAGAGAAATAGTTTTCAAATATATCATTGTATCTTTATGTAAATTATTTATTGGTAAATCATTTGTGCTTTAGTTTGTTTCCTGCCTGCTATACTATGTATTGACTACTTACAGAGTCTGACTCACCCTTGTTAGTTTCATATTTTGTTTTTAGAAAGTTGATCTTGGATTCTAAGTTTTGGGTTGGGAGAAAGTGTTCATGTGGTGTTTCTTTGGTATTACCCAACCTTTGTTTCTACTTAGGCCAATTTGTACTTGTATCACTTTGTATCTAGTTGTTTGTATCTACATATTTACAAATTAGACTCATTGCAACCTTATTATGGGATTTGTTTTTGTTTTGATTTGTGTTTTTTGGCATGGATGACCATCGTGGATTATGTTATTATTCTATCAGGTTTATAACTTTTGATCCTCCAATTTTTAGATGGACTATTGTAGTTTTGTTTTGTTTGTTATTTTTCTTTTGCACCTTTGTAGGCTTGTTTGGGTCATGGTGGGCTTATGTTCACCCTGATCCATTCACTTATCATGGCCCTAGTTTGGGTCATGATAGTAGGCCAAACTTTGAGTTTGAAAGCAAATACTTTAAATACTTATGTTCGTGGGGAAAAACTTTAAATATTTTTGCTTAATTTGTTCAAGTTATTTAGAGTTTTAACATATATTCATATTAAGTATAACTTATAACATATTTATTTTGATTATTCAGATTCTACTAATTACATTTAGGCCTTCACACATCAGTTAGACTAACGAAAACTTAAGATTAGGAGATAATGATTTTTTTTTCATTTATTATTTATTATAAATAATATTATTATGATGATTTTTGTATAAAATTTTTTAATTTATATAAAATTTGAAATTTGAATATAAAAAGTTCTTTTGAAGTAGATATTTACAAGTTAAAAATCATATAAAATAATTAAATTATTTTTAACATATGCTTCTACATTTTGATTATCAGCGTGTGCTTTTTGCAAATAAAATTCAAAACATAAAAAAAATAGTGCATCTGTAAGAAAGATGCAATTATATCTGCTTCTGGATGCCAAACTTTGATATGTATCAACTAATTATTGGAGTTTACAAATTGCATCTACCTAGCAAAGCAGAAAATAGTATATGAGTTTAGGAATGTTGTATCTGTTTATCTACGTCTAGGAATAGATGCATATGATGGATTGTGATCTTTTGCATCTGCATTTAGTAGACACAAAAAATGCATTTTTTTGTATTGATTATGAGAAAATATTTTTTTAGAAAAATTTGGTAGGCAATAATCCAAATTAAATGATAGCATTGCATGATTTTTATTTTTACTATAAAATGTTTCAAAGTAAAAGAGAGAAAAACAACAATACTAAAATTAGGTTTGGTAATGTTATTTAGGAGAGAGCTTATGCTTATGAAAAGTATAAGTCAATTTTTTTATGTTTGATAAAAAAAAAATAAAAAAAGGCTGTGGTACTTTTGTTTTGACCTTTTAAAAGCTATGAGTGCTTTTAAAATCACCTCAATAGTTGCTTCCAAAAGCTGGTTTCTGCTCTAAAAAATTTAGAAACTAATATAACTTTAACTTTTAATGAAGATCCATATTTGTCTCTTGATTAATTAAGCTTTTGAACTTCCAACTTTTATATTATTTTACTAATGTCTATTATAGTTAATTTAAATTTTCGAAGCAGGTTTATAGTGAATTGATCAAACCCTAATTTTGTACTTCTACTTATTGAGAGCATATTTTACATTAATTTACTGAACACTACTGCTGTACTTTTTCAAAACAACTCTAATTAAAAAAGCTAAAAGAGCTCAACATCTCTCAAAGAGACATAACATTACCAAACCAAGCCATAAGTGCAAAAAAGTTGGACATTTTGTTATTAAATGTAGGGTTAAAGCTAAAATTCATGATCTTCATAAATATGAAGGATTGAAAAGATATCTTTGAAAAAGAAGATCTAATGGTTAATGCTCTTATAAAGAAACTTTCTAAATTAGATATCTCTGAAATTCTTTTTTATTTCTGAGCCTTAAAAATCAGATAAAACGAACAACCCTTAGAAGGATATAGAAGCAGAAGAGTGTGAGGGTGGTCCAAACTATTGTTATGACTAGTGTGATCCTCGTTTAGCTTTTATTTTGTTAAGATTAATAATCTGAATATAAATATTTTAACAAAAGAAGAAATTCTAATTTTAAACTTTGAAGATCCTCAACATAAAAAGAGTCTATTTAGAAAGGTACCTTCAAGACTCGAGATCTTCAGAATAATTTTATAAACTACAATAATAAGAGTAATACTCTTGAACAGAAAATATCTTAGGAAGCTTATACTTGTAAAATTGTTCTTGATAAAATTAAACTAATAATTCTGAAAGGGAACCCACTTTACCTAAACTAAAAGCTGAGATTTTAGAAGTAGAAAAGGAAATAATTCAGCTGAGAAATATAGTTGTAACTCTAAAAAATGTAGAGTTATTGTCATACCCCTCATAGGGCATGACTGGCTGGAGAATTGGATAACCAAACCTCCGCAACCCTGACTTCAAAACAAATTAACAAACATGACTCTTGACCCTATTAAAGAATAAAAACAACTCTATAAAATAGAAATTCACTGTAAAAGTTTATTCTTCGAAACAAATAATAATTTACTGAAATTTTTGACAAAGGTTCCCTATAACATAGAATATGCCTCAAAATATTAACACATGGTTCTGATTTCACATAACAACACAAAGATAATTAACTAAACTATTACATCATGCAAAATTTGACACCTTACAGTTTAGTATATGACTGCAAACTTTCATCATTGACTTCAAGTCTGAGATTCAGGAAAATACTTTGTGTACTCTATTGGTAAGTCACGAGCTAGGCGACGCCATATACCGTACCCTTGTTACTAAAAAAAATCTAGGAGAGGAATGAGTCCTATGGACTCCGTGAGTGAAAAATCGTACCCAAATGGTACTAGCATCACTCAATACAAGTATATAACATATATTGTCGATTAGCATCACATGACAAGTCTTCATTCAAAGTTATGCATGCATGCTAGTATTTTCTATAAGTTCATAACTTACAGGATTCATAAACTCACAAATTAATCAAAGCAATTATAACATACAAAGCAAACAAAGGGCCAACGAGTAACTCAGCCCCACACAACAGTATCACCCCCTGCTAGGCATTTATGCTCCCGCACAACAAATTAATCTCTATACATAATCTATCCCACCAAGGCAGAGCACTCCAATAAAAAAACATTTATCAAAATCAGAACATTTTAGGATTTCAAATCAGAATCTCCTAGGTGCACCTGGATTTTTTAATTTAGAGATAAAAATCATTTTTTATAAAAAAAAAATGTCACCTTGTTGGTCCTTATCAACCACAACTAATATCAATCAATCATAATTCAAATAAATCACTAAAATATTGTACTTGCTCATTTTCCATATATCATGTATATTAAAATGCACATATAATTACACATAATAATCTAGCCACTAAGGGCAACAATTAACCACTCACCAATTTACGGATCTTGTTCGGCACTTCCTCTTGAGCTCGTCTGATATATTAGGCCCACAGTAGGGTTCATAACTGAAATTCATATAGATACATTCAATCTTATTTTAGGATTTGTCTTTCCTTAATCATTTAACCACATTTATTTATTCTTTGTTCTTAAGATTATTTATTTAAGTTCACATAATACTTAGTTATCAAGATTTCAATCAATTAATTTATAAAACTTGAACTTTACAATTCTAATATTCATACTCTTTAAATTTAAAGGAATAAGTTCTTAAATCCTAAATCCTTACTCACCCTTTCTCTCTAATCTTTAGTTATAACTAATCAAATATCCTAAATTACGAAGTGATAAACCAACCTATAATCTAATTAAGCACCACATAACTCACTAACTACTAGTAAGACTCACGGCAAGGATTAAAAGTGTGCACCTTTCCTCCTAAGCTCCCACAGCTAAACTGGTTGTTAGCAAGGGTGTAGGAGTTGCTTTCTCTGCTTGACTAAAAAACAAAGCATAGAAAGCTCTTAGCTCACACTTGCTACAGCAAGAATAGGGCTTACTCCAAGCTCATGGCAGCTTACTGAACAAACTCAAACTTCTAGCTAAAAGTACAATCTAACTAAACTATGTTAAATTAAGAGGGGAAGGAAGAAACAATTAAGCTAAAACTCAAAACTCTCTTGGTGGTAGGAAGACTATACACGGTCAAGACATAAAAAAAAAAAAAAAAAACATAAATAGGGAAAGAGGCAATGGAACTCGATCGTAGAACAATAAGAATAAAGGGGAAAGCAGTTGTCACGGAAATTGAAAGGAAGAAAGACAACTAAAGTAGTAGCCAAACATAGCAAGGATGGATGAAGAGGAAAACAGTGCATGGCTGGCTACTCCCCAATCAACTTCAGTCTACTAATCCACTGCTATCACGCTCCAAGAAGAAAAACTAGCACCCTTTTTAAAGAAGGTGAAATTATGTTGCTGCAAAGGGTAAGCTCACGGTCCAGCATAAGAGGAAAAACAGGGGAAGGAAAATAAAAGACTCAGCCAAGAATTCTCCAAAAAAAAAAAGGGCAGTGGACATGCTAAAAAGGAAAGAAAGTAAATTAAAAAAAAAAAAGTAACTTTAAGTTCAAAGTATAACTAATTTATGGAGAAAATTGAATCTAGGTGTGTATATATATATATATATATACCCATTAGTTATTACTTGTCCAATTTATTTAGCTAACATATATAATTCACTTAATAAAATTTATATTAGATAACAAAATATCTTATAACTAAGATTTTCACATTATACTTAAAACTTGACTTCATGATGTTGGGTTATAATAATGTACATAATTACAATAATTAACGTACAACATTTTTAAAATACCCACTAGAATATCGGATTGTAATATTTAATACTACTAGGTATAATATATTATTAATTTAAATGCCTAATAAATTACGTACAACACTCCAAAGCGTATATTAAAACATTGATAGTAAAATAAGGACATATAGGGTTATCACAATTTCCTTGTATAATTAAAATAATAATAAAAATCACTAAAATGTATCACTACGATACTAGGTTATGCCATGTTAAATTTTATTGTTATTTCTTTAATTTGTTTATGTCATTGTTACTTTATAACTAAAATTTACATATTATATCTAAAACATGACTTTACGATATTGGATTATAACAGTTACTTAATAAGCACCACGTAGCAGAAGGCTCAGAAGCTTATTTATGTAACATGATGTGGGAAAAGAATAGAGAAAATTTAGAAACCCAAATTGAGCAACTTGACTTTGAATCATTAGACGTCATCCCTGTAATATGAGTGTTAACTAGATATCAAATTAGAAAGTATGAAATCGATAAATTTTATAGATCAAGTGATTTCCAAAAGTGGTATACGAAGGTAACAATTGTAGTCAACAAGGAATTTAGTTTTCAAACAAAAGTACTATTTAACTTATGAGCTGATTTATCTTGTAGCAATGAAGTATTGATACCCTTTAAATACTGCTCATAGACCATAGAAGTCTTCAGTATAGCTAGTGAAAAAAGGAATGCTTATAGATTATAAGTTTTCTAATGATGTAGTCTGCAATAATGGAGTTTGTTTTGATATACCTCTTTTAAGATGATAATTCACCATGAGGTGCTCCTGTACTGTTTGTAAAGAAGAAAGGTAGGACAATGAAGCTATATAGATTATAGACAACTCAACAAAGTTACTATTAAGAACAAATATCTACTACTTACGATAATTGATTTACTAGATCAAGTTCAAGGGGCTTTAATGTTCTCTAAGATTGACATTAAGTATGGTTATCATCAACTTAGGGTAAAGACTGAAGACATTCTTAACACAACCTTTAGGACTCGGTATGGACACTTTGAATTCCTTGTCATGCCATTTGGGTTAACCAATTCCCCTGCTACCTTCATGGACTTGATGAAGGCCATACTTGGATAAATTTTTTATAGTCTTCAAAGAAGATATTCTGATTTACTTAAAGAATGAAGAAGAATACGAGAGACACTTGAAGATAGCTTTGTAGACATTGGGAGAAGAGAAGTTTTATGCTCAATTGAGGAAGTGTGAATTTTGGCTGAAAGAGGTGGTTTTCTTGGGACATGTGATAAATGGTGAAGGTGTTGTAATGGATCCTAGAAAAGTAGAGGCAGTGTTAAATTGAGATAGACTAAGTAGTGTCATATAGGTAAAAAAAGTTTCCTAGGCTTGGGAAGGTATATAGAAGATTTGTACAAGGATTTTCTCAAAGAGCAATGCCTTTAAGCATATTAACTAGGAAGGGAACCAAATGGGAATTGACAATTAGTTGTCAAAGAATTGAAAGCTAGACTCACCTCTACACCAATCTTGATAATACCAAACCCTAAAGAAAGATACATTGTATATAGTGATGTTTCTATGAAAGGATTAGGGTGTGTTTTAATGCAGCAAGGAAGGGAAGTTGCATATGCATCAAGGCAGCTGAGGACTAATGAGAAGAACTATCCTACTCATGATTTTGAGTTAGCTGCAGTTGTGTTTGCTTTAAGGATATGGAGGCCTTACTTATTTGGAGAAACGTTTGAGGTGTATATAGACATTAAATCTTAAAGTATTTGATCAAAAGGAACTAAATATAAGGTAAAGGAAGTGGATAGAGTTTTTGAAAGACTATGAGTGTGAGTTAAAATATCACCCTGGAAAAGCCAATTTAGAGTCTGATGCTCTGAGTATAAAATCAAGACATGTGGCTGCCATGATGATTCAAGAGTCTAAGTGTCACAACCAAAAACTAGCCATGATCGGTGAATGGATTAGGGTGAACATAGGCCCACCATGACCCAAACAAGCCTACAAAGATTCCAAAAAAAAAATATTTGAAACAAAACAGCAATAGTCCGTCTAAAAATCGGATATTCAAGAGTTTATAAACCTGATAGAATAATAATAAAATCCACAAATAACTGTCGACCCCTTAGGTTGCGACGTGACAAATTATTACCATGCATGTTAGGCTGCATACGAGGTTAGGGCATCCCTCCCTAATGAGGTCCATATCCAAAATATTATGTGCACATAGGCAACCATACCTCATTAGCGTAAGGTGTTCTGACAAGTAGCATTCCATAAAAATAATCTAAACGAAAGACATTTTTTCAACATCATCATCCAAATAACAACATCCGATATTTACTTTCCAAATCAAATAAGTCCACCAAATCCAAAGTCAAATACACTTGTACTCTAACAGTCAAAATAACATAAATCAAAATTCCTTCCAAGTAGCAATATTGATTTCAAATCTATTCAAAGCATATGTCCAATGACACTTGTCAAATGAGAGAGGTTGAAATCTAAAGTCAAATATAAATTGTACGTCAATATTCCAAAATAACATAAATCAACTTTCATTCCAAGTGACAATATTGATTTCAAATCTATTCAAAACATATATCCAATTAAACTTATCAAATAAGAGAGAATGAAAAGTTAAAGTGCTTGTACCTGATAGCTATGTTCAAGAATGTAAAGTAATTGATAAAAATATCTATATGGGCATAAGTGATTCAAAAAGGATCTTTAAAACATTTAATGGTTCAAATATAGTTTCGAAAATGTTTACTTAAAAAGTAGTTTGAAAAGCTTGAAATCTCATAAGTCAAATTTAAGTAAAACATATTTATACAAGAAGTAGTTTTTCAAATTGAACATTAGTGATGCATGTGGTGAGTATGATGAAAACACTACACTAGACATTATCTATTCATAGTACAAGTGAAGCTTCCAAGAATGTCGGGAACCGAAAGTCACTCAATGGAAGTGTGATAGTCTCCAACTAGCCTAGATAATTTCAAACAAGATCCTGAAATAATTAATAAGAATAGGAATAATGAATTCTTCACAAAACCCAAATTCAAAGTTAATCCCAAATAATGCATTATAATCCGCAAGCAAACATTCAAATCCAACTAATTACAAAAGTGGCCAAAACATTCTAAATTAACCTTAGTGAGCTCAAAACAAAAAGTATATAGATATATCATAGCTAAAACATATACTAGATACCAAGATTCCTAAAGTTTTACAAACTAACAAAAAGAGACAATTCCAAGAATTTTTCAAATCCTACAATTTTCAAAGTATTTTTAAGAATTACTCATTTACCCAAATCAACCCAATAAATCTATTTCCAATACTTATAATAACTTAAAATTCAAAAACAAAATTTCCAACGAATTAATGAATTTATGCAAAACTGCTATTGTAATTATATTTATTAAATTTAATTAATTAATTTATTTATATTGTCATCATATTTTTTTTCAAAACTAAACAACATGAAAAATACTACCAGAGGAGTACCTAATTCGTGAAACCAATATATAGTCGTAACCATGATGTAAAGAAAATAATAGTAATCAGATGAAACATGAATTTTGCATAGAAAAATTCTAGAAGGAAATAGATAATTATTTTTATAAGTGTGAAACAAAAATTTCAAAAATATAAGAGTGAGAGTATCAAATAATACTAATATATTTATATACATGTGATTTGCTTACCCAAGGAATCAGTTAGAGAATTGAATTGGTCTTCAAGTGAAGCCAGAAAATAATCAAGAATAAAATAATGAATGAGTAAATTGAAATTAACAAAAAAATTTACTAAGGAAAACAGTGAAAGGAAATGGTAGGGATTTCATACCAATTATAATCCACTTCCTCAATTAACTAACAATGAGCCAAAGTTGAAAATTTTAGAGAAAATGAGAGAACATGCATGAAATGAAGTGAAGCAAGGTAGTCTTCCCACTCGGCAGGAGCAACCTAAAATTTTCTTCTATGGTCGAGTAGCATACAGATGAAGAATGAATTGGGTGAAAGGTAGAAGGAAATGACGAATAGTAGACAAAATGATGAAGAAAAACAAAATAGGGAAAGAAACAAAGTGATGTTGGAGAAAATGATGAAGGTTGACCGAAAGGCAAGAAGGAAAGAAGGAAAGAAAGAAAAGAAAAATGAAAATGGAAATGGTTGTAGTGATGTTCAGCAAAATGAAGAGAAAAGGGGAATCAAAATAGGACAAGTGGTATGAAAAGTAATGGGGGCATGAGTTAAAGGAAGGGTATAAGAATTAATGATAAAAAAATTTATAGTAAGAATATCTATTCAAATTATTTTGTGGTGATAGTATACTATATATATATTTATATATATTATGGATTAAGTTTATAAATAAGAGATATTAACATACATGAAAATAATTATTTGACAATAATACTATCAGGGGCACGTACTAAATAATTTTATTTAGTTAAAAAAATATTTCAATAAATTTAGGAGCTCACTAAAATTAATCTAGTGGATTTGTATCTCAAAAATCATTTAGTCACAGGTAAAAAGTATAGGTTAGCAGATGCTGAGTGTGAGGTGATTAAACTGAGGGAAAAAGTGTGAAATTAAGAAGATTGAAAGTACAATCTGACTTAAGGCAGAAAATAAAAGAGGCACAAGATGAAGATGAGTATTTGAGAGATGTTATGTAGAAAATGAAGATGGGAAGGACTAAGGGGTTTAGTGAGAAATCTTATGGGTCGCTAGAGTTTCAAGTCAGGCTGCATGTACCTGGCTATGAAGTTAAGAGATTGATTCAAGATGAGGCTCATAAGACTAGGTATTCTATACACCCAGGAGCAACCAAAATCTAGAAGACTTGAAAAAGCAGTTTTGGTGGAATGGTATGAAAAGGGTTGTAGCAACGTATGTGTCACAATGTCTTGTCAAAGGGTTAAAATTGAACATCAAAAGCCTGCAGGGCTACTCCAAACAATAGAGATACCAAAAAGGGGGATGGAGTTACCATGAATTTTGGGGTAGGATTGCCAAAGACTTTAAGTGGCACTGATGCCATTTGGGTTGTAGTTGATAGACTAACTAAGTCTGCTCACTTTCTGCGCCTATAAGAATCAATTTTTCCTTAGACAAATTAGCACAACTCTATCCCAGGAGGAAATAGTAAGATTAAATGGTGTGCCTCAGTGTATTATATCTGACAGGAAACCTAGGTTTACTTCCAAGTTAAAGTTCAGTACAACATACCCTCAAACTGATGGTTAGTATAAAAGGACCATTCAGTCCCTTGAAGACATGCTTAGGGCTTGTGTGTCAGACTTTAAAGGGAATTAGGACACCTATTTACTATTGGCAAAGTTAAGATACAACAATAGTTATCATCAGAGCTAGCAAATGGCTCCCTATGAGTCTCTGTATAGGGAAAAGATGTAGATCACCAGTATTCTGGAATGAGGTTGGAGAAAATAAACTGTTAGGGCCTGATATGGTTCAGTAAACATCTGAAACTATTAACAAGATTATGAGAAAGCTGAGGATTGCTTAAAGTAGACAAAAAAGTTATGTTGATAGAAGGGGGAGACCTCTGACTTATGAAGAAGAAGACTGTGTTCTTGAAAATAACCCTAACTACTAGTTATGATAGAATAAAATCTGGCAAGAAGTTGGGACCTCGATACATAGGGCCATATGAGATTCTGAGCAAGGTAGGTAGTGTAGCTTATAGGCTAGCTTTAGCTCCAAACATGTCAAACCTACATAACGTTTTCCATGTTTCAAAACTCAGGAAATGCAAACCTCCTTTAAGTTATGTCTTTGAGTATGAGCCTGCTAGAGTTAAAGACAGTCTAGAAACCAAAGCAAAACCTACCAAAATTGTGGCCAGAAAAGTCAAGTATATCAAATGATAAAAGATTCTTTTAGTCAAAGTAGAATGGAAAAGATTTATAGAGAATGATGCCACTTACGATAAGGAGGCAGATATGAGGGTTGCTCATCCTTGGTTGTTTAAAGAACTTAGTTTAAATTTTGAGGAAATTTGTTTTATTAAGAGGGGAAGTATGTAACATCCCACAAATTTGCCAACATTGGCATACGCATATAGACATGTAAGGCTGCATACTGAAACACTTAGATGTACATTTTAAGATGACTAAACATGTTGAACTTGATAAAATAAAGTTCTTATAGGCCACTTGCATTAATAAATTGCTCATTAGTTTACTTCTATACATTATTTGGCATGATTTGCTATTTCTGAATTTATATGAACACAATGACACACACTTTTAGTAATTGGTAAACACTTAGACTTTTACATATGTAGGACTACAAGGGAGTGTAGTGGGGGACGTGTTTGGACCACACCTATAAATGGACTAAAATACCCTAACGATCACCCTAATACATCTAATTTAGTGGAAGGTTAAATAGGTATTATAACACTGTATCCATTGTCAATTCAGCTTTGTCTTCTCCATTCTTCTACAATTTCAATTGCAATTAGAATGAGAAAATTAGAGAGAATACAGAGAGACAAAGAGCTTGCATGCAGGGCTTAACTTGCCCTAATTGTAAAACTGAGCTTAGAATTCAAGTCATAAGAGCAAGGGGAGCTGATTGCTTCATTAGAAGGCAGTTCTGGGCAGATGAGAAGGGGTGAAAATGCTGGGGAGTGAAGCAGTGAAAGAAAGGAGCAGCAAAAGGGCAGATTAGGGTGAAATTGAAGGGGGCTTTGGACAACAAAGTTGAAAAGTATAAATTATTTGCCACAAAGGGTAGTTCGTTGCTTAGGAAAGAGGTATATGCATACATGCTTCCTTCAAACATTCCTTTTTTTAAAAGATAAATTGTCTATTTCCTTCTATAAATAGTCCTCCTATGCAAATGCATGATTTCTGGGTTGAAGTTGAAACTGTACACTTGCTGAGTTGTTTGAATTGCATGTGTTTAGTACACTGTATTTGGATTGAGTAACTTGTTGTTGGCCCCCGAAGTGCCTGAATCCTAATGTTTGGACCCAAAAGTTAGAAGGGCACCTCCCTGGAGTTAACTCACAGAAAGGCCTGTACTATGGTTTGGAATCCCTTTTAGTAGCAATGTTGTAATGTTCTATACAATGTGCATGCATAAATTTTTTTATTGCATTTCCTTTATTTTGTGAAAACTGAACACCACCTATGTTTTAAAGACATGGATGTATCATACACAGGGACTTGTGTCACATTTCATTATATTTTTAATGTGGTGTTTTCAGATTGACTGGTATTTTGACAGACAATGGGAATGAGATTCACTATTGCTCATGTTTTTGTCATATCAGGCTGTGTGGCCTGCTATGTTGTTTATCAAGAGGGTTACATGCATGTATATGAATATTGGACTGTGTCAGGGAAATGCTATGATGATGATTTGCAGTTGGATCCAATGGAGTAGCAAAGATGTACTTAGACTACTTAGGGTATTTTGAATGTAAATAATGTGGTTTGGCTAAGTAAAAGTTGTCAAGAGTCCTGACTTATGTAATTTTGTAGTTTTTAGTGGCATCCTTAGTTTATGTGAAGTTTGGATGCTTGCTGTACATAAGTTATGTAAATAAACAGTGTAATTACTATGATGAAAATGACCAGGAGATGGTTGTCTCTTGTTACCTCAATTCTGTGCATTTTGTTAAGTTTGAACCTTCCAAAGGATTAGTATTATTTAAATGCTCTATATGTTGAATAAAGGGAAAAAGGAAATGATTAAGAATGTGTAAGCCGGACTATAGTGTTAAAGTTGAATAAAAGATGGATTATGGGTATGTAGAATTGTAATCCAATATAGCAAAATATATGAGATGTCTTGAATTGCCAAGTTTTGACCAATGGTCCATGCACTCACTATGGCAACTTAGCAATTAACAATTAACTTCACTCTTATCTTGTTTAAGCCATGTTGAGAAGGTTGCCACTTAAAGGCTTAGTTTAGTATAGGTTCAAGACACTAAATGCTATAACAAGGTATTAAAATAGGTTAACACAATCTACAACCAACAATTGGGTAGCCTCTTGTTCCCATGAAATTTCAAAGTTAAAAGCTCTCTAGTAGTCAGCAAGCAAAAAGTTAAGTAAGCTGACTGCCATGTAGGCTGTGATCATGGTAAGTGTGTTTTACCATATGAGCTTGCATCCATTTTTTTATTTTTTTTATTTTTTATTTTTTCTGACTTTACTTTTTTAGGATGCTAAGCTTCTTTAATTAAAACACGCTGATGGTTAACATGCACTATAAAATGGATTGAATCTGCAAGAAAACTTTGAAATATTGCAGAAAATTTCTGTAAATATAGTTTCAGATTAATTGTATGTTACAAAATTACATATATGGTAAGCTAAAAGACACAAAGGAGAAACTACTTGCTATAATTGGTCTCTTATAATAACTAGGAAAGAATGAACTTAGTGTTGTTTTCCCATATCCTAGTGCTAAACCATTTATGGTTGATGAAGAAAGTAGTGGAATACTCTGTTCATTTCTAAAGAAATTTTCTGGATCAGCCTTGGCCTTGATCTGTGCCAATTTCTTGAAGTTGCCTTTGAAGTACTTTATGCCCCAAGCACTTGCTTCAAAGTAGCTTGTGTTACTTAGCTTGTTGGTACCCAAGTCAAGATCCCTGTAATTGACATAGGCAGTCCTTGGAGATTTTGAAACAAATGGTGTCATGTATTTATAAAGCATTCTAATCCAGTGTACATGCCTGTCGGTTGCCTCTGCCCCGTCAATTTCCCACTGCACCATGTACTGTATGTTGTATATGTTACCCTTTCTGTGAGGAAAAGGAATGTCAGAATCTGAAATTTCATTCATTTTACCACCAAAAGGATCCATTATCATGTACACTATTTCCTCTTGAAGAATCCTTCTCCATATTCCTTCAAGTCCAACTTCTGTTATTGGCTCTTTTACAAAATCGGACTTTCCCTTGAAGAATCTCTTGTACTTGGTACTTCTATCAAGCAAGACCTCCAAAGAGTCCCATTTCTGGTGATCAGAAAAACACATGACAGATTGGATCCAATTCATTTCAATGCAGTCTTTAGCCTGCAATCCCAGTTCAGGGAAGCTTTCATTCATTAATGGGATTAACTTATCAATTCCTCCAAGAAATAGAGAGTTGAAAGCTGCTTTTACTGTTTTCTGATTCCCACCGTTCTGTCCTCCAATATTTTGAATTATGACTCTGATGAAAAGATCCTCATGCAGTTTATCTGCTATGTATTGCCACTTATGGACCAATTTCGTAGCACCTTCTTCTAGTGTTCTAGAAATGGTGAATGTCACAACTGGTGGAACTCTAACCAGTTTGATTTTCCAAGAGATTATGATTCCAAAACTTGCTCCACCACCTCCTCTAATTGCCCAAAAAAGATCTTCACCCATTGATTTTCTGTTAAGAATTTCCCCCTTGACATCAATAAGGTAAGCATCTATGATACAGTCTGCTGCAATGCCATACTTTCTCAACAAAGTGCCAAACCCACCACCACTGAAGTGTCCTCCAACCCCTACACTAGGGCAGATTCCTGCAGGGAATGCATGAATTGCACTTACCTTTGCAATGTTATAGTAAAGTTCACCAATTGTTGCCCCAGTTTGAACCTAAGCTGTTTCTTCAGCAAGATTGATTTCAACTGATCGAAGATAAATAAGGTCAATTATGATAAATTGGGTCTTACATAGGAAGGAAAGGCCTTCATAGTCATGGCCACCACTTCGGACTCTAATCTGTATGTTGTTTTTTTTGCTGCAAAGAATGGCTGCTTGGATTTTCAGACTCATGGATAGGAGTTAAAATTGCAAGTGGTTTTGTGGTTGTGTAATTCAACCATCTTGGCCTTTGTTGGGAAGATTCTAAGAGATTTGAATAGAGTGCAGTGTTTGATTTGTAGATGATTTTAAAGAATTTGGTGGAAGCAACAAATTGGGTTGATATGCACTGCATGAAATCTTGTTGGGTTGGACTTGAGAATACACATGAAATTGATAGAAGCAGCAGATAAGCAAACCGTGTCACAAAAAGGTAACTCATTTCAGTTTTCTTTATGTGAAATTGAACTTAGAGAGATTGAGTTGAGTCTGCTATATAAATGCTCTGATTTCTGTCTTGGTGAAATGGAATATTTGGGTCGAAGAAGTCTACCTTTATGAAAGCGGTGACTTTATCCTTAACACCCCATATTTTGGAGTAAGTCTTTACGAATCAGAAGTGCCTTGTTAGCAAAAGAAAGTAGTTCTAAAATGTTTCGTTGGATAACTTTTGTATTGACATTTCTTTGTAATGCAAGAGTGCCATGTGTCAACATCATAATTCACACTTGGCAACTTCAAATGGTGAGCTGACAGAATTAATGAATACATGCCTTTGTATTCGGGTTGTTTGAGGTTCAGATTTTCTACTTCTTGACCCGGCTATGGGCCTGGTTCTTTGAGGTTCAGGATCCATAATATCAATAGATAAATTAGGCTTTTATCAATTTTATTGTGTCAGATTCTGATGTACGACAGTCGATGATTTGAGAGTATTAATTATAATGAAAATTGTTCACGCATACCACTTTCTTTCTTAACTGTTTCTCCACATATAAATAGACCTAAGCTTGAGAATAAATGTTTCTGAGTAAAAGATAATGGTTGTCAAATAGCATAAGTGATATTCATAGTCAAACTCATTCATAAGATTTTAACTATTTCATTTTGTTTTCTTGCAAAAGATATTTTCAATCGACTCAATGAAATAAAAGAATGAACAGTAAATATTTTCAAAATAATGTTTTATGCATAATTGAGTAAGACTTCATTTGATAGAAAGTGATTTCAACTGATTGTTAATTTTATGAAAAAAAACGGTGTAATTGAGTATTCAATTGTCTCGTCAGATGATCTATAATTGATTTTTCAGCTGACTGTTTGATGCACTAAACTCAGCTACTAATGTTGATTGTAGTTAATAAAAAACAGTGTGTTTTATGTTAGTCGTAGAGTTAAACGTTGACTTATTTGATTCTAGTACAACTCAGTTAATTAATTAGTTTCTTCATGAGATAAATCAAATTAGATTCTTATAGCATTTAATATTTGGTTTTCATCAAAATGAAGCCAATGTACTACTGAATTTAAATACAAATTTGATTCAATAATTAATCTCCCTACTTTTTATTATTACAAAATAATTAATTTTAAAATAAAATGATTAGAGAAAACAAAAAGATTTTCAACAGAAAATTCTCCGTGGATATGCTTCATACTATTATAGTTTAACTCAGCTTTCTCTATTTGTCTCATCTTGCTTATAATAGATTGAAACTATAACACCATTATTTTGATTGCTTTCACGTGTCATGGTAAGTTCCTCAAGCAACATAACCAAATATATATATATATATATAATATACTATATAAAAAAGAACCATAAAGAAGAATCTTTTAATTTTTTATTTTACTCTTTGTACTTATTAAATGTATAATATTGTCACACTCTCTTGATATTTAGAGAATGAAATTAAAATTTTAAAACTTGATATATTTCTAATTTAATGGTTAGAGTTTTGCTCTAATATGAATTTTTTTTTTTTTTTCAAAAGTTCCTAATAATTTTTAAATTGTCTAATTATGTTATATATAATAACATGAGCAAAATCTATATTTGCATAATACATTAGTAAACTTGGAATTCTTCATCCAACCATAATTGGTTAGTTTATTCCAACCATGATCATAACTTCCTATATGCTTTTATATAAATATATATATATATATATATATATATATATATATATATCTACTTCTTAAGCTTCATGTTTATATACTTTTTTTGTTTTTTGTTTTTGGCAACTTCTGATGTTACATCATTAGAGCATACAACACATCTCTTAATATTGTGTGATCAAGATTAATTTCTTGCTAAAAGTTCGGGTGGCTAAACATATTAAGGAGTATATAATAAATATTCTTGTTAGTTATTATATTATGATTAATTAGGCTTAATGAATATTTGTTAATTTATTTCCCAATAGTATAATTGAAATTAATGATACATGGATGGGAGTCTTAATTAGTAGGCTTGCTTAGTTTACAAGCTAACTAATGAAAATAATATATATAGTCACATGCTTAACGTATATATTAATTTAGTAAGTGGATGAAATCAATTAATTGCCCTCTTGTACTTTTGTTGTGGTGTTTTGTTGTTAAAAAATAATAAGTAAATTTTCATATAAAAATGTATATGTATGCTAAAAACATATATATGCATCTCATTCTCTAGCAAAATTGGACATGGCATGAGCCAAAATGATTCTGAAAGAGAAAGCATAATTAATTTCATATATATAGTGTTGTTATCGATTTTATTCCTCATTTTATTTATTATTATTATTTTATCTTCTTGTCATATGAATCAGTAGAAGAAATTATGATCCATATTTGAATTCTACCATATCTAGTAACATATTGGCATTCATTAGCTCTACGTACTAAGAAATACAAGTATAATTAGGAGTACTTAATTAATACTCCATTATCTTTGATATGGCTAACGTCTTTTTATTTTTTAAGGATTTATTTGACAAATGCCTTTTAATTATTATGGAATCTCATATGAAAATATCTTATATCTTTATACTTTATTAAGATTTACATAAACATCTATTGTATTTTTTTGGTAAGTCATTACACTATATTTATATGTTATTTATTTGTTAATTATTTATAGGTGTTTTAGAACTTATTGAAGAACAACTTCAAATAAAATGTAATTATATCCGTAAGTTGCAAATCTTACAAGAAAAATAGATTTTTTTTTTCAATTTTTAAAATATTTATATATCATAAACATGGTCTACGCGCAACATCTATACCATGAAGGATAATATATATATATATATATATATATATATATATATATATATATATATTATATTTAAGTGAACCTAAATTTTCTTTCAAGATCAATGTCTAAATTTTGGAACTTTTTTTTTTCTTTTCATATTACTAATATAAGTCTAGCTACACTTTTTTAGATAAAAAAGTGGGATACACTAACAAATGGATCAAAAATAATTTATTTTATAACTACCACTTCTTAGTAAAGCTTTTTAAGATGTGGGTATTTACAATAAAATTAGAAAATAAACAAGAAATATATATCTTTAACTATACTATATATAAAGGAGCCTTAAATGAAGAATCTTTGGATTTTTTTATTTTACTCTTTGTACTTATTAAATTTCTGATATTACCACACTCTCTTGATATTTCTAGTTGGAATAAAATTGAAAATTTAATATATTTCTAATGAAATAGTTAGAGTTCTAATATGAATTGTTTTTCTTTTTTTCAAAAGTTTCTAGATATTTAGAGTGATTGAATGTAGGCTTATGAATGAAACTTTTATAAATTGATATTTTAATGGGTATATTAAAATGGTGTACGTAAATTATCATGAAAGTTTAAATAATAAGTTTTATATATTTAGGTATATATACGTATAAATTTAAATTTCATTATGTTAAGAGTTGTTTTTTAGTAAAATTTAATTATTGTTATATATATATATATATATATATATAACAATGATTTCCACATGTAGAAGGTTTTGAGATATAATATACATATAAATATAGAGAGATTTAGGCCATATGCTTGATTTACTATTATCTTATGTAGCCTTTTTCTTTCAATATTTTTATTGTTTCCTCAGCTTTTTCTTTTGAGGCCGTCACCCTTCTTGTTCAATTTCTCCACCGCCTTACCATTTCTTGGCTGCTAACTTTTTAGTTTTCTCTTTTGTGCCACCGATTTCAAGTCTTGCATAGGAGCTTTCTAAAATTCTAGATATTCCTTCTTGTTTTGGTTGCTTGTAAGGTATTAATTCACCCCTTCTGACATCCTCTTGAAAGTATAAGTTTTTTTTTTTTTTTTTTATGTTTTAGGAAGTTTTTAGCCAGTGTAAGGAGATTTGTGGCTACCAGTTTGGGGGAAAATTTTTAGTAACTTTCAGTTGGAAGGTGGTCTTACGATAGAGCTTTAAGCCCTTTAAATGTGTGTGTGGTTAAAAAAAAAAAAAAAAAAACAGGGGCTGGAGACTGGAACAGGAACGCCCTGTTTTAGCTTGTTCCGTCTTTCAATCTGCTGCTGGCCGTGAGACTTTTTGCATCTTTGGTAATTCATGGTTATTCTATTTTGGACCATGTACGTGGGTGATTAAAGGGTAGTGAGGTTTGGTTGACTATCCCCAGTTTTGGCAGCCATGGAATACGTATTTTCTGGTTTTTTTTTAGCCTTAAGAATTAGTTAATAGGAAGAGTCTCAAGTGGTTCAAGCCGTGGCAGCAAGGGTCTTCTTAGTATGAGCCTTTTTGGTGATTAAAGAGTAGCAAGCACTGGTGTGTTAGATAAAATAATAATAAAATTCTGCACCCTTAAGTTTAAATAGACTAATGGAATTGATGAGTTAAATGATATAATTATTGTTTGTAAGTGTTAAAGTAGTTGTGTGAAAAGGAGATTTAGAGACTAAGATAGGTAGGTGGAGGTGATAAGTGTATACTTCACATTTTAAATAAAAGTTGAAGAATTAATTAATTGAAATTGTTGTAAGCCTTTTTAATTTTATTAGGAATATAAAATAAGTGATTTGGAATTCAAGTAGGCTAATATAGAAAAGTTAAAGGCAAGCATTAAAAGTTGGAATTAAAATCATGTTAATATTTAAAGGTTTGATAAATAGGTTAATTAAAATTAACCGTTGGTATAGGAATAAAAAGCAAAAATCTTATAAGTTAAAGGAATTTATTAGTGTATGTATGCTTAGATACATATATGAACAATTATATATATATATATATATATTAGGATGTTAAATAAAGTTTAGAAGCATGAGTTTTCAACAACCATACTAAGTTTATTTATATCAATTAAGGAATCGTAGGATTTACTTTGAAGGAAATATTGTAAATAACATATAAATTGGTGATTTTTAGCTTCGGATCGTGTCAAGGACATTTCGACACCCTCACATACTAGACGGATTGACAAACCTCATCCTTGGGCTTAGTGAGCGAATTACGTGCTCTATGGTTGCTAGATTATTATGTGCAATTGTATATATTTGAAATGATGTGCCATAATGAGAAATAAGCAAATTAAGTTATTTTAGTGATTTAATTGAATTATATATGTTTGATATTAAGTGTGGTTGATAAGGGCCAACAAAATAAAATTTTTCAGAGAAATTAATTTTATCTCTAAAAATAAAATCCAAGTGTACTTAGAATATTGTGATTTGATATTCTGATTCTAAAAATTGTTTAAAAAGAATTGTGTGCTCAGCCCTAGTTGTGTACGAAGAATTAATCTGTTGTGCGGGCGCATAAATGCCCAGTGGAGGAAGATACTATTGTGCAGGGCTGTGTTACTCATTGGCCCTTTGTCTGCTTGTATGCTTGTATTGCTTAGTATGATTTGATTGCTATATTGGAAATGGTGAAATATGTAAATCATGTTTGTATGATTATTATAAATATACATATGCATAATTAACTTTAGTCATGAGATTAAACTATGATATTTGTATTGTGTGATGCTAATACACTTAGGGTACGTGATGTGCTCACTGAGTTTTTGTAACTCATTCCTTTATTTGTTATCATTTTTCTGTAGTTTCCAGGAAACCATCATTTATTGTCCCAAAGTTTGCTACCTGCTAGCATTGCTGTGGCAAGGTATATCTCGAAATCACACACTTAGGGCTTAAGAGATGGACGTCACTTGCAGTCACTTTAGGTGTTTTACTTTTGTATTGTATATTGAGTTAACCATGAATATTTTATATCTTGTCAGGAGTAACGCTCCTCTGTACATTCCGATACTATGGTTTATTATTGATCTTGTAATAGCCTATATATATATATATATATATATTATGAGATAGTTCAACTTTACAAGAAAATGTTGTCGAATTTTCAGTAAATATTTTATGTTAATATCTGAGTCATGATTTTACTTTAATTCAATAATATTTTGCTAGTCTTAATAGTAATGTGTAAGAGTTAGAGATGCATAGTCCTTGAGTATTAAGGGTTAAGGGAGTGTGGTTATCTATTCCTCTGGCTAGTCATACCATTATTTAAGGGTGTGATAAAAACTCTAGTTTCTTAGAATTAATTTGGCTTTATGCCTAGAAGATCTATAATGACTGCTATTTTCTTAATTAGAAAATTAATGGAGAAATATAGAGAAAAGAAAAAAAAAAATCTTCGCATGGCTTTTATTGATCTAGAAAAAACATACGATAGGGTGCCGAGATAGGTTTTGTGATGGGTTCTTGAGAAGGAAAAAGTCTTTACTAAATATATAAAAGTTATTAAGTATCACAACTCTCACAGAGACATGACTAGCTGGAGGAATAGTAAACAAATCTCCGTAACCCTGACTCCCAAACAAAGAAACAACTATGACTCTTGACTAACTAATAAATAAAACTAAAAATTGATAAAACAAAAGTTAACAGTAAACGTTTGGCAGAGATTCTCTGCAATATGGAATATGTCTTAAAATACAAACCTATAAACTCTTGTTCTTACTCAACAACAAGACAAAGAGAACAAGGAGCGAAGCTCCATCCACATCATAAACAAGACAAATACTAGACTATTACATTATACAAAATTAGACACCCCACAATTGTAATGTGACTGCAAACTTTCATCCTTGATTTCGAGTATGAGATTCTGAAGAATACCTTGTCATCAAATTGTCAGGAAACCCTGTATCAGTAGTTAACTTCTTTTAAGGTCTTGTTACTAAAGAAAATACCCATAAAAAAAGGGTAAGTCCTATGGACTCCATGAGTGGAAAAAATACCCAAAGGGTACTAGTATCACTCAAAGCACATATGTCCTCATTTAATTTCAAGTAACAGTATTCATATCTTAAAGCAAACAAATGAACCTAACTCTGTCCCGCATAACATTATCACTCCTCATTGGGCATTTACGCACCCTCACAACAGATTAATCTCATTACAAAATCCATCCCACTTAGGCTGAGCACTCAAACTTTTAAAAATAATAATCAGAATTAGAATATCCCATAATTTCAAATCAACATATCCTAGGTGCACTTGGATCTCAGTTCCATAAATAAAAATTATTTCTAGAAAATTTTTATTTTTTGGCCTTTATCAACCACAAACAATTTTAAACAAGCATGATTCAAGTAACTCACTAAGACATTGGACTTACATAAATATACACATACAATTATACATAATAATCTAGCCCCCTAATGCAACAGTTAACCACTCATCGGTTTGTAAATCTTATTCGTCACTTTCTCTTGCTCTCACATATGTCATCAGGCCCACAGAAGGGTTCAGAACTAAAATTCATAATTCCAAATAATACTCAGTTCATAAATGTTATTGTTATAATATTTTAATTACTAAGCTTGTATATTTCAAGTTATATAGATTTCTTTATGAAAGTTATATATTAAGCTATTATATGTTAAGTAGTATGAATTGTACTTTATGTAGTAAGGTTGGTAATGAAGAGACATTTTAGATGTCTTGACAATGCATAAGGTAGAAAGAAACTATTAGAAAAGATAGAAAAACACAAGTAAGTTAAAGATGTTGAAACTATCCAAACTTAGGGTTTGGACCAGTATTCACTTTAACAGCCATAACTTACTCTAGGAAATTCAAAATCATGTTTCGTAAAATTTTTAATTATTAAACACATGTAGCTTTATAATGGAATATCATTTTAAATTTTTAGATTTTTATATCAATACAGTTTATTCTTTGAAGTTGCATCTATTTTTGTAAAACTCAATATTTTAGTAGCACTGACCTTACCTTAGTTAAATGAACATAACTTTAAAAAAAAAAAAGCAATTCCGATTATTGGATTTATTAATATACAAGTATATCTTTCATCATATGTGTTATTTGAATGTGTATATTAGTACAGTTAATTATTTAAAGTTTACTCCTTTTAGGCATTTCACAACCCCCTTGGATATATGTTTATTTTTACTTACATACTTAATCAATTTTAATAAAGCCAAGTTGAAACATTAACTTTAGGAAGTCCTCTATCTTTCTTATGTAGAAACTTCTCCTAAAAATAGCCTTGAACTTAATCGATTCTTCACATAAACAAAAATAGAGCACTAGTAAAATTCCTGGTTACCAATCTTTGATTCTGATGTTTATAGAATTCTCATACTTGAGAATTAAATTATGAAACCTTCCAGACTATTGTTTCAAGATGTGAGGAACAACTTTCATTCAGGGGTCTTAACCTAATTCCATCACAACACCCGAAAAAGTCTCCCGGAAGAATTGAGGTTCACTAAAAATCCTGCTTGACCTAGCTACAATCCAACAACTCTACCAATAAATATACTTGAAACCAGGTTACAAAATTTTGTAGAAAACATCCCAAGACCCTAACTTACACTTTCTCTTTTAAAGTCTTAGTTTAATTCAGCCTTGGAAGAACTCGAAACACAAGATTTCTCTAACCTACCAAATCCAGCCCTGCACCCCTTCAAAAGCCCTTTTAGCCTCATATTCCAATACTTTACTCACAACTAACCCTTCCTTGCATACCTATTACTCACTTTTATTAACTCCTTAACCTACAATATTAGCCAACCATTATTTACTCTTTAAAAGCCCTTTTGACAAATGCCTTTTAATTATTATGGAAATATATGATGTCTTTATACTCTATTAAGATTTACATAAACATCTATTGTATTTTTATCTTTATACTCTATTAAGATTTACATAAACATCTATTGTATTTTTTTGGTAAGTCATTACACTATATTTATATATTATTTATTTGTTAATTATTTATAAGTGTTTTAGAGCTTAATGAAAAACAACTTCAAATAAAATGTATTTATATCCGTAAGTTGCAAATTTTATAAGAAAAATAGATTTTTTTTTCAATTTTTAAGATATTTATATATCATAAACATGGTCCACGTGCAACATCAGTACCACGAAGGCTAGTGTATATATATATATATATTTAAGTGAACCTAAATTTTTCTTTCAAGATCAATGTCTAAATTTTGGAACTTTTTTTTTTCTTTTCATATTACTAATATAAGTCTAGCTACACTTTTTTAGATAAAAAAGTCGGATACACTAACAAATGGATCAAAAATAATTTATTTTATAACTACCACTTCTTAGTAAAGCTTTTTAAGATGTGAGTTGTGATAAATCGATAGTTTGATGGATGGTGTACGTAAAGTAGTGAGACAATTTAAATAATAAGATTTATATATATATATATATATACAAGCTAGAAGGCTTAGGATGTAGATTTATATTTTTTTTAAGGTGGAAGAATTATGGCATGTTTCAAGTACAAATGGGCATGTAATTTTTCTTTCTTTAGTTTTTATGTTGGTTCTCACTTTGACTGGGTGTAGCTGTCCTATTCCTTGTTCTATTTTCCTTCTTCCACCGCCATAGTAGCTCTTGAAATTTCTAGTTGTTCCTCATCGCCAGCCGTGAACGTCTTGGCCGAGGGTGGATGGTGGTGCTCCTGCACGTTGGTGGTTGGTTAGGTGTGTGTTAGTGTAGCTGTGGGGGAAGAATATAGGACCGTATGAGCTAGAGACTGCAGCTATATTTCCATGGCAGCAGCTACATAGCTACTTGAATCGGCTCATGGGTAAAAGAATAGTTGTGAGGATTGAGAGGTGAATGTGGGTGTGTTACTTTAGGGTTATTTTTCATCATAGGTAGCAAGAATTTCATTATGTGTGGTGGTAGAAATTTCCCATGTTTAGACAATGAATCCACCACCCTATGGACTGATGACTCAAAAAAAAAAAAAAAAAAAACAATTCAGACTGTATTAATCAAAAAGGGTTGAGAGCTTGGTAGTTATAATTTTGCTATCTTGACCGTGTAGGTAGGTGAGTAGAGGAATTTTGAATTTTAGATTACAGCAGAACAAGAGTTTTAAGGACTTAGGCAGTGGCTGAAAAAAGGGTGTGTGAAATGAGCTAGTTAAGGTTGGTAAATGGTAAAATGAGTGTATAAAAAGGGGAGGTGTAGAAACTAAGATAAATAGGTAGATATGATAAAAATACATCTTTATGTGTAATAAAAGTTGGAAAGTTAGTTAATTAAAAATTAGAAAGCAAGAAATGATATTTGGAAAATAACTTACTTTTAGATATTTGGCAAAATAATTAGTTGGAGTTAAATTTTAATATATATATGGAGGTTAATTCTAATATATATACAAAGGGTAATGTTAAGTATGAAAGTTAAATTAATGAATATATCAAATTAGTTAACATTCCTTTAAGAAATATATTAGACATAAGTACGTACGATTAATAAACCGTCAAATTAATTTTAAAGTGATTATTAGTAACCTATGAATCTATGATTTTCAGCTCCAGAACATGTCGAGTATATTCCCAAACCGTCACATAATAGACGGACTGTCGAGTCACATTGGTGATCCTATGAGTGAATTATGTACTTTATGGTTATTAGATTATTGTATGTAATCATATGTATATGTGCATTAAGGCATTATAATAAAAATTTGAGCAAATGATTTATTTCAGTGATTTACTTGAATGATATGTGTTTGATAATGGCCAACAACGTAAAATTTTCTAAGAACTGGTTTTCATTTTCAAATTTAAAGTCTAGGTGCACCTCGGATATTTGAACTTGATATTTGATATGATTTATTCCGATATTGATAATTATTTCAAACAAATGGAGTGCTCAGTCCCATTGGGACGGATTGTTACGGAGAATTAAATTGTTGTGTGAGTGCATAATTATCCCTTAGGGGGAGATAATGTTGTGTAGGGCTGAGTTACTCCTTGGCCTTTTGTTTATCAAATTGTTTGTTGACTGTTGGCATGATTTGATTAATACGTTGAAATTTCGTGATATAAATGATTTATGGTTGTGTAATAATTTTAGTTTCGTACGTGTTCAAGTAATTCAAATACTAATTTTAAACTATGATTTTTGATGTGTGATGTTGGTACCTATAAGGTACATGATTTGCTCACTGAGTCCTTGTGACTCACTCTTTTCTTTGTGGTTTTTTTTTAGTTTTCAGGAAATCGATGGTGATTGCTATAGGGTTGCTACCTGCCGACGTTATGGTAGCAAGGTATATTTCGGATATCGTATACTTGGAGGGTAAATGATGTCACTTGCAGTCACTGTAGGAGTTATGTATTGTTGTTATATGTATATATTAAGTTCCCTACGGTAAATACATGTTTTGTCGGGGCAGAGCTCCTTTGCATATTCGGATATTATAATTTACTATTGACTTGATAACCAGGTTATTTGTATATGTTATGGGTATGTTTTACCATACGGGGAACCTCTGCCAATATTTTCAATAATTGTTTATGTTCAATTGTCGATACCAGATTTTAGTTTAATTCTATAATATTTTGGTAGTTTTAACTATAAGATGTTTTTAAGTTGTAAAACATTATTTGAATATTCAAGGTCACGGGGGTATGGATACCCATTCTTCCGGCTAGTCTTACCTCCATTTTGGGGGTGTGACAAGTTGGTATCCGAGCCAGGTTAGAGGTCCATGACTGCAAGTACGAGATATTATTGCTTAGTTCGCATACGTTACCCGGGACGTATGTGGATTTAGTGATGCATTCTAAATCGTCATGAAACTCCAAGTTACAGTTATTTATAAGTACTGTCTTTTATTTTATCTTGTAATATACATTGAAGTTTTGTGTACTCATTCTAGATCTAATGCAAATAAGCGATCGTGTTGTTATTCGAGAAGAGCATCAGGAGGCTAGCTTCGATTAGGGATCTGTCGGTCCCCAGACACCGGCAGTTAGAGGCAAGGGTTGACAAGGAAGCACTAGGGGCAGAGGTTGAGGCAGGGCTGCTGAACTAGTTTAGGCAGCAGCTCTTGGTCTAGACATGGAGTGGTTGGTGCAGGGATTAGATCGTGTTTAGAGGACAGTGGGTGATTTAGTTGGGATTTTGGCCCAATAGTAGCAGGCTCAGCAATAGCCATCAATAGCCTCCTCTATTCAACCTCAGCAAGCAAATCCTCCCGCTCCAGTTCAGCAGGATCGAGAAGTGTTAGTGACACTACATGATTTTAGAAAGATGCAGCCCCTACGATTTTTGGGGTTTAATCTAGCTCAGGATCCTTATGCTTTCTTATAGGAGTCAGACATATTGTGTAAAGCTTTGGGATGTGATTCCATTTGTGCAGTTGAGTTGGTCAGTTATCAATTATATGACATGGCTTGTGATTGGTATAAGACATTGGTGATTGAACCTACTCCACTGACTTGGCCGAAGTTCAAAAAAGCTTTTCTGGATCTCTTTTTACCTGAGAGTGTGCGAGACAAGCATGCTAGTGATTTTGAGTGATTGGTGCAGACTAAGGGTATGTCAATGGTGTAGTATGAGACTCGATTTACTCGACTGTCTCATTTTGCCCTACATTTGGTCACCATAAATTAGATGAGGTTGAAGAGACTTGTGCATGGGTTGAAGGACTATTTATTTAGATCAGCGTTCGTGTCGGACACTACGACTTATATACAGGCTGTTGATGCTGCTTATCAAATAGAGACCAGTGGTGGAGAGACAGGCAGAGTGTGAAGCTATGAGAAGGCAAGGCAGGAGAGTTCATTGACCTCTAGAGCTAGGCAGTTCACGTAGGCCTGGAGGTGAATCTACCTCTGGACAGGGTTCACTCAGAGAAAATTTTCAGCTAGGTAGAAGTCAGATGAGACGAGGTTTAGGAGCTCAGTTTCAGGGAGGATCGTCAAGCGGACCCTATCATATGAGTTCCCTACATGCTCTACTTGTGGTAATAGGCATACTGGGCAGTGTAGACTGGGGACAGGTGTATGTTTTAAATGCGGAGCTATTGATCATAATATTAGGGACTGTCCACTGTTGAGAGGCCATTCTACTTTAACTGGAACCTCTTCATCGGTTCAAGGTAGACCTTCACTTCCTGCAAAACCTATGAGACCTTTAGGGGTGCGTGGTGGTTTCTCCAGGTGTTCTTCATCAGCAGGAGAGGTCAGGCCTGAGTCTATGCTCTGATGACTCAAGACACTCAGGTTTCTAATGTAGTGGTATCAGGTAATTTGTTTGTTTGTTTCATTAGTACGAAAGTGTTATTTGATCCAGGAGCTACTCATTCTTCCATCTCTCCATATTTTGCTTCCTGTGTGGGGAAAGTTATGGAGCCTCTTGAGATCCCTCTAGTAGTCTTAACTCCGTTAGGAGAAATTATCTTAGCAGACCGGCATATATCTTCATGTGAAGTTCTTATAGGGGATGCGAGTTATCTAGTAGATCTAATCATACTGGATATGCTGGAATATGATATGATTCTAGGCAAGGATCGTTTGGTTGACCATCATGCTTTAATAAACTGTCGCGATAAGAGTATTAAGTTCAGCATTCCTGTTAAGCCAACTGTTACTGTTCAAGGGGATAGGAGTGAGGTTCCTCTCAATTTAATTTCGTATATTCTGGCAAGATGACTTATCATAAAGAAGCATAAAGCTTATCTAACTTTCGTTAGGGATACTCAGTTAAAGTATCCTCTTTTAGATCATATTCCAGTAGTGAGGGAGTTTTCTGATGTTTTTCCTGAAGAGCTTCCAGGGCTTCCTCCTGACCGTGAGATTAAGTTCAGCATTAGCTATTACCTGACACTCAACCAATTTCTATTCCCCCTTATAGAATGGCTCCTAGTGAGTTAAGGGAGCTTAAAGTGCAATTACAAGATTTACTGGATAAGACATTCATTTGTCCCAGTTCATCTCCTTGGGGTTCTCCTGTTTTGTTTGTTAAAAAGAAGGATGACTTGTTTAGACTGTGCATCGATTATCGGCAGTTGAATAAGGTCACGGTTAAAAACAAGTATCCTCTCCCCAGGATTGATGACTTATTTGATCAGTTGCAAGGAGCTCAGTATTTTTCTAAAATTGATCTTCGTTTGGGGTACTATCAACTCTGAATTAAAAAGGAAGATATTTTGAAGAATGCTTTTCATACTTGATATGGACACTATGAATTTCTCGTTATGTCTTTTAGGCTTACTAATGCCCCTGCAGCGTTTATGGATATGATGAATCGAGTGTTTAAGCCTTTCTTGGACCAGTTTGTTATTGTTTTTATTGATGACATTATGGTATATTCTCGAAGTGAGGAGGAGCATGAGCAACATCTTCGAATTGTATTGCAAACACTAAGAGAAAATAAGCTTTATGCTAAATGCTCTAAGTGTGAATTTTGGCTGAATCAGGTGACTTTTCTCAGGCATGTGATTTCTGAGGAAGGGATTCGGAAAGACCCAAGCAAGATAGAAGTAGTTCAAAATTGGCCTTGACCAACAAATCTCTATGAAAATTCACTAATTTTCTGGGCTTAGCCAGGTATTACAGGTGATTTGTAGAGAATTTCTCCCGTATTGTTGCTCATTTGACTCAACTGACTCAGAAAGGAGTCTAGTTTTCGTGGTCTGAGGCTTGTGAAGAAAGCTTTCAAAAACTAAAAACTTGTTTGACGTCAGCTCCTGTTCTTGCATTTCCTTCTACTATGGGTAAGTATACTGTATTTTTTGATGCTTCTCATATTGGACTTGGTTGTGTTTTTATGTAGGATGGAAGAGAAGTAGCATATGCTTCCAGACAATTGAAAGAGCATGAGGTGAACTACCCTACTAATGAACTTGAAATAGCTATGGTAATTTTTGCATTAAAAATATAGAGGCATTACTTGTATGGTGAGACTTTTGAGATTTTCACGGATCACAAAAGTCTTAAATACATTTTTGATCAGAAAGAGCTGAATCTGAGACAGCGTCGGTGGATTGAGCTATTGGAGGATTATGATTGTTCGATTTCTTATCATCCAGGTAAAGTAAATGTGGTTGCCGATGCTCTGAGTAGGAAGTCTACGGGTAGTTTATCCCACTTGTCAACCGTGCGTACTCAGGTGGTAAAAGAGTTGCAGCAATGCATGGCTGATGGAGTTAAGTTTGAAGTGTCTCCTCAAGGGATATTACTTGCTCATATCCAAGTGAAGTCCACTTTTATGGAAGCCATAAAAACATCACAAAAAGTTGATCCAGAGGTGTTTGTTGAAAATACTAAATTTGAGCAAGGAATTACTGGTGATTTTAGGGTGGATGGTGAAGGAATGTTGAGGTATGGTGATAGGATGGTGGTGCCACCTGATTTAGAGTTGAGGAAGAAGATTCTTGAAGCAGCTTATTGTTCATCATATGTTATGCATCCTAGTTCTTTTAAAATGTATCAGGATTTAAGAAAATTTTACTGGTGGAAGGATTTGAAGCAGGATGTTGCTAGATGCTTAGTGTGTCAATAGGTGAAAGCCAAGTATCAGAGGCCTACGAGGATGTTACAAAAACTAGATGTTTCGGAGTGGAAGTGGGAAAAAGTCACCATGGATTTTGTATGGGGACTTCCTAAGACTCTTAGGGTTTTGATTCTATTTAGGTGATTGTTAATCATTTGACGAAGTCTGCACATTTCCTTCTAGTGAAGACCACTTAATTAGCACATTAGTATGGGAAGCTGTATTTGGATGAGATTTTTTCATTACATGGAGTACCAGTTTCTATTATTTCTGATAGGAATGCTCAATTTACTGCGGCGTTCTGGAAATCTTTTCAGGAGACTCTTGGTACTCAGTTATTATTCAATACCGCTTTTCATCCGTAAACTGATGGACAATCGGAGAGAACAATACAAACTTTGGAAGATATGTTGCAAGCTTGTGTGATGGATTTTGAAGGTAGCCAGGACCAGCATCTTACGTTAATGGAGTTTGCTTATAATAATAGCTATCATAGTAGCATTCGGATGGCACCATTTGAAGCGTTGTATGGTAGGAAGTATCGATCTCTGGTTGGTTGGTTTGAGATGGGCGAGCATAAGTTGTTGGGACTAGAATTAATTCAGGATGTTATGGAGAAGGTTCAGGTGATTCGGGACAGATTATGGACAGCTCAGAGTCAATAGAAATCGTATGCTGATAACCGTAGAAGGCAGTTGGAATTTGAAGCAAGTGATCACATGTTCCTAAAGATTTATCCTTTTAAAGGTGTTGTGAGATTCAGTAAGAAGGGTAAATTAAGCCCAAGATTTATTGGGCCTTTCAGATCTAGATAGGGTTGGAACAGTAGCATATAAGCTGGCTTTGCCCATGGAGTTGGATAGGGTGCACCCAGTATTTCATGTGTCGATGCTTTAAAAATATTTTCCAGATGGATTCCATATTTTACAAATTCAAGAAGTGCAAGTTGACAAAGACATGACGTATGATGAGCAACAAATAAAAATCATCGATAAACAAGTCTGTAAACTTCGATCGAAGATTATTCCGTCAATAAAAGTTTTATGGCAACATCATGGTAATGGTGAAGCCACTTGGGAGTCCGAGAACGAAATGAAACAACGTTATCCATATTTATTTGAAAAATTCAGGTGAGCGATATATCTTTAGAACTATTCCTGTGAAATTCGGGACGAATTTCTTTTGAAGGAGGGTAGAATGTGATAAATCGATAGTTTAATGGATGGTGTATGTAAAGTAGTGGGACAATTTAAATAATAGTAATATATATATATATATATATATATATATATATATATATATTCATCTAGATATATATATACATACAAGCTAGAAGGCTTAGGATGTAGATATTTATATATTTTTTTAAGGTGGAAGAATTGTGGCACGTTTCAAGTACAAATGGGCATGTAGATTTTCTTTCTTTAGTTTTTATATTGGTTCTCATTTTGATTGGGTGTAGCTGTCCTATTCCTTGTTCTATGCTCCTTCTTCCACCGCCATAGTAGCTCCTGAAATTTTTGGTTGTTCCTCATCGCCAGCCGTGAACGTCTTGGCCGAGGGTGGATGGTGGTGCTCCTGCACGTTGGTGGTTGGTTAGGTGTGTGTTGGTGTAGGTGTGGAGGAAGAATATTGGACCGTATAAGCTAGGAGACTGCAGCTGTATTTCCATGGCAGCAGCTACATAGCTACTAAGGTTGATAATAAAGAGACATTTTAGATGTCTTGACAATACATAAAGTGGAAAGAAACTATTAGAAAAGATAAAAAACACTAGTAAGTTAAAGATGTTGAAACTATCCAAACTTAGGGTTTGGACCAGTATTCACTTTAACAACCATATCTTCCTCTAGGAAATTCTAAATCATGTTTTGTAAAATTTATTAATTACTAAACATATGTAGTTTTATAATGGTGTATCATTTGAAATTTTTAGATTTTTATATTAATACAATTTATTCTTTGACGTTGTATCTATTTCTGTAAAACTCATAATTTTGGTAGCACTGACCTTAACTTAGTTAATTGAACATAACTTTCTTTAGAAAAAAGGAAATCCAATTCTGTTTATTGGATTTATTAATATACAAGTATATCTTTTATCCTATGTATTATTTGAATGTGTATATTAGTACAGTTATTATTTAAAGTTTACTCCTTTTAGACATTTCACAACCCCCTTGGATATATGTTTATTTTTACTTACACTCTTAATCAATTTTAATAAAACCAAGACCAAGTTGAAACATTAACTTTAGGAAGTTTTCTATCTTTCTTATTTAGAAACTTCTCCTAAAAATAGCCTTGAACTTAATCGATTCTTCACATAAACAAAAATAGAGCACTAGTAAAATTCCTGGTTGCTAACCTTTGATTATGATGTTTATCGAATTCTCATACTTGAGAATTAAATTACGAAACCCTCCAGTCTAGTGTTTCAAGATATTAGGAACAACTTTCATTTAGAGAGCCTAACCTAATTCCATCCACAACACCCGACAAAGTCTCCCGGAAGAACTGAGGTTTACTAAAAATCCTGCCTGACCTAGCTATAGTCCAACAACTCTACCAATAAATATACTTGGAACTAGGTTACTAAATTTTGCAGACAACATCCCAAGACCCTATGCTACACTTTCTCTTTTAAAGTCTTAATTTAATTCAGCATTGAAAGAACCCGAAACACAAGATTTCTCTAACCTACAAAATCTGGCCCTACACCCCATCAAGAGCCCTTTAACTCTCATATTCCAATACTTTACACACAACTAAGCCTTCCTTGCATATCTATTACTCACTTTCATTAACTCCTTAACCTACAACAATAGCCAACCATTATTTACTCTTGCTTAGGAACTTTTATTCAAATTCCAACAATTACTAACCACCAAGAACTAAATTTAATAAATTTTACTCATAAAGTTATAACTAGTTTTCTTGTAGGCATTTTTACAACATCTTAAGGGTATGCTTAATCTCATCTCACAAGTATATATATACATACTCATACATACCTCCAAAGAGTCAATCCAATTATATTAACTCAACCTTAATACTCATTTCAATTTTAGTTTTTAAGGTTCATTTAATCATCCAAGGATTACTTAAGAGACAACCAATATAACTTATCAATTCCACAATTATTAAATTAATTCTCATGTTATATCTTGATTCACAAATTACCACTCTTTTACTTTCCTTATGTACAAATTTTTAAATTAGACCTTAAACACTTTATCTAAACTAACCTAACTAATTTAACTCACTTCACTTAGTTGAAGTCCCACGGCTAGCAATTTCTTGCCCCCTAGATGCCATGACCTCCTAAGCCTAGAAATATACTCTTCTTGGTCTTTAACAACCAGCCAAAAAGGAACGAAAACTGTTTAACGTAGCTGCCCAAAACAGGGGACATCAATCCTATGAAATAATAGTTAAACACTTAATTAACTCACACTTACACACACCTTTATCCTCAAATAGAACAAGAACTAAACAAACAAGAAGAAGAATCCATACCTCTCAACCCCACAAAGGAAAAATAGAAGTAAAGGGGAAAAATTTCAACCTCAACACCAGCTGCCACGATTGTTAGTGAGAATAACCCTTTAGCAGCTAAAACTCCAAAGCTATGACAAACAAGGTGCAACAAGGGAAAAAAAGGAAGCGTTCGGAGGCTAGGAATTGATTCAAGCAACTGCCAACAATAAGAGCACTTAAACGGCCAAGAAAAAAAAAGAAAGAGTATGTGTACAATAGCTCAATCAAGACTGAGTTCAAGCAAGGTAGAAAAAGCAACATGTTCAGCCATGGAACGCTAAAACAGGGCTATTTACCACCCATTTCATTGAGTTACCAACAACTTCTAATCCATTAAAACCACCACTCAACTAAAACAAAATGGGAATAAGGGAGAAAAGGAAGGAAAGAATTCTCTTTCTCTGCTGGAGTTGGAGCATCACCACCAAAATTTCAAAAGGAGGACAAATAGGGTGGTGGAGAAAAGAAACAAGGAGTAATCGTGAGACTTCAAAAGGTAAAGTCAGTCATAGGAGGAAGAAAACAAAAGGGACAAAACAAATAAAAAAAATTAACTAATACAAGATATTTGGTGCTATGGTCAATATTTAAATATGTGGTTCCCTTTTAATTTTGTATATATATACACTTTTTAGTTTATAAACATGTGGTGCACATTTTTCTTACTTTGTTTATATATATATATATATACATAGGCACATATCTAATTGTATTATTTATTTATTTAATTTGGTTGTGATGGAAATTAAATCTTAATATATTATAACACTCGCTTGAATTTACTTGGTTACAATGTTATTTACTTTATGACAATAAATACACAACATTTTAAAATTGTATACTAAGATATCAAATTATAACATGCTTAATTATATTTTTATTTAATTAATTTATTTATTTTATAACGTTACACCTTATATATAAAACTTGATTTTATATTATCGAATTATAAAGGTTATAACATTAAGGATATGTATGAAGGAGTAATGACTAGTGTACAGACTATAGATGATATGACTGGAGAGTTTCTGATCATGATAGGTGTTCACTAAAGTTCATTCTTAAGCCCCTACCTATTTGCTTTAGTCATGGATAAAGTTACTTCAGTTATTCATGATAGCGCTCCATGGTGCATGTTGTTTGCCGATGACATCGTGTTGGTAGATGAAACTAAAAAAGGTTTAAATTCTAAACTAGAATTATGGAAGAGCGTGCTAGAATCTAAAGGTCTTAGACTGAGAGAACATAAACCGAGAATATGGAGTGAGATTTCAGTGACACTAAAGGATGCTTAACTGAAATAAATTTAGACGGTCAGCCAATCCCTACAAAGGATGCGTTTAAGTAATTAGGTTCATTTATACACACAATTAGACCAAAATAACTACAATATACACAAAGGAGCTCTGCTCTAGTCATACCATAAATAAAAACAATTAAATTACCACACTAAACAAAATACGACGACTCAGAATTTTATTGTCACTGCAAATTTTCATCCTTTTACTTTAAGCAAGTGATCTCGAATATACCTTGTCACCAAACACTAGGAATGCCCAATATCTATATGATGTCTTTTGAGATCCTGTTACTAAGAAAAATATCAATAAGAGAATGGTGAGTCCCACAGACTCAGTGAGTGAAAAAATATATAAAATTTTACTAGCATCACTCAACACATGTATTAAATACATAGGGTAAATAATATCAATATGACGTAAATTTCATATAACTAAATGTAACACGTATTCAAATATGAAAAACATAAAATTTAACAACCACAATTCAAATAATACAGTAAGCAATCAAAACATTCAAAGCTCTAATAAGTATATGAAATAGCCTTATTACATATCCTTTTTATTCATATTATTTACTATGTTATTGATTTTTAGTTTGATTGATGCTTAATTGAGTTATTTGTTTCAAAGTGTTGAATCCTACATGAGTATGCTTAGGATTTACCCTTTAATTAGGAATTCCATTAATTTTTAACTTAGTTTGTGTATTTTTAAGATTCAAAGCTTAAAGAAAACCCTTTTGAAGTCAAATTGGAGTTAAACAATGATTTCCTACCCGTCTGGTGCCATGGCCACTATAAAAGGGTGCCACAACTCCAAAATCGTGAAAAAAATCAACCTGATAAAGGCTAAGATGCCTAGGCACAATAAAGCTGGCGCTGGGGCACCCAAGATTGAGGTAGACAGAACCTAGTAGCTAGAAAGTTGTAGCCTAGGAGTCTAACATGATCCTACAATCCGATCTTCAGTGCTGAGGTGCCGGAACTTCATTACTGGGGCACTAGATCAATTCCTTGTTCCAATTGACTTCTTTTTGAGGGTTTTAAAAACTATTTAAAGAGGTTTATGCTAAGAAATATAAACACACAAGTTTAGCTAAGAAAGTCTGAGGTTTAAAAGCATCAAGAGTGCAAGGAGCAAGAGGAGCTTAGAATGATTGAAGATTGAAGCCTGACAACCATTGATTTTCTTTATTCTACTCTTTTCTTTCCTTATATTTATTTGATGTTTTTTTTATATGAATCCATGTTTACGCTAAGTAGCATGGAATAGTTACTTCTCCAAGATTGCAAAGGAACTCAACATGTAGCTTGGTTTTATGTTATAATTTGATTGCTAATATTTGATACATGAATTATTTATCTTATTCTAGGCTTTATGCTTTATGCTTCTAATTGATTGGCAACCAATTAGATTGATTTGGTAACTTAGAGTAACCTTGATGAAGAAAATCTAGGTTTAGCCCTGAATAAGATAGCACTTGTTTGAATTCATTCATATGCTTGCTTGAATTTGATTTGTAAGTATGATAGAAATACACCTTCATACCTTGTGTAGCCATCGATAGATCTATTCTTAATGAGTCTAGCTTAATTCAATTCTTATAGAAATATAGTGAATTGGTTAATTTAGATATTATTATAAGCAATTTGAAAGATACTTATAATTAAATATGAACTCTATGTTAGTAAGTCGGTATCACAACTAAGCATGATAAAATACTAATAATCCAAGTGAGTGTTGAGGGAAGTTGTAATTCTACGTTTTCTCTATCACATTCTTAAGTTTGCCTACTTTAGTTTAGTTTAGTTATAAATCTCTCAAAATTCATTCGTTTGGATATAGTTAGGACTGGTCAATTTTAGTACTTAGCAATTCTTTAGATCTAATTTCTCATGGGTTCGACACTCTACTTGCACTTTATTACTTGTTCACAATACATGCACTTGCGTGGTAAATCCGACAATAAGTTTTTAGTGCCATTGCTGGGGAATTAGTCTAACAATTGTTAAAATTAATAATAACCAATTTTAGTTTTATTTTATTTTAATTTTTTTATCTTTTTAATTTTATTTTCTTGTTTGTTTTTTGATGTACAATGGAGATGTATACTAAATATTTCAACATGTGTATACTGAATATTTCAACCTCACATGTTTCACTCAATATGACTTGGAATCATTCCAAGATGCTTGGGAGAGATTTAACTATTTGTTGAGAATGTGTCCAACTCATGGCTTACCAAATTGGCTTCAACTCCATTCATTTTACAATGGTTTGCATGAAAGGCCATGGAAAATAGGAATATTGTAGCTAGTTGAGACTTCATTGATTTAAGTATTGACAAAGCTAATGAGTTGTTAGATCATCCTCGCATATTCATGAGTGAGTCTACACTAAGTGAGGGTGAGCTACACCAAGAGAGGAAAAATAGATATGTCTCAAGAATGGGTACAAAATTCCATTCTCACATGTATTCACTTCGTAGAAGAAGAATCACATGAGAAAATCCATGGTACCCAACCTATTGAGCCTAATTTGGTCATAGAACAAGAGTTCCATGTTAACATCCAAGATGACTAATTTAGTAAGTGTCAATTGGTTATTGAAGAAGACTCTCATAGTGAGGAAGCAACTCAAAACTTGATCCTAGAAGAAAAACCACAACCTTTTAAGTCTAAAGTAGTCACTAAAGAGCACAAATAAGAAGATCCTATGTGGCTAAATCTTTCTCCACCTAAATTGGCCACTAAATATATTTATGAAGATCCTATGTGGCCAACTCCTCCACCACCTTCCTTAGTATCGTACCTCTATACATCCCAAGCAAGATTTCCAAAGCCAAGTGATGTTAAGTGCACGTGCCAATTACTACCATATATTGCCAAGCTTGAGAGTATCTTGAATCAAGACCCATATATAGTGTTGTATGACACTTACTATAGGTGAAAGCCAAGTTCTAAATCAAGCATTTCTTAGGAGTCAACCCAAGTTCTAAATTTTTCTTTTTAATTTACATTTTAGTTTTTATTACATGTTCTTTGTTATTTTTATAGGTTTATTATTTTTTCCCTCCTACAAACTTAGGCGCTATTAACAAGGCCAAGCATTAGTGAGCTTTCCACCTTACTTCAATGCCAATGAGTCTTTCTATCCTTATCCTTTATTTATTTTACACGTTAGGTACAATGTTTATCTGAAGTTTAGGATAGGATTTTATTAGTGTACTTGTGTTTTTAGGTTTAGTTTGCCATGATGTATTATGCTTTTATGATGAAATCCCCATATCCTATGATAATATTTTAGTTTTCATATGATTTTGGCATTTATGTTAAATTCTTTAGCATTGTAGATGTGATTTCCAACACATATTATGCAATTGATCTTTTTCTTGGGATTGTTTTGCTTATTTAGAGACTATTTATATTTAGAAAGTTCATATATAATCAGTAACCTTATAATTTGTTTGATTCTCTTTTGAGACAAAATCCTAGGCAAAACTAAGTTAGGGATATGATTTAGGCCATCTTTGGACAATTTGAGCCTCTTTAAGCTTACCAAGTTTTCTATTATATCCCCAGCTTACCCCACTGAGCCTATATTGCCTTTTCTTGGATACCCACAAAATTTTTGCCTAACCATTCTTTTAAATTTCTATTTTGAACCCTTACTCTTAAGCATGTTGATCATTCTAGGAATATCTTGAGCTATGCTAAGAAAAGGATAAAAGGTTGGAATTATTGAAAAGAAAAGAAAGGAAAAAAAAAGTATATATTTGTACCTCTTGATCACCCTTATATTCATAATAAAAAGAAACAAGTTTGGGGGTGTGACAAGAGTTGAAAAAAAGAAAAAGAAAAAAAAAAGGCAAAAGAAAAGCCAAGCAAAGTAAAAAAGACATGAAGTGGTGGAAAAGACAAAAGTATGCCAAATTGGTAATACTTGTGTTGTGAAAAGAACTATTCAAAGGTCTAGAGTGATCTATGTGCTTAGGGTAGCTTGAGCCTTAAATATACTTTTATCATACTGTTACCCTAGCCTACATTACAATCTTGATAAAGACCTAATGATCCTTGACTTAGTTGTGTCTACATTAGTAGAGAGAGAGTTGAAAACCACACTTATAGGTTGGAATACTAAATGAGATTTTACTTAGACATAAACTTATCTGGATTGCACAGCATTCCTTGTTAAAAGATCATACACACACACATTGGAAATCCATTTGAATGTATTGCTTGCTATTGAATTGAAATATGAAGTTGAGTGATACCTATGGTTGACATTTAGTTAAATGTCATGTGAAACTTTTGAGAGCATGTTAGGAATGTCATTATGTTAGTGTGATTTATTTTTGGCTAGTCCTTTTTTATTTCATTTTAGTTTTTCTTTTGCTCGAGGACTAGCAAAACCATAAGTTTGGGTGTTTGATAAGTCTATAAAATAGCCTTGTTACATATCCTTTTTATTCATATCATTTGCTATGTTATTGAGTTTTAGTTTAAGTGTTGCTTACCTGAGTCATTTGTAACAAAATGTTAAATCCTGCTTTAGTATGCTTAAGATTTAGCCTTTAATTAGGAATTCCATTCATTCTTAACATAGTTTGTGTATTTTTAAGGTTTAATGTTTTAAGGAAATCCTTTTGAAGTCAAATAGAAGTCAAACAAGGATTTCCAATGCTTCTGGCAACATCGCCAAGGTAAAGAGGTGACACAACGCCCCAAAATTGTGTAAAAAAACTAACAGGCAAAGGCTAGGGTGCCCAAGACAGAGGCAGCTAGTGCCTAGGCACTCAACATGATCTTGCAATCCGATCTTCAATCCTGAGGTGCCAAAACTTCAATGCTGGGGCGCCGAATCGATTCCTAGTCCTAATTGACTTCTTTTTTAGGGTTTTGAAGCTTATTTAAAGAGGTTTATGCTGGGAAAATAAACACACAAGTTTAGCTAAGAAAGTCTAGAGTTTAGAGGCATCAAGAGTGCAAGGAGCAAGATAAGCTTTAGGATGATTGAAGATGAAAGCCTTAGAACCATCATTTTTCTTCATTCTACTCTTTCCTTTTCCTTGTATTTATTTGATGTTTTCTTTATATGAATCCATGTTTACATTAAGTAGCATGGAGTAGTTACTTTTCTAGGATTGTAATGGAACTCAACATGTAGTTTGGATTTATTTTGTTTATTAATTGCTTATGGTTAGATACATGAATTGTTTATCTTATTCTATGCTTTATGTTTTTAATTGATTAGATACAATTTAGATTGATTTAGTAACTTAGAGGAACCTTGACGAAGGAAATTTAGGTTTAGCCTTGAATAAAATAGCATTTGTTTAAATTAATTCACATGCTCACTTGAATTTGATGTAGGATAGAAATATACCTTCATATCTTGTGTAGCCATTTTTAGGTCTATTCTTAATGAGTCTAGCTTAATTCAACTTTCAAAGAAATATAGTGAATTGGTTAATTTAGATATTATTATAAACAATTCGAAAGATACTTATAATTAAATAAGAACCTTAGATTAGTAATTTGATATCACAACTAAGTATGATAAGATAATAATAATCCAAGTGAGTATTAAGGGAAGTTATAATTCTAGGTTTTCTCCATTACATTCTTACATTTTCTTGCTTTCGTTTAGTTATAAATCTATCAAAATTTATTTGTTTGGATAAAGTTAGGATTGATTAGTTTTAGTATTTAATAATTGTTAGATCTAATCTCTTATGGGTTCGATACTCTACTTGTACTTTATTACTTGTTCACAATACATGCACTTGCATGGTAAATCTGACTACAAGTTTTTGGCGCCTTTGTTGGGGAATTAGTCTAACAATTGTTAATATTAATACCAACCAATTCTTCTAATCTCACAAACAAAGGGCCAACAGAATAACCCAGTCACACACACCAAATATCTCCCATTACATAGTTTTGCCCCTGCACACCAAACAAAATTTATACACAATCATTGAAATTTATAATCACTGAAATCTTTATACCTTCTCACAAATCCATTCACCGAGGCTCAGTTACTCAAATATTGTTAATTAGTGTAAAATAATCAAATTAAAAATCCCCTAAGTGCACCTTTATTCTATTTCGAAACTAAAAATCACTTCGGAAAGGAAAATATTTTATTAGCCCCTATCAAACATAAACAAAATCACATATCAACATAATTTACTTAAGTCAATCATAGCAATATAATCCTTATATTACCACTATGTAACATTTATATATATATATATATACATAAATATATCAAAACAATCAAATACACTAATCTAGCAACCAAAGGGTAGTAGTTAACCACTCACTGTTTATCGATTTTACTCTTCACTCCCTCTCATGTTCACTTGCGTCTTTGGCTCAGCTACAAGTTCTAGAGCTGCAATTAAATTTCCCAGTAATACTTAGTTTGTTAATTTTATAAGTTATAACCTTTTTTTTATTATGAAAATCTATAATTACTAAGTTTCATGTATATATTTAAAGTTAATCTCTTTTATTCCAATTTATATACATAACCGAATTCAACAAAACCAAGTTTAAACATTATCATTAGGAAGTTAGATATCTTTTTATTTAGAAAATTATCCAAAAATTAGTCTTATCCTCACATAAACACAAATAGGGCACTTGCATAATTCCTGGTTATCATCTGTTTCCAAAGTTCATAGAATTCTTATACTTTGGAATTAAGTTATGAAACTTTTCAGAATAGTTATTCAAGATGTTAGAAAAATTCATCTTCATCACTCCACTCCTAAGTCATCCTTTTAGACCCCCTAGCATCAATTACATTAAAACAGATTCAATCAGGACCCAAAAATCCTAACAATGAAATCCAACACCTCCAAAATACAATAACATGAAATTAAAAAAAATGAAAGGCTACATATTTGTCCTTTAATATGTTAGAAACAATTTTTATTCAATGACCTAACCTAATTCAAACCACAACCCTCGACAAAGTTCCCTAGACTGAATGTACCTCACCTACAACCTGCACGAACTAGCTACGGTATAACAACTTTAGCAATAAATATACCCTGATTTAGGTTATGAAACTTTCTAGATATTATCCCAAGACAATAAGATACATTTTCTTTGTAGAATTCCTAACCTAATTCAGTCTATAAGACACCCGAAATACCCCATTTCTCTAGCTTATAAAATTTGACCTTGTTCCCTTTCAATAACCATTTAACTTCCATTTTTAATACTTTATTCACAACTAACTACCCTATGTTCATACTCACTACTCACTTTCATAAATCCTTAAATGAAAATATTAACCAATAATTCTTTACTCTTTGTTCATGAACTTTTGTTCAATTTCAATTAATCACTAATCTCAAAGATTTAAATATACCAAATTTTACTCATCCTATTACAATTAGTTTCTCTTACATTTTTGTCAAATATCTTAAGGGCATGCTTTATTCCCATTCATGTACATACATATTTTCTAACATAATCCCATAAGTTTTATATTACACATGTTACACTCATTGAATTAAATTAAATTATCTATCAACTTTTCATAGTATTCATAATTCAAACATTTGAATTCACTAACTAATTATTTAGAGTTCCTTAAGCTTAAAGTATATAAATCCTAAATTCACATACTTGAATCCTAAATTTCTTATTTCAATAACTTTGTTTAACCATCTTATGTATTCACTATTTTCTTTAAATTTTTATTTAATATTTACACCTCTTCTAATTCCATCTTGTACACACTCTTAATAACATGACAAACTTAAGATTTAACTCAAAGGGATTTCAAAAACTACCTAAATAATTCAAGTCCCACAGCAATGGAGAAATTCTATCTTGTTTCCTACTATATGTCGTGTCTTCCTAAGGCCAAGAATTGTCCTCTAATTCAGTCCTTGATGACCAAAAAGGAGGAAGAATTCCTTGATTAAGTTGCAAATATACACACTTACCTTAGTAGTTGAGCAAGAGTGAATAGAAACTGTCCACTGCCCTTCCAACTTTGCACTTCCACAGATTGAATTTGTGAAGTTAGATCGCAGCAAGGTGGCATGCAACACCAGCTGAAATAGGGTAGCCTTTGCTCAACACACCCACGACACACCTATTGCCCTACAAACATATACATACCACAATCACTTCTCACGGGTATACCATTTCAGCAAGTCTTAATTGTTTAAAAGACTTGAACACCTATTGCCCTACAAAATCGGGGATAAAATTGCTATCAAACCTTCTCTTTAACCCTCCCACAAAGCTAAACAACTAAGGTACAACAAGCACAAGGAAGGAGGAAAAGTGAAATTTCTCAAGTACATAAATTCTGGGCTGAACAAGGAAAAAGCGCATAAAATTCTAGAATCTCCTATGACAGTGAAGAAAGAGGAGGAAAGGAACAAAAATTCGGCCACAAATGAAAAAAGGAAAGAGAAATAAGAAATTAAGAAGAGATAAGATATAATTATAAAAATTAGGTCAAAGTCAACTTATGTAAATTGTGGTTGTAATTTAATTTTAATTGCAAGTGTTATATATATATAAATATATATACAAATACTCTTTCATTTTAATTCACTTTATGAAAAATCATTATTTATTTAGTCGTGACCCTTTCATACAATATCCTAAAATGTACGTTAAACAATTGGGTTATAACAAGAGTAGCGAAATGCAAATGTTAAAATGGATGATTAGACATATAAGAAAGAATAGAATACGAAATGGGAAGAGTCGAGATAGTATCTATTGAAGAGAAAATGAGGGAGAATCACTTCCGTTGGTTTGGACATATCCAACATCAATCAATAAACACTATAGTTAGTCAAGGTGACTTAATGCAGGTGAAAGGTGTTAAATGTAATATAGGAAGATCGAAACTTACATGGGGAGCAGACATTGAGAAGGATATGATTGCTCTAGGCATTACCAAAAGTGATGACTTGGATCGATGCGAATAGAGGAAAATAATTCTTATAGCTGACCCCAACTAGTTTAAGGTTTAAGACTTAGTTGAGTTGAGTTAAGTTGAGCTCCTAGATACTTAGAATTTTAATGAATTCTAATTGAATGGTTAGAGTTTTGTCCTAATACGAATTTTATTTTATTTTTTTCAAAACTTCCTAGTTGTTTTATAATTGTCTTATATTATATAATTACATGAGCAGAACCTATATTTGCATAATACATTGGCAAGCTTGGAACTTTTCATCCAACCATAATTGGTTAGTTTATTCCAACCATAACCATAAGTTTTTATATGCTTTCTTTATATCCGCTTCTGAAGCTCCATGTTGATATATTTTTTTTGTTTTTTGTTTTTGTTTTTGGCAACTTCTCCATTTGTTTTTGTTTTTATTTTGGTATATATATTAAATAGTGCAGAGGAGGAATTGGAGGAAGAGTCTAATAAAGCAAGACCATGATTGTCATATGAGGTTCAGTACTGATGATGAACGTCATTGCTAAAAACCATTTATATGCATATTATTATCATGCAAAATAAGAGTGGCATGGGCCAGAATGAATCTAAAAGAGAAAGCATATTTTATTCATAGACATATTATTGTTATTGATTTTGTTTCTCGTTTTATTCATTATTATCTTATCTTCTTGTAATATACTGAGAACTACGAGTCTAATTAGGAGTAATTAATTAGTACACCATTATCATGGGTATGGCTAATGGATTTTTTTTTTTTTAAAGGATTTATTTGACAAGTGTCATTTAATTACTATGGAGTATGTGTTTTTTTTGGTAAATCATTACACTATATTTATATATTATTTATTTGCTAGATCAATGATGATGTATATTGCTTCCATATATATAGGTTTATTGCTTCTACAATTTAGTTATGTGCATCTATTTACTCTTTTTTTCATTTTTCATTTCATAGGGAACAAAAATAAAAGATATGATGTTCAATGAAGTTATAGAAAAGCTATTATGACTATTAAGAGTGAGAGTACTTTTATTATTATCAATGGTAAAGTAAAAGCCGTTAATAAAAAAAATCAAAATGTAAACGATCAGATTAAATTTGGATTTCAATGAAGAAACACAAGTTATCAAAGTGTCACCCAAAAGTTGATTCAAAATGTCCCTTATGAGTTTCTATCTTTTGAATATAAAAGTGGTTTAGTGAAAACAAAAATTATTTTCTTTTTACTATTACATAAATCCTTTTTAGTTGTTATTTTGTGTCAAATAGACAATTTATGTATTTATTTTTATTTCTTCTCTATTTTAATATGAATACAATTGTAATTGTTTTGGTTAATATAATTAATATAGTTTATTATCTTTATAAATGATATATCATAAATACGTTTCACACGCAACGCGTGTTCCACAAAAGATAGTATATACAAAACTACTTGAAGGTATATTTTTTCATATAATATTCAAATAGATGGTTTTAAAAATATATTGCCGAAATAGTATATTTTTCAAAAGCAAGAGTTAACTCCCATTTCATTTTGGCCTTGTGGCCGTTGGCCATGTCAATAAGAAACTAGCCCCTTTTTTTATACTAATTTTTTTTTTTTTTTTAGGTTAGTAAATTAGTTTTTTTTTTTTTTACTTGCTAAATATTTGCTTTTTAATTTAAAGAACACTCAAATACATATTCAATCATTACCGTTCACGTTGAATTTTATTTCTAACCCAAAATTTATTATCATAATACTAAAATTTATTGTTTCAATACTTCAATTGTTGCCACAACAATGCAGGCATTTGTCACACCCTCAAATAAAGATATGACTGGCCGGAAGAATGGAAAACTACACCCTCGTAACCCTGAATACTCAAGTATTGTGTATCTCTGACTTTTAAAGAAATTACAATTAAGACTAATAAAATGTTACTTAATTAAAATAAAATCACGACTTTGTTATTAAATATAAAACGTTTACTGAAAATTCAGCAAGGGTTCTCCGTAAAGTAGAATATGCCCATAATACATATAAACAACTTGTTTACAAGGTTAACAATAAACCATAGTATCATAATATATAATGGAGCTTTGCTCCTAACAAAATATGAAATCACCATGGTTAATTCAATATATATAACAACAATGCATAACACCTAAAGAGACTACAAGTGTCATTCCTTAAGCCTTAAGTGTGATTCCAAGATATACCTTGCCGTAACAGTGTCGGCAAGTAGCAAATCTTAATGCGACAAACTGTGCTTTCCTGATACTAACAAAAAAACAACAACAAAGAAAAAAGTGAATCATAAGGACTCAGTAAGTAAACCATGTACCCTAAAGGTATCAGCATCATGCAACACATAATACATATATCACTAATTAATCTCATGTCTAAATTTAATTGTGACACATATGCACTTATAATCATCATATAGCCACAATTCACATATCTCACAATATATATCAATCAAATTAAATATCCTAAGCTCGCAATTCATAACAAAGCAATCAGAGTATACACATCAAGTAAAGGGCCAACTGAGTAACTCAACCCCACACACAAGTATCACCCCCTACCAGGCATTTATGCACCTGTATAATAGATTAATCTCCATACATATTCCATCCAACCAGGGTTGAGCACTCAAATTTTTAAGAATATTATTCCGGATCAAAATATTTCATAATTCCAAATTAGAAGATTCTAGGTGCAATTGGATTTCAATTTTGAAGATAAACATCATTTTTCAGACAAATCTCATTTTGTTGGCCTTTGTTAACCATAACCAATATCAAATAAACATAAATCAATTATTCAAAATTCATATAATTTATTTCACACAATTATTTAGCAACCAAAGTGCATGTAATTCACTCACAAAATTCAAGAATGAGACTCGTCGTTCCATCTAAACTATGAAGATGTCGGAGTCTCCTCAACACGACCTGAAACTAAAAATCACCAATTCAAATATTGTTTGGTTTTTCATTTCATTATTATAATTTCCTACTTAACAACCTAATTGATAAATCTTGTTTATTACATTTCTCATTTCCACTTATATATATTCAAAATATTGAATTTCCAATTATCTAAGATTCTTTAATTTAAAACATATTCCAATTATTAATTTAACAATTACTTGGCCAATTTTCATGTTTCTCAATTAACCATTTAACCAACAAAACTTATATAACTCAACCTTTATAACATACCTTATAATTGTTTATTATCTTAATTCATGTATATATATGTATACCTATCTTACCATGGAACTAACAAATTTTAATGCTCTTATACCATTCAAATTGCACTTATTAATTTTAACTTTACTTTATTTTATTCATCTAGAATTTATTAAGTATTTGAACTTCATAGTTCCACCATGAATACACTTAAAAATTCAAGCTGTTCTATTCTAATTTCCATAATTATTTTACCACTTACAACCAATACTTTTATCATTTAACTTATCGATTTCACTTTTCTCACATTCTCCTAACACTTGAAAAAGCTCACAGCAAAGAGGAAGTTTAATACCTAGTTTACTATAAGCACTAATTAGCCAAGGGACAACCCCTTTCCAACCCCTATAGAATCTATCCAAAATAGGTACAAGTAGCCGAGACTTACCACTTCCTTCTACCCAGTTAAGCCTTCATCAAAACATAACATGTAGCACTTAAATGGTATCAACTTGGATTGAAGACCAAGCTGAAATAGGGCATGTCCTTAAACTCCATAGCTGCCCTGTTTTTCCCCTAACACATACTCATACCAATAAGACAATCTCCCACACAACCAAGAAGAAAAAAATATCGCAGGAATAAGGTGGAGTAAAAACAGTACAACATTAATAAATTGCTTTGACTCTTTCCCAAATGAACAATTTTCATTCCTTAATATTCTTCCAACAAGACTTCTATGGTCAGCAAAAAGAAAAGGATGGATACTCACCCACCATCTAAACTTGATTACCCATAAATTGGTAGTCTCACAGTCAAGTAAGGATAAAGTAGAGGAAGAATGAAAAATAGAGGATGGTCAACAACACATGGAAGGAAAAAGAAGACACTAAGTTAGCTAAGTAAAGAAGAAAATACTTGGTCGGTTAAGCAAAGGAAGAGAAAAGACAAAATTATTATCATGCTATATAAACTATTAGCTTAAACTTTGTTTACTAAATTGTGGTGGAGATTTACTCCATTATATATATAACAATCAATACACTTTAACTTATTCTTATATATATATGTATATATTTATAAGTTTCACTTATTAACAAAACTCTCATGAAATAAAATCTAAGTCCAAGGCAATTAATGCGGTGGTGGACTTTAATTTACCTATAAATATATATACAAGTACTCTCTTCTCTTAATTTGTTTCATGAAAATTTAATATTTACGTAATCATGATAACTTACGTATAATATTCTAAAATGTATGCTAAACTATCGGGTTATAACAACATTATTGCTTCAACTCTTAATAAATTAGTTAATCAATAAGTGCATTACAATGTTGGTGACCTCCTTTTTTTTTTTTTTAACAACTTTTTTTATTGGGGAGGGAGAAAGGGAGAATAAACCCCCATGTAGGCCTGAGAGTCGACCCTTGGACCTTCAAGGTATGCATGGGCAACATGTGTCGCTAGGACTACTCAAAGGGTCATCATTGGGCTCTTGAATATTATTATTACTATCTATTGGATCCTAGCATAATTTGCTTAAGGTGTTTTGGACAATGACTGTAGAGTAGGAAACCATGGTTAAAAGATCAGAAATACTGGGCCAATGCTATATAATATAATTTTCATGTACTTTGTGATATAACAATAACTTTGTTAGGGGAATACCTTGGATGAGTTACGTAATGCTATAGGTCATTTAAGAGAAGTGAATAATTTTATTTTGACTCAACTAAACTAATAGAACTTCATTCAAAGGGGCTTCAATATATGGAAGAAGGGTATCGTAGAGATGCGGAAATGTACTATCATTTTACCTTGGAGAAGGAATGCCTCTCTAATATTTCTTCTATGTCTGAGGTAAATGATATCTAATTTTGTGTTAATTTTAGGAATGAGCAATTACATTTAATTTCAAATATGAGAATAAGTAATTCAAATAAAGTTGATCATTATATATAGAATTGCATGATAATCTCATAAGCATAAATCAATAGTCGTCAAAGATTAGACTTTTTGAAAGATACTTTTTTGTTGCTCATAATAACATTACTTACTTCTGCTGGTATTAGTTTTATCACAACCTAAACTAGGGCCGTGACTGGCATGCGAACTAAGGTAGACTAAGGTCTAGCCTAGCTCCCACAAACTAACAGTACAACCTTTTTCTCTTTGTTCATCTTAAATAATTGAATTACCAATGAACTTGTTGTAATTTCAAGAGTTTATTTGTTATACCTGCATTTGATTGAATGATTACTTTCTTAACTTAGTTCATTTTATTCCATCTTGCTCATCAACTTAGCTTGCGAAAATAGTAATTAACTTACATCATTTTCTTTTCCAAATTACTCAATTATCGAGTTATATACTACAACATTATGTTTGTGATTTATAACTTCCTAACTTGGGTGTGCTTGCTCTTATACATTAACTCCAATATACTTATTTTTTCTTATCTTTTTTTTTTCTTTTCTATACTTGTTAGTTTTTCAATTACACTATTAGTTACTAATGTTGCCTATCTTAATTTACTATCATGAAGATGAAATCAATTATTCTCATAATTGACTTAGTACGGTTCTCATAGAATATTAGATATCTAACCAAGCGGAAAAGTGATTTCACAGATTTTTACTATTTATTTACTATTACCGTACAATACTAAAATGAATTTAGACTATAAAAGATCTAACTCTATATTTTATTTGCTATTATATTTCTTCTAAATTTATACAAGATCTTTGCTAGGCACAATCTTTTGCAACTTTAACATTAACGTACATTAAAGTAAATATAGCCATCCAGTTAGTCGTATCCCACAAGAAAATCTCAAAACTAGTTTTTTTCCGGAGTGCTCAATTTGAAGATACATGAAAAACATTTGAAAATGTGAGTTTGGAAATAACTCAATAGGTAGTCTTGAGAACGTAAAATAATTTTGAAAACATTTATGTATCCTCAACTCGAAAATACAAACAATATTTACATATAACTAACGATTTACATATAGCTACTAGAAAAATTGTGTATAAAGGGTTTACTAGAAAAATTCTTGAAAGTGCCCTCCAAGATCTCTTAAAATCAACAAGTTGGAAACCTTGTTTTATTTATTTATTTATTTATATTTTTAATAGATGGTGTATTTACACTTAAAAATGCTAGTGGAAAATGTCAAAGTATTCTCTTTTATAATTGAACAAGGAATATGGTTCGTTTATTAAAATTTTATAAAAACAAAAAAAAGAGTATTTGACGATACTTGTTTGGTAGCCTTTATACTGTTTCTAGTTTCCAATGATATTTGAAAGCAGATTATTTATCAAAGAACCTAGCAATTAATTTATAAATTCTAAGAATCATATATATATATATATATATATATATTTTCCCAACAACATTTTTAAAGATTTTTGTTCAGTTTGAAACTTTGGGTTAGATTATAGTAGTAAATTTTTTTTTTCTAAGTTCCTTAGTTCTTTGAGGCTGAGAGTAACATGTTTAAAGTGGAATTAGGTCCATCATTATGTAATTGAAATCTTCATTCTTCTAGAATAAGGGAAAGTTAATATATTATAGACATCATGTACTCTGTTTTTGTTGGTAATTTAGCCATATGTGTATCAAGTTAGAATTAGCTTTGCCTTCTTCCTTTGTTGTTAAAGGTAGGTAGGTTCTGTTAGACTTAAATGTCATTTCCTATATAACTTATAAGTAACATTTACTTATCATGTTTCTTTACTCTATATCCTTTTCTTTTGTGTTCATTTGAATGCTATACTTTATAGAGCATGTCAGGTGGAGTACAATACCTTGTTTAAGTCTTCATCGGATTACATTGTTTAATCTTGTATATAGAACGCTTCTATGGGCCACTCAAAACTGGGAAAAACCAAACCAAAGCCACTTTTTATGTCTAGGTTTTCTATACTTTTGTTGATGTAGGAGAACTAGGACGATTGCTTCTAACATCCTAATGGAAAAACTTGTTTAATAAAAAGGAGGTTCTTAGGGAACATCTTTGTGAATTGTAATATTAATAAATTTATTTTCGTGAGTAATGTTGTTGCATTCAAAATTGACACTTGAATTTTTAACTAATTTACTCGATTGCACCTCCTACACCTCATCTATATTTTTCATTCAATTACATTCAATCTTAATTCTTCAATCTTACACTTAGTCTAATCTTATTTCAACTATAACACAACATGCTTATTATTTTCTTTCCTTTGACTTGAGAAACACCAACAAGTGCACTTTCTTTGCCTTTTCCCCTAATCCGATACACACACATTCAATATCGTACGTGCTATCCCTTTTATTTATTTATTTTATTTTATTATTGTTAATTTATTTTTTTTTACTTTCCTAGCCGAAACACTCATCTCTCCCATTCTTTGTACCCATCTACATTATTACTTCAAGTTCACTTTTAATCAATTCATCTTCACTCTTAAATTGTTATCTTCATTCCCTAACTTTCTTGCTCAACACACATACACACACACACACACACACAAAATTTCCTAACCAATCCAATAATACAAATTCATACAAGTCAAACCTACAACATTAACCCACAAAGTCCAAAGTACCTAAAAGCTATAAGGCACAACCATCCACCAAAATCTTTGCATTTATTCCATCGTCATAAAACTTCTCAATCACGAAGCATTAAAACATCATATACCTACTAACCTTAACTCATCCAAATCTAAGAACCGCAACAATTCATTTCACCAATACTATTAGGGTCTAAACAACTCCCTACCTCTCTCCAAGCTAGAATTGGTTTTTCTTCTCTTTGCTTGCTTTGTTTCTTCCCTCTTTCATTGCAGTAGCCACTGGAGCAGCACCTTTAGTCCCTCTCCCTTGCAACTCATACTCTTCTTTCTTTGCCCTTTTTCATTCCTTCTTTTCCATTTCTTTTTTTTTTTTTTTTTCTCTCTTTACAGCGGAGAAAGTTGGCTATCTCCCCACCTTAAGTCCTCAAATTTGCCACCTCATAAAGGTTAAGTGTGGGCAGCAAGAAAAGATAAATTGAGTAATTATAGAAGTAGCTCACAAGATTAGGTTTGTGTAGTTAGATCATTGAAATGAATTTTCTAGAATTTTAATTACACCCTGTACCAAACTAGTTCATCACAAAGTAGGCAGATTTTACCCTCTATTTTTGAACAATATACTATATTGATTAGTAAATCCAAATAATACATATGATACATGTTTAAAAAGATACAAATGCCTATTAATTTATCCAACAAATGGATCATGATTTTCATTCCTCTAGCTCAAGTTATACTATTTTAACCAAGGGAAGGTCATACAACAAGAATCCTGCATTCAACAATTTTTTTCCTAACTTTGAACAATTTATTGTACCAATGTACAACTCCAAACAATACAAGTGATACATTTTTTGAAATCTATATGTCTATTAATTTATCCAAGTAATGAAATTGGATTTTTATTGCCTTAGAGGAATTTATGGTCAATTTATTAAGGTAGGGTCATAGCTGTCAAAATCCCGTGTTTTGCAAAGTTTAGTTTAACCTCTAAGAACTAACTGTATTAATATACACATTCAATTAGCATGTATGATACATTTATAAAAACCTACATGTGTCTACTAATTTATCCCATAAACATATTGTTATTTTCATTTTTTAACTCAAATTATGATAATTGGATAACTAAAAAGTCAATATGCTGGAATCCTGCATTTCTAGAATTTTAACCTAACTTTGATAAATTACCTGGACTAGTTTACTTTTCCAAATATTACAAATCATTTGTCATTTTAAAGCTACACAAGTCTATTTTCTACCACATCAATCAGAATTGCATTAGATATTCTATAAAAAGATATAAGCATCTAAGTCAACTAACAATTTTATGTTAACATTGAAATTTTCATGTATTTTCACTTCATGATTGAAATTAAAGCAAGCAAAAAGGTGCAATTCTTACAAATAAATAACACAAAAACATTACTAGGCTTATTTTCATCCACTTCAACACATAATTTATTATTACAACTCTAGATTTACTCATAATTGAATCATTACTTCGTAAAATTTAGGCAATCAAGTGCACCAACAAGAATAAAAGTACAAAAATATGTAAATGTGCATTCATACAACATTTTTGAAATTTTGAGGCATTACAAGTTCTTGTTTCATAGCTTTTGCCTAATTAGATTTTCCTTGCGAATTCTTGTGATCACTTTTTCATATATGTTGTGCTACATTGCATCTGTCTATTGTTATTGATTTCTAATGAATAAGTGGAGCACCAAGACCACGTAGGTCAATGAACAATCCTTCAACTTTGTCAAAATGAAACACTCATTCATGATGGATTATGGCATAATACTCTCTTTCATTTGATAGGTCATCATCCTCATATTGCGTATCAATTTCAATTTTTATCATGGTTAGATTTCTTTGCTTGTCTTCTTGAGTAACTACTTTACGCCAAGCATGGTACTTATTTAGTTTTTGGTTCATCTGGGTAATTTTGCACTTTAGTCTTTCAACAACTTCAGCTATTTTGGTATGTGTTACTTGCAATAAAGTTGCTGAGATTGCTTTTGGGACTAATAGTTTGTTAACCTACAATATGATTCCATCTCGCTTCTTATTTCCCACTATCTAATGCACTCACTTACTAAAACTTGTCAATTTCTTTTAGAGCATTGGTAACAGGTCTAACCATTATATGATCGGTAATTCACATATGGTCCTAGTTGAAGATCTATGATCTCCACAAAATCCATGACAGCCATAGCATTCCCACGGTTGCCTTTACACTTTATTGAGTTAATAGGGAAGGATTTTGTTTAAATAAATGGTTGTGATGATGTTTTTAACTCTTTTGATCTTAAGACCCTTTATATAAGTAAATAATTTTTGTTATCGTCATCATATTAACACTTCACTATGTACTAAAATCTTGAAAGCTTATACGCGTGATCATCAAGTGACTTCAGCATGTCCTTTAAAGTTGAAATGCATGACTGAGTAGTCACATCAACTGTCCCCCTATATGTCTATCATTTTTTGCATTCCTAATATGAAGTTATTAAATTGATGAATGAAGATAAGACAAGATAAAAAGGCAAGCCACAAACTGCGACTTTAGAGGCCCTTAACATGAAGTTTTTCAACTCATGAACATTGAAAAATTTTAGTCAAGTTATTTTTCCTCAAACCCTTAACCCCAACCACTAACCCAAAACTATTAGTAAATATGTTAATATAATTTCATGTGATCGATAGGTAATATCAAATTATAATACTATAAAACGAAATATAATATATAGTCAATGAGCATATAAAGAAATACAAAATAACATGACTTACACAATTTCAACAAAATGATTTTATAAATGAGTACCACACAACGAGCGTCTTCTCCTCTTAGGTGAGTTCTTCTTGGGAACTATATCGTGGCACCTATTTTGCTACATGACCTATGGTAAGTCCTTGCCTCAGTCATCATTGTCTTTAGTATCCACTCCATCACTATCGTCACCACGAACGTCAATATCTTGCATGTGCTTTACATATACTTGTAACGAACCACTTAATTGGATACCACTACTGCAATGCATGTATAACTGTTTCATGGTATCCATACCCGTGTTCTATGAACCTAGAGCACTGTTAAACCTGAATAGAGACATTTTATTAAAAAAAATTTTTACCCCAAATTTTAGTGGGATTTGGGTCATCCTTAGATTTTATTAATATTAAAGAAGGAAGGAAAACAAATAGAAGGGGACATAAGCCATAACTCCTAAACGGAGAAAAAATAAAATTAAAAAAACTAATAACCAAGGGAGACTCTCCCCTTACATAAATAAAATGAAGCAACATTAAGGAAACTCTTCCTTTACACAATAGACTGCTTTCTAAAATAAGTTAAACCATATTGATGTTGTATGATAACCCATTTTGATATCGAAGGGAGGCTATCTTGGTTATGAAGTGTCAGAATTTGAACTACATGGCCAAAGTTTGATAAGAAATTAGCCAACATGTTTCCTTCCCGGAAAGTATGATATATTTGGGGTAGGAGAGGGATAATATTATAAGATAGGTTAGGAAAATGTACCATAAATGAGCGATAAACTAAGTCTTATCATAAGTAATGATGGAGTACATGATGGAGGCGAAATACATGGTGGAGGTGGAATATATGGTGAAGACAGAATATATGATGATGATAGATAGAAACTGGCTTCGAAATGCTCATATAGGGTTTTGTTCTCGGAATCTTTGCAAAGTGAAAGAGATTCAAGAAAACTATTTTCTTAATATAGGGTTAAGACTAGAATTCATGCTTTTCTAAAGGTCACACTTATCATTAGTTTTGTAGAAGGAAGGTTAGGTAAGAAACTCAGTCTGAGATAAATTCGACGATTTGAAGTGCTTCAGAAAATAGGACAAGTAGCTTATCATATTGCATTGCCGCCAAATTTGTCAAATTCACATGATGTTATATGTATTGAGGCTGAAGAAGTACATATCAGACCCAAACACGTGTAATTTCATAAGATCCAAGAGAGAGTCAAGACAACTTGGAGGTGAAGGTTCAACTTAGAAAGATCCTAGATCAAACAATTTGGCAGATGAGATGTCTAGAAATTTTGATGGTAAAGGTGGCATAGGAAGGATTTGTGGACGGAATGTCATATGGAAATGAGAAAAAGACATGAAAGAGGCTTATCTTGAGATGTTTAAAGTGGAGTGAATTTTTGGGACAAAATTGTCTAATTATTTGGGGAGTACTGTAACATCCCTCAAAAGTTGTACATAGTATGTCAAGTATATGACTAACTTAAATACATCTTCAAAAATTTGGAATCAGTTGTGGAAAAATGATCAATATATTGGATTGTTGGAAATTAAGTGGATTAAAGGTTTACTAAGAAATTAAAAGATTAATTAATTACTAGATGGATGATCATAGGTTAGAAAAAATATATATAAATATATATATATATAGAATGTGGAATTATGGAATAGGGATTAAAATGAAAATTTGGAGTTAAGGATTTAAGTCAAGAAACATAAAACACTTGCATTTAATGCAAGTAATGATTATGTCTACTAAAACCATGGACTTAGTGGATGGTTTTAGGTTAGCTTCTTCAAGAAGCTTGTCACACTCCTCGTACATGACTGGCTAGAGAAGTGGTAACCAAACCTCTGTAACCTTAACTCCAAAACAAAGAAACAATTATAAAACAAAAGTTAACGGTAATAGTTTGTTGACTGAAACAAATCGGAACTTACTGAAAATTTTGGCAGTGGTTCCCTATAATATGGAACATGTCTTAAAATACAAACCTATAAACTTCAGTTCTTACACAACAACAAGGAGCTCTGCTCCGCCTATATCATAAACAAGCCAAATACTAGACTATGACATCATATAAAATTACACACCCCACAATTTTAATGTGACTGTAAACATTCATCCTTTCCTTCAAGAATGAGATTCTGAAGAATATCTTATCATCAAATCCTTATCATACCCCATATCAGCGGTTAACTTCCTCTGAGGTCTTGTTACTAAAAAAAATTAACAAATCGAAGGGGTGAGTCCTATGGACTCCATGAGTGGCAAACGTGCCCAAAGGGTACTAGCATCACTCAAAGCATATATGTCATCATTTAATTTCAAGTAACAATATTCATATCTTAAATTAATAGCACACTCACGTAATTATAAGTCTCCTAAAGCCACGATTCACTTGTTTCACAGCATATATATATATATATATCAAGCCATATATCCAAAGTTCACAATTCTAAGCAAGCCAATTAGAACATACAAGCAACCAAAGGGCCAATGAGTAACCTAACCTTGCACAACAGTATCACCCCCTAACAGGCATTTACGCGCCCGCCCGATATATTAGTCTCTGTACATGATCCATCCCACCAAGGCTGGGCACTTAAATTTATAAAAAAAAATTCTCAAAACCATAATATCTTATAATTTCAAATCAGAATATTCTAGGTGCACCTGGATTTCAATTTCGGAGATAAAAATCATTTCTCAAAAATATTGGCCCTTATCAACCACAACTAATATCAAACAAACATAATTCAAATAAATCACTGAAATACTACATTTGTTTAGTTTTCATATATCATATCTATTCAAATACACATATAATTACACATAATGAATAATCCAGCATTCAAAAGTAACAGTTAACCACTCACCGATTTACAAATCTTGTTCATGACTTCCTCTTCCACTCCTGTATGTCATCAAGCCCATAGAAAGGTCTGAAACTGAAATTCATAATTCCAAATAATACTCAATTTATAAACATTATTGTCATAATCTTTTAATTACTAAGCTTATATATATCGACTTATATAGGTTTCTTTGAGAGTTTTCTATTAAGCCATTACATGTTAAATAATATGAATTATACTTTATGTGGTAACGTTGATAAAGAAGAGACATTTTAGATGTCTTGACAATGCATAGGGTAGAAGGAAACAATTAGAAAAGATAGAAAACAGTAGTCCAAACTTGGGGTTCGGATCAATGTTCATTCTAATAGTCATATCTTCCTCTAGGAAATTCCAAATCCAGATTCATAAAATTTATTAAATACTAGACACATGTAGCTTTATAATAGTATATCATTTAAAAAAATTAGATTTATATATCAATATAGTTTATTCTTTGAAGTTGCATCATATTTTACAAAAGGCAAGATTTTGGCATCACTGACCTTACCTTAGTTAATTGAACATAACTTTCTCTAGTAAAAAGAAAATCTAATTCCATTTGTTGGATTTATTAATAGACAAGTATATCTTTCTAGATATGTATCATATGTACTATTTGGATATGTATACTAGTACAAACAATTATTTAAAGTTTACTCCTTTTAGGCATTTTACAATCCCTTTCGATATATGTTTATTTTTACTTACATACTTAATCAAATTTAATGAAACCAAGTTGAAAAATTAACTTTAGGAAGTTATATAGCTTTCTAATTTAGAAAATTTTCCTAAAATTAGCCTAGAACTCAAATGATTCTTCACTTAAACAAAAACAGAGCACTCAAAAAATTCTTGGTTGCCAATCTTTGATTCTGATGTTTATAGAATTCTCATACTTGGGGATTAAGTTATGAAACTCTCTAGTCTAGTGTTTGAAGATGTTAGAAACAACTTTCATTTGGAGGTACTAACCTAATTCCAACCCTAAAGCCTGATGAAGTCTCCTAGACTGACTTAAACTTACTAAAAATCCTACATGGACCTAGCTGCAGTCCAGAAGATTTTCCTACAAATATACATGGAACCAGGCTATGAAATTTTGTAGACATCATCTAAATATCCTAAGCTACATTTTCTCTTTTGAACTCTTAACTTAATTCAGCTCTGAAGACACCTGAAATACTAGATTTCTCCAACCCACGAAATCTGGCCCTGCATCCTTTCAAAAATCTCTTAACTCTCATTTTTCAACAGTTTACCCTCAACTAACCCTTCTTTCATCAAACCTCTTACTCACTTTCATTAACTCCTTAACCCATAACCTTAACTAACCATTATCTACTCTTAATTTAGAACTTTATTTAACTCAATTAAATTACTTATTTAAAATTCATCTAACTTAGAGTATACAAGTCCTATATTAACATACTTGAATTTCCAGTTTCCTATTTCTACAATTAAACATACTATCTTATGTATTCATTATTCTTAAACTTTTGTTTATAATTACAACTCTCCTAAACTAATGAATCAACAACACCTAAATCACACACTATCCTTTAGTAATTTCGAAGCACTAGAACTGTGTACTACAAGACCACCAACTAAGCTCACGGAAAAAAGGAAATTATGCACCTGCTTTCCCTTTTGATGCCTTGTCTTCCAAGAGCCTAAAGCATGTCAAAATCGGCTTTTAAATTCAGCCATGGAGGAGAAAAAGATGACCAAGCTGCTACCTTAAACAAGGATAGCAATTTGGTACTAGGTTGCCACAAAACTATCTTATTTACGCACATACACAACTACAAATCACGTGCACACTTCACTCAGTTTAAGCCAAAATTAACAAATCAGAAGGAAAGCCATGCCTTTCAGCCACACAAAGGAATAAGTATAAAACAGAGGAAAGGAGGTTACAACCAAAGGCAACAAGCTGTCATGGCCAAGATTTGCAAGAAAGAGCAAAGTATAATACAGCAAGGGCAAAATTCAAGGGCCAAGCTTCCAAGGTGCAACGCTTCCATGGCTTTTTTTTAAATAGAAGTTGAAAATAGAGGATAAGTAACAATATGAGAACAAAACACGGCAGAAATTGAAAGGGAAAGAGGAGCAAGGTCAGTGGTGATAGAAAGGAAAAGAAAAGAAAAGATATAAAATCAATATAACAATTGAAGTCAAAGTCATACTTTGGATGTGTCGTTTAAATTCATTCTCAACTTATATATATATATATATACTTATTCCGTTTAATTTTCTTTGTTTACTCTATGTTTTAAACCTAGCAAAATTTTATATAAGACAAAGTCTAAATAGATTAAAATCAGTCTAAGATTTAAACTTATTGTAGAGGTTAAATCTTAATATATTTATATCTATATATTAATTATTCACTCACTTAAATTTACTTGGTCATAATATTATTTACTTTATGAAAACAAATACACAACATTTTTAAAATGTATATTATGGTTATACTAAAATATCGAATTATAGCATGTTTAACTATACTATTATTTAATTAAGCTATTTATTTTATAATATAAATTTACACATTGTGTCTTAAAACTCAATTTTAAGATATCAAATTATGAGGGTTATAACAAAGCTAAAGCAATGCAAGAGAGTGTATGTTTGGTGACAAAGATCATTTGGCCATTAGTGAGAAAAAGAGAAAGAAAATAGAGAGAGTGAAGGAAAAAGGAGAGTGAAAAAATCATAGCAACCTATGTACTTGATCGATTGAAGTGAAAATCAAGGTACAAGCTAATCAAATGGTGGCAAACTCAATTGTGCCATTGCATGTAGCATTAAGCCACGAGAAGCTAGAGTTCCAAGGGTGGCCAAGCAGGTGTTCAAGAGAAAATTTGAGTTCCTAGGTCAATACTTGAAGAATCAAGCTACAATTTGGAAGTTAAGCAAGCTAAAAGGTGATGAATCCATTTCTAGCTTTGCATGTGACAATGGAGCATTGAAGGTTTGAAGAATAAAAATGGTCGTATGTTTTTTTGTGTCTGTAATGCAAACACAATTATATTTGCTTCTGGATGCCATTCTAATACATGGCAACCAATTGTTAAAGTCTACAAATTGTGTTTCCCTTGCATATGCAAATTGCGCTGACAGATAAAATAGCATCTGAGTCTAGGGTTACTGTATTTCTTTATCTGCATCTAGGAACATACGTAAATGATTGATTGTGATCTTCTGTGTCTGCATGTATCAGATGCAAATAATGCCTTTTCTTGTACTGATTATGACAAAAATATATTTTTTGAAAATTTGGGAGGCAATAATCCAAATTAAATTATAGCATTGTTTTATTTATTTTTAACTATAAAATGTTTCAAAGTAATAAATAGAAAAACAACAACACTAAAGCTTGGTTGGATACTCTTTGGGAAGGTGCTATGTTTATGAAGAGTATAAGTCAATTTTTTTTATGTCTGGTAAAAAAATAATAATAATAAGTTGTGGTGCTTCTGCTATGAGCTTTTAAAAATGAGGAGTACCTTGAAAGTTCAAGTATTACTTTCAAAAGGTGACTTTTGCTCTAAATTACTTAGAAACTAATATGACTTTAACTTTCAATGAAAATCCATAATTGTCCTTTGAATAATTAAGCTTTTCAACTTGCAGCTTTTACATTATTTTACCAATGTCTAGAGCAGGTTTACAATGAATTTATCAAACATTAATTTTGTGACTTGTATTTATTAAGAGTATGTTTTACATTATTTTATCAAATACTATTGCTATGACTTTTTAAAAACAACTCTAATTAAAAGAGCCAGAAGAGCACAACACCTCTGACAAAGTCATAATATTACCAAATCAAGCCTAAAAAACAATTTAGATTTTCGGAGCAGGTTTAGAATTTATCAAACACTAATTTTGTGACTTCTACTTATATTATTTTACCAAACACTACTACTGTGACTTTCTAAAAATAGCTCTGATAAGAGAGCCAGAAGAGCACAACTGCTTTCAAAAAGCCACCAATCCAAGCCTAAAAAACCATTGAATCCCTCATGATTAATCCTAATATGAGGGATGTGTAGGTATACTTTGCTCGTACGTAAAAAAAATTTCCAAGATCATCCATTGTTTTCGCACTCACCAATCTTTCAAAATTGTCCTTCAATAGCTTTCTCCCATAATTTCTACCTTCAGTGAAATCTGTTTCATTGCTTGGAATATTTGCCCCAATATCAAGATCTCTGTAGTTAAGAAATGTTTCTCTTGGTGTCTTTGAAATAGGGTGCCATAGCTTCATACCATGTCCTTGAAAAATTAATATAATGATTGATAAACACTTATTCTTCTTCTTGCCAAATAGTAAAATACTGAATCAAACATAGGTTTCCATATCTATGTGGGAATGGAGTTGCTGATGATGAAATACCATACATTCTTCCACCGTAAGGATTTCATTGCATCCAAACTTTCTCATATTTAATCATCAATCCCAAATGGATTCCATAGCCTCCTTTGAAATAGGTTCCTTCACAGAGGATGACTTACTTTTGTAGAAAAAGTTCCCATGTTTTGGTTTGTTCAATAAAACCTCAATTGAGGTTCCAACTGGGTAATATGCCCAAACAACTGTAGATTCTGCCCAACTAACTTCATGGCAATCAGTTTTTTGCAAACCCAGCTGAGGAAAACTCTCCTTCAATAAACTCAATAATCTATCACTTAGTCCCAAGAAGTGTCCAATGAAATCAACTTGCACTGCCTTCTTACCCTTTTAGGTTGAATTCTGAATAGTAGGCATCACTCTTATGAACAGATCTTCATGTAATTTTGGTGCAACGATTTACCACCGGTAAACAATGTCGGTTGCACCTTGTTCAACTGTTTTATTGATTCTGACCACGGTAACCTTTCTAGGCACTTTAACCAAATTGATCTTCCATGAAAGGATGACACCAAAACTTGCTCCACCACCACCTCTAATAGCCCAAAACACATCCTCCCCCATAGACTTCCTATCAAGAATTTTACTGTTGGCATCAACAATTCTCGCGTCAATGATATTATCAACAGAGAGTCCATATTTTCTCATCATGTATCCATACCCCCCTCCAGAAAAATGTCCACCAGCGCCAAGGTTGAGGCCAGCACCAGCCGGGAAACCATGGACCACACTTTTTTTCTGCAATTCTATAGTAAATCTCACTGTTAGTTGCTCCGGCATCAACCCAAGCAGTCTCATTAGCTATATCAATGTTGATGGAATTGAGATTGAACATGTAAGTAAAATAAAAGGTACATCGGATACATATGATATGCCTTCATAGTCATGGCTGCCGCGCACTTCAGATTCTGAGTTGTATGCCAAGGGATTTTACACATATCACAGTAGCTTGAACGTTAGATTCATGGGTGGCAACGATGATGGCAAGAGGCTTAGGGGTATTAGTGTGGAATGTTTGCCATTGTTGATAGGAGTTAGCAAAATCCGAGAGAACGAGGAATTGTTTCGGGTGTAAACTAATGCAGAGATTAGTTTTGAGGGATCAGAATGGTTTTGAAGGCATTGAATAAAAGAATCAAGAGATGGTTGTGAAGTTGCATACGAAACTGTAAGAAGAAAGATTGAGAAGGCAGTGAAAAATAAGGGATCCATGTTTGGGAGGTTTTTTTGTGAGCAGAAAGTAACTTCTTAGGTCTTTTATATTAAGCAAAAAATATTCAAGAACATGAATTTACTACGAATTTGGTAAGGTCTTTTATACCCTTAATTTGAAAAATCTTTTAATTAATATGGAAATCAAGCTATGATTTAGTTTCTATTCCATCAGTTTTAATTTGAAAAGCAACAGAAAATTAGTTGGACATATTTGTTATCATTCGTATTCCTAGATCTAAATGTCGTTAATCACACGACTTTACTCTTTTTCTATATATATTATCAAAATATTTACTCATTACAATAAATTTCAAAATAAAATGTAGTCAATGAAGCACATAAATGACCATACATATTTCTTCTTTTGGAAACTAGAGCAAAAAATAGCATAAATGCGTAGAGCATTTCTATTAATTTATAACTGAAGCAATTCTGTTGTAAAAGTAAATTCTCTGTAGCATCGTGTTTGAAGGTAGGAAGAGCAGCTCAACTGCCTTAACTTTCTAGATCTTCTGGATATTTTGTTTTTGAATCTGATTATTTAATAAAAACTGTACAATAAACTATCAAAGAATATAAAATTTTCAAACTTATCTCCGAATTTTCCTAATTGAAACCCATAAAGAGAAATATAAATATTTGCATCTAGGTTTAATCCAAGTTATTTCGCCCCCAGTTAAGCGTAAACACCTCTGTTGTAATTTCTGTTAGGGATAAGTGGCACAATAAATTCATTGACTCACTACTACAATGTGTAGAAGCTACACTCTTGTGATGAAAAAATTTATTTTGGTGCTTTCCTAATTTTATTCTTTCCATTTCTATTCCTAATATTCTGCAGGCTTTAACTCTTAATATGAAAACACATGGATTTGATATGATACCTGAATCAGAAAATTTTGCCTTGACATACATAATATGTTATAAAGTAATGAATACTTTGGCCCCCCATGTAAAAATCATGCTTGAACATCTATTACCAAAAAAAAAAATAATAATAATAAAGAAAGAAAGAAAGAAGAAAGAGAAGGAGAAACTACTTTGATTCTCATTAATATAGCCAAATCTATTGTAGTTGTCCCGAAAAATATCTCTTGGAATCATAATCTTGGAAATTAGAACATGTGATTAATCCATCAAAAATAGAAAATAAAACTCTAGAACAAATAGTGGAAAATGCAGATGTAGAGATAAAATTTTATGCTAGTAGAAGAATTAGAATAAATCTTGATGATTGTTCTCCGTCAAGAGTTATGTCCAATAGAATGTCTACTTTTTCTATCCTTCTAACCGAAATGAAAATAAAATAAAATTAGAAGGGATAAGTAAAATAGAAGATCAGGTTAGAAAACCTCATTATATAGTAGAAACACCGCGTCTTCTAGTTCTAGGAAGCCCAATTCTCCAACATTGACTGAAATGGTTTATGATATTCTTGTTTTAATAAAAGAAAACTCTCTTATTCCTCTCTCTTTTCACAAGAACGAAATTTAGAGGAAAAATAGTTTTTCTTAGCTTTAACAAAAAAGAAAAGACATAATTACTATAAAATATTTGACAAATATGTCAGAAATTTTTATTTTATTTTTTCTCATAAGATTGATTTCTTTGTATAGATAGAAAAAAACTTTTCACTTTAGGAAATTTGAATTTCTTAAGTTTGAATAAACTTTAGCCATAGATACAATTGAAGCTGTGTATCAAAATTTCATTACTACTACTGGTAAAAACATTAGATCAATGCATCCTCCTAGTTATAATATTATGATTAAAATTGGAGGAAAAATGATAACAAGTACTCCATATGAAATGGAAGAAGGCACTGAAAACGCTTCTAGAATCCAACAAAATAATTATACTAACTAGTTTATAATTGCAATCGCTTAGAAAGAAAATTAGTAAAATGAAGAGTGTCCTAAATCAAGAGAAAATGCAAGAAATAATTCATAAAAAGGAAAACAAGTTCTGAAAACTCTATTATAGACTCAGTAATGGTTAAATCACCTCCTCAACCTCATATGAATTTACATAATGGAGAGTCTAGTAAGTCTTTTGGAGATTTTGTTGATGAAATTGTTAAGAGAAATAAGAATTTAGGATTAGACAAAAAGAATGTAAATGTTCTAGAAAAGTCAAAAAAAACATAATTAAATTATTATGATAATTTTCATAAGATGTTTGTTAATACCCAAACTTTCGATCCCCGAGTTATAAAATTCACTTTAAGAAAATTGCTCAAACTACTCCCACATAGAATTATTATCCAAGACCTACTCTTGTAAATCAGCAGTTTGAAGAAAATTATAATCATAATTATTTCAATTTGATGGTTCCTCCATTTTTGCATGAAATAAAAATGGATTATCTGAATATCATATATTGAACATCATGAACTATACGATGATGTTTCCCACAACAGCAAGATTAAAGAATATAACAAATGATAATATAGAAAAGCTATTTACTCGGGGTTTGAAGGTGAACTTAAAGGTTGGTGGGACTTTTCGTTATCTAATAAGCTAAGGCAAAAAGATTTATTGCTGTCAAACAAGAAAATGATTAAGTACATCTAGATGCGGTTAATACCTTAATCTTTACCATTGTTTAAGATTTTATTGTACTAATAAGATTCAATTAGACAAAACACATGGACAATTCATGAATTTAAGATGTCCAGATTTGTGTCATTTTAAATGGTATAAAGATTTTATTTTATTTTTCAAAAATCTTCACCTGAGAAGATTGTAGTGTTGACTTTTGAAAAGAAAATTTTTTGTTTGGTTTACCTTTCTTATTTGTGGATAAAATTCATATAGATTGAAAACAAAACATGGGAAAGCAATCCATTATAGTCAATACACTTATGGAGACTTGAATCTAATGATTATTTTGTATTATAAGAGAATGAGATGTTATGATTACATAGTGAAAGCTTGTATATATAGGCTGTACAAGTTGATCTAGTATAATGAACCTAGCCTAATATAAGACTATGTACAATAATCAAGCATAAATCATGGATCATAATATACTCTAACTTGGAGAATTAGCACCTAAAATAGTTGCTGAAGGAATCACTCTTTGCAATGATATAAGACATAAAAAGCAAATAGAAAGCAAGAAAATGTCAAGAAAAAATGTTTTAGGAGACTTTCTTGAGCAAGTATATTATACCTTAATACATTCTTAGTTTTCTCATCCTAGAAGAAAGCAAATAATTATAAGGCACTCAAAGAATAAATCTTTTCATTCTAAGGATAAAAGATCTTAGAATCATACTTATTCAAAATCCTCTTCTAAGAAAAACAAAGGAAAAACTAAGCAATTGATCGTTTGTTGTAAGTGTTAAAAAAATGACCATTTTGCTAATAAATGCATGGTTAAATCTAAGATTATAAAGGATTTAAAAGATATCTCTGAAAATGAAGATTTAACAGTTAATGCTCTTGTAGAGATACTCTCAAAGTTAGATATCTCTTAAATTTTTTCTATTTCGAGTCTAAAAAAGAAGATAAAACAAACAAATCTGATAAGGAGATATAAGAAGAAGAATGTGAGGGTGGTCCAAACTGTCCTTGAGGCTAGTGTGATCCTTATTTAGCTTTTCTTAAGATTAATAATCTGAATATATATATTTTAAAAAAAAGAAGAAAGTCTAATTTTAGAGTTAATAGATAAAATCGAAGATTGTCAAGAAAAAAGAGTCTATTTAGAAAGGTACCTTCAAGACTCGAGATTTTAAGAAAAATTTTAGAAACAACAATAATAAGAGTAATACTCTTGAATAGAAAATATCTCAAGAAAGATTTAAAATTGTTCTTGATAGAATTAAAACCAATACTTCTAAAAGAGAACCCACTTTAGTTGAACTAGAAGCTGAGATTTTAGACATAAAAAAGAAAATAGTTCAATTGAGCAAGTAATAACTCTAGAAACTATATAGTTATTTAGACCCAATAAGCACCATGTAAAAGAAGGCTTAGATAGTTGATTTAGGTGACTTAATATGGAAAAAGAATAAAGAAAACCTAAAAACCCAAACTGAGCAACCAAACGATGAATCATTAGACATCACCCCTATAATAGGAGTATTAACTAAAGATCAGATTAGAAGTATGAGGTGTAATTTTTTTAGATCAATTGAATTCCCCAAAGTGGTATGTATAGTAATGAAAGATTGGTACCCACTAAATACTTCTGAAAGACCATAGAGGTCTTCAGTACAACTTGTGGAAAAAAGAAGGCTTATTATTAGTTTTCTAATACTGCAGTCAACAATGGGAGTTTGTTGAAATATTCTTTTTAATGGTGAAAAATTTACCTCAAGGGGTAATATTAGGAAATCCCTTCTTTTATATGTTATTTCCTATCACAAAAATTGATGAAATAGGAATAACATCAAATATACAAGGATATAAAGTAAAATTCAACATTATAATTCCTTCTTAAAAGCTGGAAGTTAATGTTGTTAAAAACAACATAGGTTTAAAGGAAAATTTACTATTTTCTTTGAAAGAGGAATTTTCTTTTAAATCAAATAGATGAGAAAATTTAAAGTCTGATTCTTCAAAAGAAAGTTCAAGATTTTTAAAAGTTATTAGAACATGAAGTTTGTGTACAAATTTCAAATGCTTTCTAGCATTGGAAACATCACATAGTAAATCTATCCTATGAAGAAGACTTCGATGACAAGAAAATTTCAACTAAAGTAAGACCAATTGCTATGGGTTCTACACACCTAGAAATCTGTAAAATAAAGATAAATGAACTTTAAAAATTGGTGAATTAGAAAAGGTTATAGTCCTTGGAGCTATCCTGCATTTTATGTAGAAAATGCTACAAAAATAGAAAGAAGAGTTCATCGAGTATTTATTAACTATAAACAGCTTATTAAAGAGCTAAAGTGGTTCTGGTATCCAATCCCTAATTAAAAAAATAAAATAAAATTCCTAACATGTTTTTCAAGATAAATTTTTTTAAAATTTTGATATGAAATCTAGATAAATGTGAAGGATAAATATAAAATAGTTTTAATGTCCCATTTGGACATTATGAATGGAATGTGATGTCATTCAATGTGAAGAATGCTCCCACAGAGTTTTAAAATATAATGAATGACATATTTAATTCTTATATATATTTCACAATTGTTTATATTGATGATGTCTTGATCTTTCCTAACACTCTAGATCAACATTTTTGACATTAAAATTTTTCTTTTTCAAGATTGTCAAAAATGCATGATTCTTGTTTTTAGCCAAAAAGTCAAGATTTTCTAAATCTATATTTGGTTTTTAGGTTATAATATTACTAAAGGAATTATTCTTACTATGCACAGAGCTATTCAATTTGCTGATAAATTTTCATATGTTATTAGAGATAAAAATCAATTACAAATATATTTAGGAATTTTAAATTATATTGTTGATTTTTATAAAGATCTAGCAAAAGATACTGAACATTTCTTTTAAAGGTTAAAGAAAAATCCTTCGGAATAGTCAAAGGAGCCTTCTGAACCAGTTAGAAAGATATAGCTTAGAGCTAGAAGGCTTCCTTGTTTAGCAATTCCTATTCTAAACACTCCTAAAATTATAGAAACAAATGCTTCTAAGATCAGGTATGGAGAAATTTTTATACAAAGAGTTCAAATAAAGAACCAATAGTGAGATTCACTTCTGGAACTTGCAAATCAATTCAGAAAAATTATTCAATAGTTGAAAAATAAAATTTGTCAATAGTTTAATGCATTACCAAGTTTGAATCAACTTTGAAAAATCAAAAGTTCTTGGTTAAAGTTGACTACAAGTCTGCTAAAGACATTCTTTTCAAAAATGTGAAAAACAGTCTCAAAACAGATATTTGCTAGATGGCAGGCAATATTATCTATTTTTGACTTTGATATTGAATATATTAAAGGAGAATTAAATTCTCTTTTAGATTTCCTAACAAGAGAATTTTTGCAGGAGTTCGAACCTCTCAAAGGATAATTAGAAATCATGTTGAAAGATCTCTTTCATCATCATCTCAAAATCCTTCCTTGGAGGGTCCTCCCAACCAAAAATTGAAAAGACAAAAATATCACTACTTTCATTTTTCTTCTATCCCTCTTGTTCCTATTGAAGAAAATATTAATCCTTGACTCCATTGGAAGTGGCACCTTCCTATTTTAATGACAATTTCCATCCACAATTTCTAGTAAAATTTCAATTGTTCTTTCTTAAAATTTTGTTTTAAACTAATTCTATTATTTTTCTAACGTGGCTTTAAGATCACAAGCCATGTTAGTAAAAAACCTGTACATTTAAATTAACTTCCCAAAAGAATTGAGAAATCGAAACCTTAAGCACTTGAATCAAATGAAGCAATTCTTTAAAATACTATGAAGTTTCCAGAAAGGATGTTTAGAAGAAATCACACAAAGCATAAAGGAAAGAGAATCAAAGTTAACAATAATATTAGATATACCTGCAGTAGCACACAACTTTAAACCCTCTAATAAAGGCTCAAATTCAACCATCATATTGATTTGAACACTCACTCATGTAAGAAGTATAGGCAAAGATAAGAAAACCTTTATCAAACCAAAGTACATCACTGGTAATAGCCTACCCCAGATTGCTTGAGAACAACCATCACAATTCAACTTAAACAGAGAAAAAGGGAGGGGGGAAGGGGCAACCACCAAAAAATTCTCACCTTATTTAGAAACATTATCAAATTCCATAGCATTCCTTTCCATAGCAATCGACCTAATAACGCTTACAAAGGAAGAAAGCATGCGAAGTCAACAGAAAGGATAAAGTCAAAACTATAAGCAAAACCAACCAAACCTCTATTACAAGTTCTGAAATGACAAAGAGGTGCTTCGCATCCATAATTGTAGGCCTTGTACAACAATGGAGACACGAAAACTCCACAAAGTACTGTCCAAGGCCTAAAAACCAAACCAATACTTCCAAAAGAAAGTAGAAACTTTAATAAGCAACAAGGGATGCCAAGCACGCTATAAGAAAGGATACAAAGAACCCTAAGTTGGACAAGGGTCCATGCCGAGGATGTTGTAAAACAGTTTGTTTCCTAAATAGTCCATACTAAGGTATCCACCTCTTTAATCCTTAGTTGCAAATTATTCAAAAACAGAATAACTAAATCTAGAATGATGTCCTTTGCCACCTCTAGGAGTAAAACAATGTCAAATAACTTCCAATTCCAACAACGCTGGGGGACTTCTTCAACAAGAAGGTGAACAAGGTCGAGATCACGCTAATAATCGAACCAAAAATTTAAGGAGCCTCTACCCACAATCCAGTAGAATTAAGGATCCACAATGGATCTACTAGTAATCAATCACTGCCATATAAAAAGAGTTGCAAAAGCTGAATTACTAGAATGACAATATTTTGCTAGCATGAAATGAGAACACAACAATTGCTCTTGAAGCAGGTTAAACCAAATCTTCAAAGTAAAGGTCATAGCATATTAGTCATAGATCAGACACGAAGACGTCCTTCTTGCACAAGCAAACAAATGGATCTCCAAGCTTACTAATGAAACTTTCATTTTCCTTTCAAGGAACCCCAGGGAAAAAAAAAAAAAAAAAACAGATAGCGAAAATACCATCCAATTGAGTCATAACAGATTTTGGAGGATCCAAAGCACTCATAAGATAAAGGGGAATTGGGGAAAGGACGTATTAAATCAAGACCAATCTCATGCAAAAGATACCTAATGATATATCCTTGAAGTAGACATATTACACATCCTTTTGATTAATATTATTAGCCATGTTTTTTTTAGTTTTAGTTGGATTTTGGTTAGGTTTTAAGTTCATTCTTAGTTAAGTCCTTAATATATTAGGATGTTGATCCTAATACATTTTGGCTAGGATTAAGCTAAAATGTAATGAAATCATTTCATTTTGGCTAGGATTTAGTCCTTAATACATTTTGGCTAGGATTTTGGCCCGAAAATCTTAGCCAAGTTCTTTGCACCAGCGAAGATAGTAAGTTATGGAATGAAATCATTTCATTCATGCAATTTGATTAGGTGTCCTTATATAAAGCTTAGGAAAGGTACAAGGACTTACTTAGAAGATGCCCCCATCATGCTATTCCGAAGTGGTTGCAAATCCAAATTTCTATAATGGTTTACTGAGCCAAACAAGGACAACAATTGATGCGGTAGCGGTTGGAGCTTTAATGAGAAAGTCCATTAATAAAGCAATCAAGAGTGCAAAAAGCAAGAGGAGCTCTAATTCTTCTATTGTACTCTTTACTTTCCTTGCATTTGTTTGATGTTTTCTTTATTTGAATCAATGTTTACACTAAGTAGCATAAAGTTGTTTTCTTTCTTAGATTGCAACGGAACTCAACATGTAGCTTGGTTTTCTGTTATTTATTTATTCTATGCTTAATGCTTCTAATTGATTAGTCATCTTATAGATTGATTTAGTAACTTAGAGAAATCATGATGAAGGAAATCTAGGTTTAGCCTTGACTAAGATAGCACTTGCTTTTATTCATTCATATGCTTATTTGAATTTGATTCTCATATAGGATAGAAATATACCTACAAACCTTGTGTAGCAAATATTAGGTCTATTTTTAATGAGTCTTGCTTAACTAAATTTTCATAAAAATATAGTGAATTGGTTAAATGAGATATTATTATAAGCAATTCAAATATACCTATAATTAAATAAGAACCTTAGGTTAATAATTCGGTAATATAACTAAGCATAATAAGATAGTAATAATCCAAATAAATTGTTAAGGGAAGTTGTAATTCTAGGTTTTTAAGTTTCTTGCTTTAGTTTAGTTTAGTTATTAATCTCAAGGTTTCATTCATTTGGATAAAGTTAAGGTTGGTCGATTTTAGTACTTAATGATTGTTAATTCCTCGTGGGATCTATACTATATTTTTACTTTATTACTTGTAAACGATATGTGCGCTTTTGTTAGTAAAGTGCATAACAAATTTTTGGTGCCATTGTTGGGAAATTATTCTAATCATTGTTAATATTAATACTAGTCAATTCTAGTTTTAATTCAAACTCTCTTTTTGCTTATTTTTTTAGGTACTCTTGATTGTGCATGTGACGAACTCGAAGCTTGGAGCTGGTTCCTTTTAATCCCAAGATCAATAGGACATATCAAAGACTTACAAAGGAAAAGTCACAAGCATCGAAATCAAAAGCAGTAATGGCTGAAGATCAAGAACCTAAGTCCTTGAGGGACTATACAGTCTCTCTTGTGCAAGGCCTCTATTTAAGCATTCAAAGGTTGTCGAATCTAAGCCAACAACTTTGAAGTGAAGCCCGATCAGATCCAAATGATCCAACCGATGATACAGTTTGCTGGATTTTTGAATAATGATCTAAACTCCTAAATTTTAAGCTTTGTAGAGGTTTATGACACTCTCAAGCTCAACAGAGTTTCAAACGATGTACTAAGGTTGCACCTCTTTCTTGTCTCACTCCAAGATAAGGCAAAGAGCTAGTTGATAGCACTCCCACCTAACTCCATTATAACATAGGAAGGCTTGGCCAAAAATTCTTAACCAAGGTTTGTCCATTAACCAAGATAACGAAACTGTGGAATGAAATCACTTCATTCATGCAATTGGATACGGAGTCTTTATATAAAGCTTGGGAAAGGTTCAAGGAGTTGCTTAAAAGATGTCCCGACCATGCTATACTTAAGTGGTTACAAGTCCAAACCTTGTATAATGATGTAATGAACTAGACAAGGAACATAATTGATGTAGCAACCAAGCTTTTATAGGAAAGTCAATTGATGTAGCCTTTGAGCTATTAGAGGAGATGGCCTCCAAAAATTATCCATGGCCTTCTGAAAGTTGTCAACTCGAGGAGTAGCTAGTGTTCATGAGTTGGATGCCATTAGTGCATTTATTACATAAATGGTTGTCTTATAAAAAATGATTGACACTTTTGTAGTTCAACCAATCAAAAGCCAAGTCATGGCTTGTACGATTTGTAAGGATGGACATGCAAGTAATTTACAACCAAACAATGTTGAAGCAGTAAATTATTTGGGTAATTAAAATAGATAACCAAATGGCAACCCTTGCTCCAACAATTATAATCAGTGATGGAAAAACCACCTAAATTTTTCATGGAGCAATCAAGGGAGATCTTATGAAGCAAAACCCATTTATCCACTAGGTTTTCAAGCATAACAAAGAATGCCGGCACTTGACAAAAAGCCAACTATTGAAGACATGCTCATGCAATACATATCTAAAACAAACTCCATTATTCAATGCTAAGTGGCATCACTTAGGACCCTTGAGACTCAAATAGGCTAGCTAGCCAATACTCTTACATCCTTAAGGTGCTCTACACAGTGGTATGATAAGTTCTCAAAAGTACTTATATTACCTCTTATTGCCTAACCACCAAGGAGTTCGTGCCTAGGTGTCAAACCTCTCTATTGTTGGTACCTTCGCACCAACAATTCCAGATTTCAGCGCGTAGGTGCTAAGGAGATATTCCCCCCTTCTCTTTTGTCCGAAATGCTATAAAATACTGATTTAGGGTGTTTATATGTGTGATATAGGTTAGGGTTAGAGGACATTTGGGATTTATAGGTTCTCTTGCAACTGGAGAGAAAGTTGAGAGGCTTTGGAGGCAAAGGAGGCAAGAGGAGAAAGAGAAGCAAGAAGCTTGAAGATTGGTGACAACATTCATGAGTTTTCTCTATTTTCTTCATCTTTCTTTATTCCATGTGTTGTATTGATGATTTTTTAGCTCCAGCCATGCTTAGTTTCTATAAAATGAACTAATTCCCTTGTTCTAGGATTGTAATTGAACTCACATGTAACTTGATTTTGTTTTCTTATGAATTACTTGTGAGCTGTGGTATTTATGTTATGTGTGTCATTCTAAGTTTAATGCTTCTAATTGCTTGATTGCCAATTAGATTGATGTGGTAATTTAAAGGAACTTTGATAGAAAATCTAAATAGCCTTGAATGATATAATGCATGTTTGAATTCATTCACATTGATGGTTGGATTTGATTTGTATATAGGATAGACATACACATACATGTCATGTATAACCAAATGAGGTTTTCTCTTAATGAATCTTGTTTAATACAATTCTTATAGACATAGAGTGAATTAGTTAAATGAGGTATGATTATAAGTAATTCGAAAGATACTTATAATTGAATTAGAATCCTTGGTTAATACCATGATACCATGAACATGAACAAGATAGGATAAATGTAAGTTAAGTGAAATGTGAAGGAAATTGTGATCCTAGACACTGTCTCATTATAAATATTTCCATTTCATTAGTTTAGATAATTTAATTAACCATTTCAAAGATTTAATTGTTTGGATAAATTTAAAGTTGATACAATTTTAGTACTTAACATTATTATATAATTCCTCTTGGAAACTATACTCTACTCATTACTTTATTACTTGTAAACAATACGTACACTTGCATGGTTTATTTGACAACAAGCTTTTAGCGTCATTACCAAGGAATTATTCTAATATATGTTAATAGTAATACCAATCAATTCTAGTTTTAATTCAAACATTTTTTTTCTGTTATTTGTTAATATAATTATTTTTATTTGTTTATATTGGTAAGTATAATGGAATTCTATACAGAATATCTCAACCCCATATGTTTTGCTCAAGATGACTTGAAATCATTTCAAGAGGCTTGGAGGAGGTTCAACCATTTGCTGAGATTGTGTCCAACTCATGGTTTACTAATTGGCTTCAACTCTATACATTTTACAATGGTTTGCATGAGAGATCATGAAAAATGGTGAATATTTTAGCAATTGGAGACTTCATGTATCTTAGTATATAAACAAAGCTTTAGAGTTGTTGAATCATCCTAGCATATACATAAGTCTACACAAAATGAACGTGAGCCTACATCAAGTGACATGAGGAAGTCCATAATGCCCAACTTATTGAACATAATTTGGTCATAGGAACAAAATTTCATGACAACAATCAAGATGACCAAATTGTAGATTCTCAATTGGTGATTGAAGAAGACTCACAAAGTTAGGAAGCAACTCAAGACTTAACCATTGAAGAAAAGTCACAAAAACTTGAGTCTACAACAACCACTGAATTTTATATGTAAGAAGATTCCATGTGGCCATTCACCTTCTTTGGCATCATACCTCTTCAAATACCAAGCAAGAATTTCCAAGATAAGTGATTTTGAGTGCACATTTCATTTACTTCTAAATCTTGCCAAGGATGAGGGCATATTAAATTAAGACCCATATATCATGTTATATGACACATTCTATAGGCAAATGCCCTTTGTATAGGAGCATGACATAGTTAAACGAGGACTATAAACCAAACACTTCTTGGGAGGCAACTAAGCTTTCTAAAACCTTTCATTTTAATTTTTAAGTTGTTATATTCTTGTTTAGAGTGACTAAATTTTCTGTGTTTTGTTTTGTAAGTGCAAAATAAAATAAAAAATGCATCACATCAACCAAAAACATGTGAGTATATTTTACATATTTTAGGCTTATGGTTTATTGTGCTTTATTTTTTTAGGTGGTTTATGTTATTCATGTTTAAGTGTGCTGATTGGTTGAGATGCTTTTATGCTATTTTGGTGAAATTCTCTCATCTTTATGATGGGAAATTTGATTATCATGAATCTTGACACTTGTGTTGAATTCTTAAGTTAGTAGCATTGTATGATATGATTTCTAACATTCTTTGAGCACTTGATTCTTTTATTAAAATTGTGTTGCTTTAGCATGTACATGTTTGGTTTAGATCCTAGAATTTATTTGATTCTCTCTTATGGTGAAATCATATATGAAACTAAGTGAAGAACACGATTTAGGCCATCTCTGGATCATTTGAGCCTTTCGAGCTTACCATATTTTATCTTATATCTTTAGTTACATCATTAAGCCTATATTGCCTTTTCTTGGATACCAACAAAATTGTTGCCTAACCATTTCTTTAAATTCCAGTTTTGAATCCTTACTCTTAGGCATTTTGACCATTTGATGAAAATATTGAGCTATGCTAAAAAAAAAAAAAAAAGGGAGCAAAGGTTGAAGTTATAAAATTGGAGTTATAATTATGTCTCTTGATCACCCTATAACCCTGATGAAAAGAAATAAGTTTGGGGGTGTAACAAGAGTTGAGAAAAAAGGCAAAAAGAAAAAGTCAATAAAAAATAAAAAATACATGACATGGTGAAAAGAAAAGAATAAATTGAAATAAAGTTACTTGGATGGTGAAAAGAGCTTATCAAAGATTTAGACTGATCTATATGCTTAAGGTAATTTGAGCCATAAATTTCCTTTATCATACTATTACCTAAGCTTATATTACAAGCTTATAAAGACCTATTGATTATTGACGTAGTTAACTTTACATTAGTGGAGAGAGAGTTGAAAAGTCAACATATGGGGTTTAAATGCTAGACTAAAATTGATAGGCATAAACTTATCCGGATTGCATACATTCCTTTGTAAAAGATCATTCATACATACATTGGAAATCCATTTGAAAATGATGCTTACTCTTGAATTCAACATGAGTTTGAATGATACCTTATGGTTGACTAATGAGTTGAGATTCAATGAAACTTTTGAGGATACTATAAGAATATCATTATTATACCTTATGGTTGGAGTTATAATTGTGCCTCTTTATCACTCCTATAATCCTAATGAAAAGAAATAAGTTTGGGGGTGTAAAAAGAGTTGACGAAAAAGGCAGAAAGAAATATTCAACAAAAAAATTAAAAATACATGAAATGGTGAAAAGAAAAGAAAAAATTGAAATTGAGTTACTTGAATGGTGAAAAGAGCACATCAAAGTTCTAGAATGATCTATATGCTTAGGGTAATTTGAGCCATAAATTGTCTTTATCAAACCATTACCCTAAGCCTACATTACAAGCTTATAAAAACCTACTAATTCTTGACTTAGTTGATCTACATTAGTGGAGAGAGAGTTGAAAAGCACACATACAGGGTTTGAATGCTAAACTGGATTTGATAGGCATAAACTTATCCGGATTGCATGCATTTCTTTGTAAAAGATCATTCACACACACATTAGAAATCCGTTTGAAAATGATGCTTGCTCTTGAATTTAACATGAATTTGAATGATACCTTATGATTGACAATGAGTTGAGATTCAATGAAACTTTTGAGGATACTATAAGGATATCGTTACGATAACATATGGTTAGAGTTATAAAAATGGAGTTATAATTGTGCCTTTTGGTCACCCCTATAATCTTAATGAAAAGAAATAAGTTTTGGGGTATAACAAGAGTTGTGAAAAAAGACAGAAAGAAAGATTCAACAAAAAAATAAAAATAAATAAAATGGTGAAAAGAAAAAAATAAATTGAAATGAAGTTACTTAGATGTGAAAAAAGCTCATCAAAGGTCGAGAATGATCTATATGCTTAAGGTAATTTGAGCCATAAATTTCCTTTATCATACCATTACCTAAGCCTACATTACAAGATTGTAAAGACCTATTGATTCTTGACTTAGTTGAGTCTACATTAGTAGAGAGAGAGTTGAAAAGCAAACATATAAGGTTTGAATGCGGATTTGATAGGCATAAACTTATTCGGATTGCATGCTTTCTTTTGTCAAAGATCATTTACACACACACTGGAAATCCATTTGAAAATGATTGTTAGTTCTTGAATTTAACTTGAGTTTGATTGATACCTTATGGTTGACAATGAGTTGAGATTCAATAAAACTTTTGGGGATATTATGAAGATATCATTATATCGTGTAATGCGTCCTTAACCTTGTCGTTTGTAGTTTGTTTGTTTTTCTCTTTTGCTCAAGAACTAACAAAATCTTAAGTTTGGGGGTGTGATAAGTTCTCAAAAGTACTTATATTACCTCTTATTATGCATTCATTTTAGTTATGTTATTGAGCTTTATATTGTAATTTGGTTAGTTTTAACTTAGTTTGTAGATTATTGTGTTTTCGTGTCTTAATTGTTTTTGTAAGGATTTAGCTAGCTTCCTTCAATCCTAATTAGTTTTTGGTTATGTATTTTGAAGGTTTAAGGCTTCAAGGAATCAAGTTTGAAGACCAAAAACACAAGGGACAAATTTTTAGCTTATACCAGGAATTTTTTTAAGTGTCCTGTCTGGCTCCTAGGTGCTAGACCTCTTTGCCTTTGGCACCTAGGTGCTAGCAAGTCTACTACCTAGACACTAGCGCAATATTTCTCCCCATCTTGTTTCGTCTAAAATGTTATCAAACGTTGATTTGGGGGGTTTATATATGCGATATAGATTAGGGTTAAAGGGCATTTGGGATTTGGAGATTCTTCTGCAGTTAGAGAGAAGGTTGAGAGGCTTTGGAGGCAAAGGACGCAAGAGAAGAAAGAGGAGCGAGAAGCTTGAAGATTGGTGGCAACCTTCATGAGTTTTCTCCATTTCCTTCTTCTTTCTTTGTTCCTTTTGGTGTATTGATAATTTGCTTAGCTGCAGTCATGCTTAATTTATGTAGAATGAACTAATTCCCTTGTTTTAGGATTGCAATTGAACTCACTTGTAGCTAGATTTCGTTTTTCCTATGAATTGCTTATAAGTTGTGGTATTTAGGTTATGTGTATAATTCCAAGTTTAATGCTTCTAATTACTTGATCTCTAATTAGAGTAATATAGTAATTTAGAAAAACTTTGACAAAGGAAATCTAAATTAGCCTTGAATGATATAATACATGTTTGAATTCATTCACATTGATGGTTAGATTTGATTTGCATATGAGATAAATATACACCTATATTTCATGTATAACCAAATGAGGTTTTCTCTTAATGAATCTTGTTTAATTCAATTCTCATAGACATATAGTGAATTAGTAAAATGAGGATTCAATTCTCATAGACATATAGTGAATTAGTAAAATGAGGTATGATTATAAGCAATTTGAAAGATACTTATAATTGAATTAGAATCCTTGGTTAATACTATGATATTATGAACATGAAGATAGGATAAATATAAGTTAAGTGAAATGTAAGGGAAATTATGATCCTAAGAATCAAATTGAGAAGATTGTAAGTGACAATAATGAAGACTAATCTCATAAAGAAAAGACTAATTTAATCCACCTTTACCTTTCCCTCAACGCTTCCAAAGCAGAAACCTGATGAACAATCCAAGATATTTCTTAAGGTATTTAAGAAGCTTCATATTAATATTCCTTTTACCAAATTTTTAGAATAAACGCCTAGCTATGTCAATTTCATGAAGGACAAAAGTTGAATTTGGGGTTGGACAAGAGTTGGACAAAAGAAAAAGAAAAGGCAAAACAAGTGTGATGATCCGTAATTTCTACTCTGCCAAATTAATGGATTGGAGGTCTCATGAAAATATTTCTAACTCACTAAAATAACTTAGTACGCTCTAAAAATTATTTTGAATATTTTAGAGTCAATAAAATTTTCTTAAATTACACATGCTTTCATTGTACACAATAAATAAATTATTTTTACATGATTTAAATTATACAAGGTTTTTAAAGTTAAACATTTATAATATTTGGGAGTGTACATTAAACTAGGTAAAACTATGGGAACCAAACTTTAACTTGTAAAATCTTTTTGGGCTACACAATGCCAGACAAGTGTTTCCATCCATTTTATTTAATTTTTTTTCCTTTCTCCTTTCTCCTTTCTTCTCTCTCTTCTTTCCTTTTTCCTTTTTTCCTTTTCCCTTCCTCTCCTTCCTCCTCTTTACGCTAGCTCTTCTTCCTCTCTTTTTTGTAACAACTATGGGAGGTTCAAGAGCATTCATTTGTAGCTAAAAGTCCCTCTATTTTCCTCCTCTAAGATTCTCTTAAAAACCCTCAAAGCCAGCCCTCTCAACCCCTCCAAAACAACTATGTCTTGCCTTTGATTTTGCCTCCATTTTCACCTCTATTTTTGTACTATTTTGAGTGGCTGTTTCAGCTCCCTTTCCCCTTCCATTTCAGGCCTATTTATAGCTCAAATAGCCACTCAAAATAGTTCTCAAAAGCCACCCAAAACAACCTTAAATTTGTACACAAATTTGGCCTCCATTTTAGTCCATTTTTTGGCTTAATTTCTTAGTTGTTTCAGTTCTCTTTCCCATCCATTTAAACTGTAGTTAAACCTCCAAAATAGCCTTCAAGTAGCCCTTAAAAAAGCCTCAAAATACCAAAGAATTTCCTATATTTTAGCCTATTTTTGGGGCTGATTTCAGTGGTTGTTTCAGCCACTTCCAACGGTGTTTCTAGCTCATTTCCGACACCCAAACAACCTCTAAACACTAAGATGAGTTGCTAGCTTTTGAGTTTTCATTACAACCTTGAATTTGCCTGAGTTGTAGTAAGCTAAATTGTTGTCTTAAAATTGTTGTTAAATTGTTCTCTTTAAATAAGTTGTGGGTTATTTGAATCTCTATTATTTTCCCTAAATTAGAAATCCTAGCCTAAACTTACTTATTGAAATTTCTATGGATTAAGTCTTGGTTATATGTGTGGGTATTTGGTTGTGAAAATTTAGTAACAAGAATATCATTTTTGGTATTGGAATGTTGGTTGAGAATTTAATTTGAAAATTGTGAAAATTCAAAATTTGGGAGTTTTGAATTTTAAATTGTTTGAAGTGCAGGAAATGGAATTTTTGGGTTAATTTAGATAAAGTGTAATTTTAAAACATACTTTTAGATTGTCGAATTTGGAAAACTCTTGAAAATAAACTTTAGGAATCTTGATATTTATCATATGGTTTCACAATGTTATATTTATATACTTTTCGGTTTAAGATCGGTAAAGTCAATTTAGCATGTTTTAGCCATTTTTGGAATTTGTTGGATATGTTTGCTTGTGGGTTAGAATATGTTATTTGGAGTTAACTTTCAATTCAACCTTTACTGGGTGAACTCATTGCTTCTAATCCCTTGTTTTTTGGTTTGACTCTGAGATGCTTATTGTATTGTCATTTGAAATTGTTCAAGGCTCGTTAGAGACTTCCACATCTTCGGTTGGGTGACTTTTGGTTCCTGGCATTCTTGGAAGCTTTGCTTGTACTGTGAGTAAATAGTTCCTAGTATAGTGTTTTTATTGTACTCACCACATGCATCATTAATTTTCATTTCGAAAACTACTACTTGTATAAACATGTTTACTTAAACTTGACTTATGATCTTTCAAGTTTTTCAAATTAGTTTTTAAGTAAATGATTTTGAAAGCATATTTGAACCATCAAACAATTTAAGATTCATTTTGAATCACTTATGCATACATGGATATCTTTATTAGCTACTTGACATTATTGAACATAGTCATCGGGGACAAGCAATTTAACATTTCATCATCTATTATTAGATAAGTGTAATTGGACATAGGCTTTGAATAGATTTGAAACCAAAATTGTCATTTGGAATGAAAGTTGATTTATGTTATTTTGACTATTGGTGTAGAATTGTGTTTGACTTTTGATTTGATGGACTTATTTGATTTGGAAAGAAAATATCAGAATGTTTGTTATTTGGATAATGATGTTAGAAACACTTCCATTGATTTTCTTAGTTTTCGTCTTGGCATTTCTTTGTAATTTAAATAATATGTTTTCCTTTCGAATTGTTTTTATGGAATAGTTAGCCTATGTGCACATAACATTTCAGATATGATACCTAGTTAGGGAGAGATACCCTAACCCTGTGTGTGGGCCAACATACGTGGTAAGTGAGTTTGATACCCTAGTTAGTGTGGGTTTAGCACTAACTCTGTAACCTAAGGGTTCGATGATTTGTATAAGTTAATAGATTTCACACCCTAGTTAGTGGGAGTTTAGCACTGACTTCTTGTACCCTATAGGTATTTCATTTTGATATTTTGATAATGAAAAATACCTATAGGTGCTTTTCATAAAATGGTTGTGACAAATGGTTTATTTACTTTGTTTTAAGATTTTTGTTATAACTATTTCACCAAATGGTTGTTGATAATAATTTATTGCTCACATTTTATAATATGTCATTGTATCTTATGTAACTCAATAAGAAGATTCTCATAGTGAGGAAGTAAATCAAGATATATTTATAGAAGAAACACCACAACCTCTTGAGTTTCAATTAGTCGCTAAATTTTATATCTATAAAAACCCTATATGGCCAACTCATCCACAACCATCCCTAGCATCATTCCTCAAACATTAAGCATGTTCTTCAAAGGCCAAGTGATGTTAAGTGCATATGTCAATTATATCCATATATTACAAAGCTTGAGGGCGTTATGAATTAAAACCTATATAATGTTATATGACACTTACCATGGGTGAAAGCCGCTCACTCAGGAGCACTTTTCCCTTAGTCAAGCTGATGACTATAAATCAAGCGCTTCTTGAAAGGTAACTTCAATTTTTCTAATTTTCTATCTTTTTCTTTTTTTAATTTATGTTTTACTTCTCATTAAGTGTTGTTTATATTTAACAGGTATATCATTTTTTTACCTTCTTCCAACTTGGGCATTACTAAGGACGAGGATTAGTGAGCTTTCAGCTTTGCTACATTGACAATGAGCTTTTCCTATCTTTATTCCTTTTATATTTTCTCTAATTGATTTTGATATTCGTCTTAAGTTTGGGGAGGATTTTATTGGTGTACTTGTTGTCTTTTGCTCGAGATGTTTTATGTTTTTTCGATGATTTTTGCTTTTGGGAATTTATGGGCATGATTTCAATTTATGTTAAATTCTTGCATTAGAACATTGCTAGGATGTGATTTCCAAAATTTATGGATTTAATCTTTTAGTTAGACTTGACATACTTATTTAGAGTCAGTATATGTTTAAAAAATTCATGTTTAGTTTAAAACCCTAGAATTTGTTTGATTCTCTCTTGAGGTGAAATCCTAGATAATACTTAGTTAAGGACATGATTTAGTTCATCTTTGACTGTTAGAGCTTTTCATGCTAACCTTGATATATCATATCCCTAGTTTATCCCATTGAGCCTAATTTGACATTTTCTTGCTCGATCACATTAATTTTTTCCCTATCTCTTTTTAAATTTCATTTGCACCTTTTACTTTTAAGCATGTTGATCTTTCTAGAAAGATTACGGAGTTATATAATAAAAAAAATGATAGGGTGAAGTTAAAAATAAAAAAAGAAAAGCAGAGGGAGTAGATTTGTGCTCCATGTTCACCTCCTTCTTCATACTAGATTGAAATAAGTTTAGGGGTATGACATAAAGCTATAAAGAAGGGAATTTATGCTTTAAGTATCAAGGAAGTTTTCCATACTTTGTGTCCTTTGTTGTAACATTGAGGATATTGTTAATTTTATATTTGGGGTATGAAAATTCTTTCCATTTCAGATTATTCCTTTGAATTACAATCAAAATTCCTTCTAATTTTGATTGGGAAAAAAAAAAGGATGGCAAAAAAAAAAAATTTGAATTTGTGTGAGATAAAAGAAAAGTGGAAACCAAGTATAGGTTTATTACAAAGGTATGTGAAAAGAGTGCTACAAGAAGTCCTAGAATAAATATTGTGCTTAGGGTGCTTTTTAAGTTTATAAGTTCCTTTATCATACCATTACCCTAGTCTTACATTACAAGCATATAAAGTCCAAATGATCATTGACCAAGTGTTAGTCTATATTAGTAGAGAGATATGAAAAAGCAAACCTATGGGGTTTGAGTGCTAAGATCTAATTTTCTTATCCATAAACTTATCCAGATTGCATTGAAGTTTTAGGTAAAAAAATCATGCACACATATATGGGAAATCCATTTAGGAATTAAACTAGTTTTTGAATTAGTGGGTTTTATTATTTATTGATTGTTTAGTGTTTGGTATATGATTTATTTATTTCATTCCATATTTGATGCTTCTAGTTGATTAGCTACCAATTAGATTGATGTGGTAACCTAAACAAACTTTGAAAAGAGAGTTTAGTGTTACCTTGATTGAAATAGCACAAGATTGAATTCGTACATATGATTGTTGAATTTGATTTGTGTACATAATAGAAATATATCAATATGCCTTTTGTAGCCAATTTAGGTTTAATCTTATTGAGCCCTACTAAACTTAATTCTCATAGAAATATAGTGAATTGGTTAAGTGAGATATATATTTATAAGATATAGGACTATGCTTATAATTGAATTAAAACCCTAGGTTAATAATTCAATACCATAACTAAGCATAATAAGGTAATAAAAAGTCAAGTGAAGTCTTGAGGGAAAATTGTAATTCTAGATCTTTATCCATTGAATTTGTCAGTAGTTAGTTTTAATTTAAATTAAGTTTTTCCACCATAATTTGTTTGTTTGAATAAATTAGGATTGTGTTAATTTTAGTACTTAGCTAGATATTAGTGACAATTTCTCGTGGGAACGACACTCTACTTAATCACTATATTACTTGCAACAAATCATGCTTTCATTATGAAATTTGTGTCAGTATGCTTGAGTGAAGTCTTTGCACAAGAAGGATTGCATAGTCTTGCAAGAACTTTGGTTCTTTATCATTAGCCATTGCTGGAATTTGGCTCGATGCTTGTTGATTCTCCTTTCGAAGTTTTTGATATGTCTTATTGATCTAGTGATCGAAAGGAATAAGCTCTAAGCTTTGAATGTTTAACATATACGATCGAGAGTACCTGAAAAATAACAAAAAAAAATGTTTGAATTAAAACTAGAACCAGTTGATATTAATATTTAGAAATATAAGAATAACACCCAGGCAAAGGTGCCAACAACTTGACATATATTTAACAAATGCAAGCACATATATCATCCTCAAGTAATAAAGTGATACGTAGAGATCATTCCCATGAAAAGTTTTTCAAATATTATGCTAAGTATTAAAAATAACAATTTCAATTTTATTCAAATGGTTGACTTTTGGGTTGAGTATAAATAATTATAAACTAAAACCAAATTAACACAAGAATAAACTGGAGATAAACTTAGAATTACAATTTTCCTCGACACTTCATTTAAATTATTATTATTATCTTGTCTTGCTTAGTTATGACAAAGAATTATTAACCTAGGGTTCTTAATCAATTATAAGCATATTCTTATTACTTGTAATAATATCTCAATTAATCAATTCACTATATTCCTATGTGAATTAAATTAAACAAGTCATTAAGCTTGGTCCTAAATTGGATACACAAAGCATATAGGTATATTCCTATCTTATACACAAATAAAACTCAACAATATGTGTTAAATTCAATCAAGTACTAATTCATTCAAGACTAACCAAACTTACTTTCCTAATTCAATCTAAAACATTGCCAATCAATTAAAAGCATTAAGTATAGAATGAACTAAATAAATCATATGCCAAAACCCAAGCAATCCATACATAACATAATTTCAAGTTACATATTAAGTTCTACTTGCAATTCTAGAAGTGAAACTACTTTATACTACTTAGTGTAAACATGGATTCAATAATAATAAATATCAAAGGAATACAATAAAAGTAAAGAATGAGTAGAATTAGAGAAAGCTATGAAGGTTGTCAGTCTTCTATCTTCAACATCCTTACCCCTCTTGCTTCCTTTTTCACCTTTGACAAACTCTAATACTCCAAAAAATCCTAGCTTACTTGTGTCTATTGAGTCCTTAAGCTAGTCCCCCTTTTATAGGTTTTAAACCCCTCAATTTCACTTCAATTCAAAATAAGAATGGCTCCAGTGTCGTGACTGCAACTTTCAGGCGTCGTGGTCTTGAAAATCGACAAAATAGGCAACTTGGTAGTAGCTGGCAAATAGTAGAGCCCATCTGGGTTGGCTTTGACTTCGTAGTGCCAACTTTCTGGCATTAGCCTCCTAGACACCACTCTTTGTCTTGCGCATTTTGAGTGGCTTGGCCTCCAATTTGACCTCCAATAAGACTCCTTTTTGTATTAGACCTTCAAAACACAAGGACTAAGTTAGTAAAAGTTAGAATTCCTATAAAACACCTAAATTCTAATCCTAAATCTACTAGGAATCAACATCCTAATATAATACAGACTCAACTTAAAATTCAACTAAAACTTTAGAACATAGCTAAATTAATATGAGTAAAAAAATAGAAATTAACTTTATTTCCAAGAGTTTTTAATAAGATAATAAGATGATCTCAAGTCAAAGGATCACTTACACCACCAATGCTTTCAGAACTTCCATTGACACGTGAGTAAAGACTCTACATGGTTTTTCTTGTTGGGTTAATTCAATATACTTATTCAACTAACAAGCACCCATATATTTGTCTCAACATCTCCATGCTTGTAGTTTATGAGATCACTATTCTCTTTATTAGAGAATGACACAACATATGCTGGTTTCGAAGAATCATCAATATCCTTATTCTTGATGATTCATTGACTAGGAATACTTTAGAATAATATTTTATGTATGTCATATCATAATTATGATCAACATTATAATTATGCATACACAATATTTATTTTAAGGACTTTATATATTGTTATACTAAATCTCATTTAAATAATAAAATAAAAAATTCTTAATAACTATTATTAGATGCATTAAATACAAATAAAGTGTCATTACAATCAACAATTTATTGACTCTTGGACACTAATATTGACACTCAATTACATAACACTCCTCGGACTCAGAAGGAAACTTCATAGCCTTAAAGATGTTGAACTTCACTTCTTGGTCTTGAACTCTCATAGTAAGTTCTTCTTTATGCACATCTATGAGAGTTCTACCAATGGCTAGGAATAGCCTTCCCAATATTATAGGAATTTCTTTATCTTCCTCCTTGTTATGGATGAGAAATACAACTGGGAATATAAGCTTATCCACTTTGACTGAGGCATCTTTGATGATTCCCTTTGGATAAGTTTGAGACCAGTCCACAAGTTACAAGGTACCTTGGTTGGCTTGATTTTCTTTTTCCTTAGGCCAAGCATTTGAAATATTGAAAAGGCATCAAGTTGATGCTTGCTCCTAAATCATATAAAGCTTTACCACTAAATGTAGTGCTAGTGGAGATTGGAAAGTTGAAACTACCTGGATCTTTGAGTTTTGGTGAGAATAAAGCTCTTCCTCTTTTTGGAGAAGATGTCCTTCATGAACTTGATGTAGCTAATTTTTTTCTAAAGCCTCAGCAAAGGGAATATTAATGTGAAGCTTCTTAAATACCTTTAAAAATTTCTTGAATTGTAGGTCAAGTTTTAGATTTTGGAAACATTGAGGAAAAGGGAGAGGTGGATGTCAATAATTCTTTTCTTTGTGAGCTTGGTCCTCATCATGTCACTCACAATATCCTCCTTAACTTGCTTGTGAAAACTTTCAACTTGCTTGAGAGGTACTTCTAACTCTTTACTACTCCTTAAAGTGATAACCTTGTAATGCTCCATGTTTAGATTATCCCTTCTTGAATTTGGCTTAGTATCACTAAACAGAGCACCTTAAGGATGATTTATAAGAGAATTGGCTAGCTGGCCTATTTGAGTTTCAATTGTCCTAAGTGATGCTGCTTTGAATGATGGAGTCCGTTTTAGACATGTATTGCATAAACATGTCTTCAATAGTTAGCTTCTTTTCAAGTGCCAAAATTCTTAGTTGTTATTGAAAAACTGGTGGATAAGTGGGTTTTGCTTCATGGGATTTTCCATGATTGCTCGAAGAATAATTTAGGTAGTTTCTCCATTCCAAATTATAATTGTTGGAGTAGGTTTGTTGTTTAGCTGCAAATAATTCTTGTAGTTGCCCATATAATTTATTAATTCAATGTTATTTAGGAACAAATTACTTGCATGTTCGTCCCCACAAACCTCACAAGTCATGACTTGGCTTTTAATTGGTTAAACTGTAATAATGTCAATCTTCTTTGATAAGACAGCCACTTATGCAGTTAATGCACTAATGGCATCCAACTTATGAACTCCAACTACTCTTCGAGTTATCAACCTTTCGGAAGGCCATTGATAACTGTTGGAGGTCATTTCCTCTAATAGTTAGAATGCTTCATCAATAGGACTTTTCCATTAAAGCTTTACCAGCTATGACATCAATTGTTATCCTTGTTTGGTTCACCAAACCATTATAGATGGTTTGGACTTGCAGCCACTTTGGTAACATGATGGGGGCATCTTCTAAATAGCTGCTTGAACCTTTCTTAGACTTTGTATTAAGGATTCCGAATCCAACTGCATAAATGTAGTAATTTCATTCAACAATTTGGTTGTCTTAGCTAGTGAAAAGAGCTTGGCTAGGAATTTTTGGGCCAAGCCTTCCCATGTTGTAATGCAATTAGGTGGGAGTGCTGATAGCTAGCTCTTTACCTTATCTCTAAGTGAGAAAGGAAAGAGGTGCAACCATTTTGCATCATCTGAAACCATGATAAACTTGAAAGTACCACAAAGCTCTAAGAATCTTATAATGTGGGAGTTTGGATCATCATTAGGAAATCTAGCAAATTGTACTGATTTATAGATCCTGTCGAGCTTTTTTTAAAGTTATTAGCTTGGATCACAAGCCTTTGACTGCCCGAATGGAGGCCTTGCACAAGAGGGACAAGATAGTCACGCTGGGAGTTTAGCTCTTGATCATGAACCATTACTAGCCAATGATTCGATGCTTGTGACTTTTCCTTTCTAAGGCTGCGATAAGCCCTATCTATCATGTGATCGAAAGGAATAATCTCCAAGCTTCAAGTTCATCGCATGCAAAATCAAGAGTACCTAAGAAATAAACAAAAAATAATGTTTGAATTAAAACTAGAATTGGATTGTATTAATATTTACAAATATTAAAATAATTCCCTAACAATGGTGCAAAAAACTTGTGTGGAATTTTACTATGCAAGTGAAGGAATTGTTTAACAAGTAGTATAAAGAAAATCAAGTATTGTTCCCATGAAAAATTACTACTAATAATTGTTAAATACTAAAATACTCAACTCTAACATTATCTAATTGAATGAAACTTTGAGATGAATAGGTAAATTAAACTAAAATGATTAAACTTGAGAATATATGAAGATGAACCTAGGATCACAATTTCCCTTATACTTCACTTGAATCGCTTTTATCCTATCGTACTTAGTTTTGATACCACGTTATTAACCAAGGGTTCTAAGTCAATTATAAGTATCTTTTGAGTTGCTTATAATTATAGCTTACTTAACCAATTCCTTATATGTCTTTGAGAATTGAATTAAGCAAGATTTCTTAAGACTAGACCTAAATTGGCTACATAAGGTATGAAGGTATATGTTTATTCTACATAGAATCAAATTCGTATGAAGGTATATGTTTATTCTACATAGAATCAAATTCAAACAACTAGGTGAATGAATTCGAACAAGTGCTATTTCACTCAAGTCTAAACCTAGATTTCCTTTATCAAGGTTCTTCTAAGTTACCATGTTAATCTAATTGGTGACCAAGCAATTAGAAGCACTAAACATCAAATGAAATAAATATTATGTGTACTAAATCCTAAGCAATTCAAAGATAAAATTAAATTAAGCTATATGTGAGTTCCATTGTAATCCTAGAAAAATAAATTGGTTCATACTACTTAGTGTAAACATGACTACCATTAAATAAAACATCAATAACATACATAGAAATTAAAATAAAGGAAGAATAAGAGAAAACTATGAAAGTTGTCAATCTTCATGCTTTTATTATCCTTGCTCATCTTGCTCATTGCACTCTTGATAAACTCTATATCTCTAGAATTCCTTGGCTCAACTGTGTGTTTTGAATCCCCAAGTCTTTCCTCTTTAAATATACTTTACACTTCTCAATTTAAGTTCAATTTGGATTAGGAATTAGGCCAGCACCTCGGCCATGTTTTTATGGCACCGTGGCACTAAAAATAGAAGAAAAGGATCACGTTGGGCACCTAGGCACTTGTTGAATCTACCCCTGTTGCCTAAGCCATGCTTTTCTGGTGCCTAGGTACTAGCAGCCTTTGGCATCATGCTGTTTTGCAAGATTTTAGGCGCTATGGTGATCATTTTCAATGTTGTGGTGCCCAACACATAAAAAATCTTTATTCTCATCTAAATTGACTTTAAGAGATCTCCTTTAAGAATTAAACCTTCAAAACAAACAAACTAAGGTAAGAATGAATATAACTCTTAATTAAAGGCTAAATTCTAAGTATACTCAATTAGGATTCAACACCATATATGATACGAACTCAACTAGGAATTAAATTATATATAAGCAAAAATTAAACTAAAACTCAAGAACATGGCCAATAATATTTATCAACACTAAGTATCATGGAGTAGTTTACTTTATAGGATTGCAATAGAACTCAACATGTAGCTTGGATTTATTTTATTTATTGATTGCTTAGGTTAGGTGTATGAATTTTTTATTTCATTCTTTGCTTAATGATTCAAAGGAAATTTAGATTTAGCCTTGATTGAAATAGAACTTGTATGAATTCATTCACATGATTGTTTGAATTTGATTTGTATGTAAGATAGAAATATACATACATACCATAAATAGACAAGTTAAGCCTATTCTTAAAGAATCTTGTTTAACTCAATTCTTTTAGGAATATAGTAAATTGGTTAAATGAGTTATTATTATAAGGGACTTGAAAGATGCTTATAATTGAATAAAAACCCTAGGTTAGTAATTTGTACCATAACTAAGCATGATAAGATAATAATAATCCAAGTGAAATGTTGTAGGAAATTGTGATTGTAGGTTTTCTCCATTATATTCTTAATTTTCTTTTAGTTTTAATTAGTTTTAATCAACTCGAATTATATTGTTTGGATAGAATTAGGATTGTTAATTTTAGTATATAGCAATTAATTTTAGTATTTAGCAATTATTTAGTAGTATTTCCTCGTGAGTTCGACACTCTACTTTTTTATTATATTATTTGTTAACAATACGTGTGCTTGCATGATAACAAATTAACTTTTCTACAGAGAACTCATAACAACCCAACACCCTAACTGTGACTGAAAATTTCCATCATTTAGCTTCAAGTATGAGATTTGGAAAAATTACCTTGCCGTACTCTACTGGTAGGTCATGAGCTCAGCGAAGTAATATACTGAAATCATGTTACTAAAAAAATAAAAAAACAAAAGAGTGGTGAGTCCTAGGGACTCAATGAGTGAAAAATCTACCCAAAGGGTAATAGCATTCCTCAACACATGTATATAATATGTATTCAATTAATATCAATATATCATAAATTTCAAAACTACTAAGGTTACATACACGATTATGGAGACATAAACTTAACAAGCACAGTTTAAATACTACTTTGTATAATTCAATCAAAGCACACAAATTATACAAAAGGCCAACTAATTAACTCAGCCTCACACAACAGTATCTCCCCATATCGGGCATTTTCGCACAAGCACAACATAAATTTATTCTCCATACACAGTCCATCCTACTGAGACTGAGCACTCAATTCTTTTTAAAACATTTATTAGAATTAGAATATCAAATTAAAATATCCTAGGTGCACCTAAATCATCTCGAGAAAAAATTAACTTTGTTGGCCCTTATTAACCACAAGTAATTTCAAATATCAAACATAATTCAAATAACTCAATGAAATACACTGTGCTTATTTTTTCATATAACACACTTATTCAAATACACATAATAATCTAGTAATCAAAGGGTAACAATTAACCACTCACTAGTTTACAAATCTTATTCATCACTTCCTCTTGCGCTCGCATGTGTCATCAGGCACACAGTAGGGTCCAAAACTGAAATTTATATTTTCAAATAATACTTAGTTCATAAATGTTATAGTATAATCTTTTAATTAATAGGTTTCTTGAAACTAAGTCCGTTTAGTTTAACTAATTCCTCGTAGGACACTTGATTCCATATCTTGTATGCATATTTTATATATATACATACCAATAAATCACTACTAACTCATACTTTCAACATTTCTCATTTTCTAGCATTAAATTCTAGTTGAGTTACTCTTTTTAAATTTATCCAAGAGCTTGGATCATGCCATTTTAATATTAATACAATTAAATTATAAAATCTATATTTCCTTAACCACATTTATTTATTCTTGCTTTTAAACTATTTATTCAAGTTCACATAATACTTAACTCTCAAGATTTCACTTTACTAAGTTACCCCTTTTAGACATTTTCACAACTATCTTGGAGATATGTTTTATTTTAACTTACATACTTAACCAATTCCAACAAAACCAAGTTCAAATATTATTTTTAGGATGTTAGCTATCTTTCTTATTTAGAAACTTCCTTTAGAATCAACTTTGGACCCACTCAATTTCCTCAAATAAACACAAACAGGGCACTTCACAAATTTTGGTTACCTGACCTGGATTCTATTGCTTGCAAAATTCTCACGCTTGGGAATTAAATTATGAAAATTTCTAGTCTAATTTATCAAGATGTTAGGAACATTTCATCTTCTGTACTCTACTCCTAAATTATCCTTTAAAACCCCTTAACATTAGTTATATCAAAATAGGTTTAGGCAGGACCCGAAAATCACAACCATAACTTCCAACACCTATAGAATACCCATAACATGGAATTAAGGCCTGTACCACTCCATAATTTCCTTTAATATGTTAAGAACAACTTTTACTCATATGTCCTAAGCTAAATCAAACTATCACCCCTAACAAAGTCTCCCGGACTGACTGAAGGTCACTAAAAATCTTGCATGGACATAGCTGTAGTCCAATAGCTCTACCAATAAATATAATTAACTTCAATGAAAAAATTAACTAATTATATTTAAGTATAAGTGTAATACATCAATACTGACTTCACGAAAATTGATTTACTCATTAAGAAAATATAACCTTGAACAATGCATTTCAAAATTTTCATAATAAACAAATAACTTATATTATTATAAGTTAGGCAAAACAAGCTTATTAACCCTTTCAATTGCCTAAACATTTTTACGAAACTATATTTTATAATTCAACAAATTTAAATCCGTGTATAAAATAATTTTCATAAAACTAATGAATGAATTAGAATGCTAAAAACAAGTTAGTAAAACTTTTTTTTTTCCTTTTGAATCATTTATTTAATTTCATACTAAAACTACTTTAAGAAAAATATATATTTTTATCAAATATGAAAGATTCCAAGACAAAATTTCACAAAACAAACTAATAAACAAGCACCCAAAGGTCAGCATCAGCCTTGCTGACTAAGCATCTCAATATGTATCAAGCCAAGTGTATCCAAACAAATAAATTCATGTGCTTAGCTGAGCACGAGGTTAGCATCACCTCTGGTAGTTGAAGTTGAACCAAGGTTAACAACATTGCTATTAGCTACGGTATTTTGACAAGATTTCCTCTTCAAATAATTTTTATCAAACCAAATTACATATTTTCACGATTTCATAAAATCAAAATTTCATGATTCTCAAATTACGATATCTCCACTACTAGGGGATCATCACTTCAAACATAATAACATGCTCAAACTATATATACATATAATTTATCGTTGATATTAATCATATAGTAAAAGAAAATCATCTTAAAATCTCATCAATTATTCTCATATCAAAATTTCATTGAAAAACATGTAATTAGTCATTTGTCCAAATCTTTTTTCTTTTTAAACCAAAAGATTACAACTTAGAGACACCAAACAAATTTCCTAGGCCATGTTGGACGAACAAGGAGGATGTGGAAGAGAGTTGATGATGGACCAGATCTTGAAAGGCGAGAGCTCTTTTTTGTTTTAACAATAATATCCTTTGTTTACCTATCTAGCCACTCATTTTCTAAGTACCCGAGGTGTCATACATAAAATGACAGGGCAGTTGGTGCTTACTGAGACAGAAAGAAAACTTGCAAGGCTAATAATGTGGACCATCATTCCAAAACAAACAAACCACATTTCTAAAGTGCAATATCAAAATAGAATTTATATCAAGTTGTAGACTTAAATCATTAAATAAACCAAACTTTTCACATCAAGTGGTCAACAACCATTCAACAATATTTACTTCTACATATATTGTCTCATCAAATCACCCTAGTCAATTCATTTCTTATCAACTTTCTCAAAAATAATTAATTTCATGTCAAATTCTCACAGTTGAATTACAACCACTTTTAATGAACAAAACTAGCTAAACAAAGTGCCTATTCTCAAAACTAGGCTCCAATGTAAGTCTTCCAATCAAAAATTTCAATGACTACTCAACAAGTCCTTTTCATATCATATGCAAACAAAATCATTCAAAAACTAAGCCATGTTGAAATTTTTTATTTTTTATTTTTTTTTAAGCAGTGCCTACATGTAATTACCACTCACCTTAAGTCAAGCAAAACAAATAGATACCCAAGAGCTTTCCAAATCAGAATCAAATGAATAATCTCTACAAGCCAACAATCTAGAAAGTAATGATCAAATCACAATGAACATGAATGAGAAAAAGGGAAACATGGAATATCAAGAAAAGCATTAGTATAAAAAGAAAAACAAAGAACTTGACCAGAGATAATGCAGCATGACAAACTTTCTTCTTCTTTTTTTTTCTTTTTTTTTTTTCCCTTTTTTTTCATATCAAAATATCATAAAATTAATCAAATAGTTCAAGATTGAACTTTTTATATAAATACAATTTCACTAATTTTCTTTAATTTGGATGCCTCAATAAACAAGCTTACGACAAGATATAACCTTGATAAGATAGAAAAATTTATATTCATAACTATATAAGAAATGCGAAAATAATTTATGAATAAAAGAATAACTTGAAATTATTCATTAACTTATAGTAACTTAAATTAATCGAAGAATTTTTATACTCGATGCGTAATATATCTAAATTCAAGAAAATGTAAATTCAAAGAGAAATTCCAAAAGTTTTTTTTTTACCATCAAAGACACAATGATCAAGAAAAATTATTTATTTCATAGCTTGGATATGGTACAAAGTAGGCTAGATATGGTTAGATGGACTACAAAACTGACCTTCCTTCTTTTTCTGGCTTTGAATGGTCTTCATATATGTTTCATTTGTTGGAGTTGGATTCGAGTTGTAGAGTTCCTCTTGCAGTAATGAAACTCCAAACCAAAACCCTTCCTCTGTAGTTTTTCCAAGCAGCCCCTCTTTGGCTCTTTCTCTTTTTCTTTTTTTTCCTCTTCTTTCCTTCTTCTCTAAACGCAGCAATAAAACAAAGTGGTGAATGGGTTATTTTGTTGGTCCACTTAATAGGCTTAGTTATTTTTCTTCTTTTTCCTTTGGGAACATATAATTAGTTGGGCTTAGGTGATACGTATTTTTTTTTTTTTTTTGGTCCATTAAATATAAATAATTTCCATTAGGTTTATTTCAAATATTTTGTTATTATATATTATTATTTTCATAAAAATTTGATATTATCTAATCATTCTTTGTTTTGTTATTATTAATTTTAAATTATTTATCTTTTTTTTTGTATAAATAAATTATTATTTTTTTAAAATTATTATACATATCCCATAGTATCGTATCTGATTCCGTATCCATATCTGTATCTATGCTTGATAGCCGATAATTAACTATAAGGTGTTATAATATTGCCCCCAAGATACAACTTTCCAAGTACTACACCATTGTATGTCTTTCAATACCCTACATAGGAAAGGAGACAAGTTTTTTCTACCCACTCCTTTCCTTGCCCAAATATTAGTAGAATATGAAAGATGGAATTGTAAGAAAATGGTGTATATCTAAGTTTAAAGTTATATAGAAAATGTGGGGTGAAGGGTTTAAATAGTAGAAGGATTTTGTAACTCTTACATTGTAATAACCCGGTATTTTAACATGCATGTTAGAATGTTTGTACGTAACTGGTTGTGGTTAGGTAAAAAAAATGTTACACGAAGTAAAATTTGGGTAAATAAATATTGGTTGATTTGGAACTTATACTTAATTGTGTAATTTTTATGACCAAGTAAAATGAATGTGTAAACAAAAATAAACTATAAAAAATTTAGTATATATATATATATAAATACACAAACCTATAGATAAGATTAATTTTCAACCATAACTTAAATTTATCTTATTCTTTTCTTATTTTTTTTGCCTATCTTTTTCTTTATGGCCAATTATCCTCCATTCATTTATCTCCACCGACCTTTGTTCTACAATCTTTTGTACTCTTCCTTGCTGACCGATACAAGCTTCCTCCTTCTTCCTCTTGTTCTTATTTTTCTAGCTTGTATTTACTTGGGGATGTATTGATTTAACCTTGCTTACCAACTACCGTGGACTGCTTTCTCTGATTTGGGGCAGCAATTTTGTTTAACTCAAAACCAAGTTTCTTTGCCTTGTACTTGCAAGCCAGCCACTATAGTCTCCTTCTTTTTTCTTTCAAGTCCGTGACAATCAGCATGTAACAACAACAATTGCAGCAAGTATGGGATCGTCTTCTAGCTTACTCTTCTTTACACTTGGCGTCACATAATGTTTAAACTTGATTTCGTTGAATTAGATTAAGTATGTAAATTGGAATCAAACATATCTCCAAGAGGGTTGTGAAAATACCTAAAGAATGGTTTATTTTAAATAAATACTTGAAATTTTGTAACTCTAAATTTTTATAATTAAAAAGTTATAACTTATGAAATGGACAAACTAAGTAATACTTGAAAATTTTAATTGCAACTCCAAAATGTTGTTGAGTTAATGAAGCACGTGAACGCAAGATGAAGTGACGAGTAAAATTAGTAACGGTGAGTGGTTAAATGTTACATTTTAGTTGCTAGATTAATATATATATTTGTTATGTATATTTGAATAAATATATTTATATGGAAGCATAAGCATATATAGTGCTTAATTTGAGTTATTTGAATTATGTTTGATGTTTGGAATTGTTTGTGGTTGATAAGGGCCAATAAAAATATTTTTCTTCCGAAATAGAATCTAGGTGCACCTAGAATATTCTTGTATATTATGATTATGATAAGTGTTTTAAAATAATTAAATGCCCAACCCCATTGGGATGGATTATTTATGGAGAATAAATATATTATGAGGGTGCAAAAATGCGCGGTGGGGGAAGATATCTGTTGTCTAGGGACTAAGTTACTCTATTAGCCCTTTGTGTGATTTTGATTGTATTGATTATTTTAATTGAATTATACAGAATTCTAATTGAGCTGTGATTGTTAAGTTTTTTGTTTTTTGTAATTGTGTACATGTAACTTTAGTTGTTTTGAAATTTATGATATATTGATATTACTTGACTATATATTATATCCATGTGTTGAGTGATGTTACTACCATTTGGGTACGTTTTTCTACTCATTGAGTTCATAGGACTCACCTATCTTTTGTTGATATTTTTTTTAGTAACAAGATATCAGGGGATGTCAACTACTGATACTGGGCTTGTCAATTGTTTAGCGGCAATGTATATTTGGAATTTCATACTTGAAGCCAAGGGATGAGAATTTGCAGTTATACTAGAATTGTGGGGTGTCTGATTTTGTGTTGTGTGATAGTCTAGTTATTTGTTGTTATGATAAGAATTGGAGTAGAGCTCCATATGTATATTGATGTTGTGTAAATTGGTTGAATGTAACCAGTAATTATGTGCTTGTATTTTGGTCATGTTCTAGTGTACGAGGTACCTCTTTCAAAATTTTTAGTAAATTATTATATATTTTAGTAAATAAATATTTGTAGTTAACAAATGTCTTCTAAATTTTATTTTTATTCTTTGTTTTAGTCAAGAATCATATTTATTTCTTTGTTTGGAAATCGGGGTTGTGGAGATTTGGTTACTTATTCTTCTGGCCAGTCATACCTCTGTGTGAGATGTGACATACATGAAATAATAATTGAAATGAAATCAATTTTAAAATCAAAATGAATAGAAAATTAACAGATGAAGTTACAAAATCAAAAGTAAATTGTAACAATTTGATAGTCATACAAAGTTGAATTTTAAACCCTAAATTCAAAACGTTTAAAGTGTGAAATTTCTACCAGTTTATGATTTCAATAAACCACCCAATAAATTCTATTTATTTATTTTATTGAAATATGTAATAATTTACTAAAACTCATTATGTACAATATTAGGCAAAAATAGGCTACCATGTTTAATGAAAGTAGCATTGCCTTAAACTTTCACTTAGCATTTCTACAAATCTTGGTCTAGAAATTTATATTGCACATAATTGTTTAGTTACAAATTTTAAACTCATAAACTAGCACATTGTAGCCTTGTGCTTATCCTAGTTTCATAAGTATTATAGAGAATTAGCCTAATTTTTATAGGAGCGGCCCCCACTCCCAATACTCACATAGGTGAATCCATTAAGAATATTTTTGCAATTTGTAACACTCTCACTCATAAGAGTTATAGATTTCATTAAGAGTAAAAATATCTTAACCTTTTATCTGATTGCAGAATAGATGCACCTACACCATATGGATGATATTTTTAAAAATTTATTTAGTGGTCATCCCACCTCTAAACTATTCCATGATTCGTTCTTTCCTTTGAACTTAGCTCTTAGGATCTCTAATCACTAGGTTGGGTATTCTCGTAGGCAGTTTTCTATTCTTTTGGTTAAAACCAAATTCCCTCAATGTATCCATCCAATCTTTTGACTTTAATTAGAGATTTAAATATTACACAATTTATATATATAATAATAATCTTATACATTATGCCCACTTGCTACAATATTGTACATATGTATAAAAACAAAAACAAGTGTTCTTTTTTTTTTCCCCCATAAAATTACCAACTTGTTCTTCATTGCTCTAGGCTCATTTTTTGCCATAGTATTATGAATGACAAATGATAATCTCAATATTATATTTTTCCCACACACGCACTAAATCAGGTATTTTAACCTTCTAAATTTCAGGTCATTCAAGTTAAATATAGTGCGAACCAAATTTCACACCATTATACATTTCAACATAAAAATAATTCCAAATTCATTGACAAAGTGGAAAGTTATTCATCTAATTTGAAAATAGCAAATTCCACAATGATAATAAACTATCAATGATGGATAAATTTCATTATCAAAAGGGACTTCTCTTAGTTCCTGTAAATTCCATGATAACATTTGACACCATTATACCTTTTATTATATTATAGGAATACATTTTTTTTTTCTCAAACACATTGGAATTCATAAAGATGCCTAAAAATAGATAAATTTGTGTCTCAAAGTTTTAGTTGTCTCAAAATTAATGTTTACCAATTAGTGAGAAATTAATATCACAATGATATTAATATCCAAAAGCATTCTCAAAGAATGTACTCATATTCTCCCTTTATAAAATGATGGATTTTAATATAGGAATTAGTAAATCAAAAATATATAGAACAAAATTGATGCTACCACTAAAGAAAAAAAATAATTTATGTCTTGTATAATGTTTGCATGTCAATTTATTTTTTCAACCAAATTCTTTTTATTTTATTTTTCTTCAACTCAGTTTTATTCCTTTTTATTTCCACAAATTCATTTTCAAATGAAGGAGTAGAATAAACTCATTTTTTTAAAATTTTCTTAACCCCCAACAATTTCTAGTTGTAAAGAATTTTTTTTTTTCTTCTTTTCTTGAAAGACAACATTACTCGACTTACCAACAATTGACACATCAAATGGATTGTTCATTATTAGAACAAATGATACCTTCAGCATCGATATAAAATAATATGTTTTCTTTCCATCTCTTGAAACAAAATAATTTGTTCAAGTCATCAAATCTACCATTGATCATTCTTGACTCCAACAATGAGTTAATTGTCTTAAAATTGTTGCAAATTCTATGAGAGTTGCAATATAAATAATATAATTTCACAATAAAATAAATGAATTATTGCTGATAAACAAATAAATTAAACTTAAATAAGATTGAGTCAAGAAATATGTAGTAGGATGAGATGAGACACGAGTATCTCGTTATCTTTTAGACAAATTATGCTACCAAAAAAGTTGTTCAATCGGTGCAGAGGTCTCTTGATACGTTGTTCCCATGATACAACAATCCAGCTACTACACTGTATGTCTCTCAATACCCTTCTTAGGAAATGAGACAAGTTCTCTCTGCCCACACCTTTTCTTGTCCAAATATTAGTAGAATATGAAAGATGAAATTATAAGAGAATGTTGTATGTATAAGTTTAAAGTTATATAGAAAGTGTGGGAGTGAAACGTTTAAATAGTAGTAGGATTTTGTAACTTTTACAAGAAAATAATATTTAAAATAAATACAATTTTAAAATTGAAATGAATATAAAATTAAGAGATGAAGTTACAAAATCAAAATAGAATTGTAACAATTTAATAGTCATAAGATGATGATTTTTAAACCATGTAATTTCAAAACCTTTAAAGTTTGAAACTCCAACCAATTTATGTTTTCAATAAACCACCCAATAAATTTTATTTATTTTATTTTTATTAAGATAGAACAACATAAACTTATGAAAAAAATCCGTCTAATTCCTTCAAGCATTAATTCCATCATTCCTTCAATTACTTATACTCACTTAAATAATCAGTTGTAAGACACTCGTTTTGAATGCCTATTTCTAACATGTTGAGTTTTGTCATTTTTTCCCAAAAATTTAATTTTGTTATTTTTTTTTTGTTAAAATAAATAAAAGAAAATGAAAAAAAAAATCTTCCTTATGTGACAGTGACATAGTTTGTGTAAACAGAGAAGCCAACTAGCGACATCAACGTGGGTAGGCTATACCACCAAGGTGGTAGTCCAAGACATTACCTTAGCTCTTAATAGTTGATGTCATGAGTTCGAACTCGCAACCAAATCGTGATAATAGTGCATGATTTACTCTGTGAAGGGTTTAGGCTCTTTGGCACTTTGACGGGGAAAGCAACGACGTCTAACAATATTTTGAAAGTGACTAGAGACCAGTTTGGTTTGGTGTTTGAAAATCAGTATTTTAGATAATTAATTTTGCTAGTAGAGATTTTGTAAGAATTAATTTTAGCATAATCTCTATTGTATTTGGCTAGTTATCTAAAAAAGAGATTTTGAATCATAAAAATAAATTTAAAAAAAATTAAAGCATTTTTATTAAAAAAATAATTTAAAAATTGTATCTTGTATTTTACTAGAATTATATTTAAAAAAATGTTACACGTGAATAATTTTTTAAAAATAAATTAAAATTATTTTGAATGTTAAAAAATAATATTTAATTTCAATCTAATTTACAAGTTAAATCGTGATTTCTATTTCAAGCACACTAAACTAGTTCTAGGTAGCGTCAATTCTTTGTACCGAGACTTGAGGTCATGCGGGGGCTACTTCCGTTATATAAGCAAGAGAAAAAAAAAATTAATAAAAAAAATAAAAAAAAAAAAAAAAGAAAAAGAAAAAAAGAACTAAAATAAAATAAAATTTGGGTTGGCTGTAAATGGGAGCAGAGTGGCCAACATAATAATTCTATTGGAACCAACACGTAAGGAAGGCCACGGAAATAAGGGTAGGTCGGTTGAATTGGGAAGACAGAGAGACACGGAATAGGATATCGACCATGGCGGGCTCCGATCCCCGGAAATTAATGAGCAAAGCCGATAAGCTGTGAGCTTCTTGCTTTCTCTTGCTTTCTGTTATTGAGACGTTGACAAATAAAGCTTCATTTTTTTCCATATGGGTTAGTTAGATTTGTATTGAAGTCGCGTTGGCAGCTGAGAGAATTTTAATTTGATTCTGACTAAACCCACTATTCGTTCGTCTCCATTTCCGTTTCCTTTACTCTTAGAATTACAGTAAGATTAGAATAGATGTTGTGTACAATGGTTACTTTGTGGTAATTGTGATCAACACTTGTTAGGATCATCCCTAATTCATAGGTTAAGATAAGTTGAAGATGGAGTTCATTTTAATTGTATACTCTGGATTTCATTTCTCAACTAGGACATTGAGACTTTCAGGCCAGTTGGGTTGACAAAGTAAGTATTACTTCAGAAATCACAGGGACTGATTTATATTTCAATTGATTACCAAGTATTTCATGAGTTAATCCTCTTTCTTGTAGGTAGTTAATGCATGTATTCCAAGTACCTTGATCTTTGCTTATATATGTAACTAGGAACAGATCTACTACACATTCAAGTTAATTATAACAAATAAATGCTGCATTGAGTCTTTCTTTTAGTGGTTGCCACCTGAGCCACAGAAGATGCTTTTTGACGAATGGCTACATATACACATATTACATATTTGCTGAATTTGATTCATGTTTCAAATCGTCTGCGATAATGGTGAACTCTTAATTCTTTTGGCTATTGTAAACTCTTGGTTGAAGTGCATTTCCTTCATTGAAGGCAGGCATTTCAAATTGCATCCTGATATATATTCAATGAATGTTTTTTTTCTCATGAATGGTTCTTCTGTTTATATCTTTTTCTTCTAGAACCAAACTCAGTCTTACAAGGTGGAGTGCTGATTGGAGGAATGCAGCTGTCCTCTATGAGCAGGCTGGTCGGTAAAATATGCATTTGTTATATTTTAAAAGATAAGTAGTGTAGTAGCAAATCTGTGGAAGTAAAAATGTAATTAGACAAGAATCAATGTACTAATGCTTGTTGGGGAACTCTTAAAAGTGCTTCCTTTTCTGTAGCTAATGGATTTAGAGTTGCCAAAGATTATGAGGAAGCAAAAAATGCATTCGAGAAAGCTTCGAAAGGTCAAGAGATGCTCTCATCATATCCTTATTTGGTTAGCGTTGCAATGGTGTCATTTTATGTCATTACTTCAAAACATTCTCTTTTAATATATCCTTTACAAGAAAGTCAGACCTTGGGATGCTGCTAAGCATATGGAATCTGCTGCTTCTCTAGCAAAGGAAGTTGGCAACTGGAGAGAGGTCAGTGACTTTTATAGAAGAGCATCTGAATTGTACATTGAGTGTGGGAGATCACAACCTGCATCAGATGCTCTCGCAAAGGGAGCCCGGTAAATAAATAGCTTATTCTTTTATTTGGAAACTGAATCCCAATTCTCTCGTTACTTTGAACCTGAATTTATGAAGTTCCATGTAGGAAGATGCTAATGTTATCCTTTATAAATGAATACAAATAGATTTATATAAAATTATATTACCTAAAGGCAAAAATCGGAGGACATTCAACCACTTATAAACACAACAACTCTAGCAACGACCTGTGAGAAGAAATATAGATGAAAAGATAAATAATGCCTACCTGCTATGTATAAAATTCAACGTTAATCTATCCATAGAAATATAGAATGCTCCTTAGTGTTATACGATATTAACTATCAAGTAAAACATCAGAGTATGTTGTGTCAGCAGACTCAGCACCAAGAGTAAACCATCTGGAGTTCTATTTCTACTTTTTTCTTTTTTCTTGACCAAGGTCAATTTGATATTTTAGTTGTTCACCCACTCTGTTTGATGATTCATAGAGGCCCATTATATTTTTCTATGTTCCCTCTCTCTCTCTTCTGCTCATCATTACAGTTTAAGGGAAACACTGTAAAAGTTCTTTTTATTTTATTTATTTAATTTTTTTTTTATCTCTCTATTTTTATAGTTTTTCTTATCCTTATACCAGTGCTTTGGAAGATGCGGTGCCTGATGAAGCTATCCAGCTGTATACTGATGCTTGTACTACTCTTGAAGAGTATGGAAAAGAACAAATGGCCTTTGATCTGTATCGTGGTGCCACTAGTGTTTATATAAAGCAGGAGAAGTAAGTTATAATAAAACTGAAAAAATGTTGATGTTTGTGTAGTAGTTTGTTGAGCATTTATTTCACATGACTCAGACTTTGAAGTTAATCTTGTGTTTTCCATTAATATAAAAGTTGCATTTGCTTAATCATTATCATAAGCTTTTATGGTATTTATGGAAGATTGCAAGGTGAAATATCCTATAAATGATAAGTAGTCAAATCTTGGATTCCCTTGAATATTTACCAGGCTACATAAATTGAAAACCTTTCTTTTTCTTTATCTGGTTTGGTTTTGTCAAACCACCATTTCATCTTAAAGTTTAAGCTGTTAGGCGAGGAATCTATTTTTCTTATCAGCATGAACAAAGCAGAGACCCTGTCCACTTACCTTGTGCTGAAATTGTTAATTATGAAATTGGGAACAACTAGCTTTCGAGTTTGAGGAGTCTTTGCTACCATTTCAAAGAACTGTTTTGCTTAAAAGCTTAAGTTGTATGCTGAAGCATTGGGAGTGGTTTTTGTTTCCAGAATGTTTCACATTTGGCAGCATTGTTGGTGGCTTCACCAAAATGTTAATGCAAATGGTCATGCATAGAAGTGTTGATTATTACTAAGTGAATAATGTTTTTTTTTGTGTTTCTAATTTGTACAATTTCGGTCTTCGTTGCAGTATTTGTTCGCCAGGCTACATAAGTTGAAAACTGTTGTTTTGTTTATCAGTTTTTATATATTTATTTCAAGCTACCATCTTATCCAAAAGCTTAAGGTGAGGCTTCAATTGTGCATGTCATCAACTCATCATGCATCCATGCCCTCTTACCTTGCGCTGATTTTAAGAACGGAAGCTGCTAGTTTTCATATCTTTGACAAATTGGTGGGACTACCTCTGCTACCATCTCCAAGTACAGTTTCACCTAAAGCTTAAGTTGTTAGACAATGCCCTAAGAATGGTTTTCCATCTCCAAAAATTTTCAATTAGGCAGCACAATTGTTACCATTTCCAATATGCTAAATCAGAAGGTCTTGCGTAGAAGTGTAGATTAATTTTACCAAGTGAATATGGTTTTTGTTGTGTTTTTAAATTGCATATAGTGTGGTGGTTTAGTAACAACTAGTGTTTTCATAATCTACAGGTACACAGATGCTGCAGCTTTCCTGTTGCGATGGGGCTTGGCAGCTGACAAGTGCAATGCTACCAACAGCCAGTGCAAGGTTAGGAAGTTTCATGTTGGGATTCTGCATTTCTATCTTTTCCTTCTTTGAAAGAAGAAAACTTCTTTTTGGTTCTTGTTTCATGTCCTGAATCGTTCCCTCCCTATGATTGTTACAAATAAGTACACTATTGTTTTTTGAAAATATGATGATTGCTTGACACTTGACATAGGAAAATAATTAGGAGGGCCTCCTCTTTGTTTAGTGAAAAACATAGGATACTGTGAAGATTGTTGTTAATATTCTCCATTTTTCCCTGTCATAATTTTGTTTGTCATTTTTCAATTTGGGAATTAGGAAAAGGATAAGTGTGTATTCTCTCGTACTCTCTGTACCCATGTTCATGGCTAAACTCTTCATTATTTTTGGAGACAATCTTCCCTATTCATCTGGACGATTCATTCAATTTAATAATATGTAGTTTGCATCTATTCTTCTTTGTAATTTTATCACTGCCTTCATGTGCACCTCTGCTTCATGTCAAACTTTTTCCATGGATCCCGACACTATGGATAAAAAAACGTTTTTCTAATGAGTGACATTAGGGTACTTGTTATGGTGATGTATATAGAACTTTTAGCATTTATTGCAATGATTAACAATGGTTTTAGTGCTAAGTTATTAATGAATTAACTTTTGGAATATTTACATGTATTTGTTGCATCTTAACAAGTTCCTATAGGGCACTAATTAGGAAAATACAAAAATTATTTTGACCAATACAAATATGTTGAATAGAGAAGTCTCAACTATCTATTCATTGATACTGTCTCTGAAGTAATGATGAAAGCCACACTTTTGTTCCTCTACTACTAAGAAAAATGGTGGTGGTGGTGTCATTTATGCTCATAAACCCAGACTTGTGCAATAGTTTATCTATTCTCTTGTTATTTTACATAGAAATTATCCTCACATACCATTTCTTATTCAGGCATACCTTAGTGCAATAATTGCTTACCTTTATGCTGATGACTTCAAGCAAGCAGAGAAGTGCTACAGTGACTGTTCTCAGTAAGTATCCCCTGAGTCAGCTATGTTGTATGTTTTCATACTAGAGGTCCTTTCTACTCATGTAAGGATGTCATTTTTATGCTAGATGTGGTTGGAAATGCAACTGATATGTAATGTGGAACCAATGAAAAGAATTAGAGATTTATGAATATGTGAAAAGCTGGTAGTCATTTGTGTCACGTCTAGACAATAGGAATATCCTAGACTCAAAGCATGGCAGGTTCTATAACATAGAATAATCAGATAATGAATACTGCTGTTAATTTAATGCAGAGAGGTCCTTACAATCAGACATTACTAAAACCTTAGTCAGCTTTATAAATTGTTGTAGTGTAGTACTAAGAGTTTTTAGCGTATGCATTGTTCGTCCATTACATGCAAGTGCTAAAACACAAGACTCTTGTTCTATAGTAGAAGGTACCTTTCAAAAGATCCAGGAAAAAGTAGTATTTTCTGGAATTTTGGGGATTCATTCATATGGGCCACAACTTGGAGGAACTGATTTCTTAACAATTTTAAGATTCTAAGGGTCCTCGTCTCTAACTACTTTAAAAGTGTATTTAAAAAACATAAGGTACTAGTGATCAGTCAGTGATTATTATAAGCTACTGATTTCTTTCAATGATAATCATTTTCTGAGGTATGTTTACCTTATATTTGAAATAAATACAATGCATGGGATGAGGAGTCTCCAGTACAAATAAATAACTCCAGCAAAAAAAAAAAAAAAAAATCCAATAAATGAAGTTTTGTCAATTCGCAAGTTACAGTAATTTCTGAAAGTCTGAGAAACACCCATATGGTCATATGTGAGGTGTGCCAGTGTCGGTTACGTATCCGATATGGATATGCCTTTGATATGGATACACCTCTGATATGTATCTAAAACATATATATATATAGATATTAATTTTTATCACCTCATACGGTTGGGATACAGCTTCGATAAGCTGGGAAACGGCTCAAAAGCTCAGCTCAATATCGGCTTAAACTCTTTTTCTCATATCTGATTTTTCGTAGATCTGGTTTGTCTCAGCTTTCTCTCATTTGTTAACCCAAAGCCCTATGGAAGACACTTAGTTGGCTCAGCCAGCTCATGAAACCTGATCAATTCAGATGGGCAACCACAGCAATTTTAGGATTGGTGGGATTTGCTGAGATTGGACGATCCTAACGACCTTGAGTTTAAGAGCGTGATCCTAATTCGATGTTACAAGTTACGATTTTTTGGTCCAATCTGAATCGCTGGGGTGCTTCTGGATCGTAAGATCGTACGATCTCACAAGTTGAACACCATCTTGACAACCTTGATATGAACTATACTTAAGAGTCAAATAACTAATTTGTGCAACAGTGCAAGAGAAAACACAAACATCAGCACTATAAACTGATTACTTGATATTTTTAAAACTTGAAGAATCCTTCTACAAGAATTCCTTGTGCTCCCTTTGCTATTTTAGATTGGAGTTTGGAAAGTTTCTATCAATTTTCTAAATCAGAGTTGGAAGTTCCTATTTGTAGATCTAGGAACAGTGAGATGAACTTCTAGGGAACTCTCTTAACTTAACATTTGACAAGTGTACGCACAAGCCTCCCCTTGATGTCTTATGTGCTTCTACCTTTTAAGCATGAGTTGGAGTAGTCTTCCTTGCCAAGGAAATCATATTTAATTGGCAAGCAAAAGAGCATGGGGTAGAAAAGAAAGCTGGCATAGTTGTCTATAATTTGATAAACTGGTCCTTGCATTTTCACTTAATTAACACAAAGTGCCGTACTCTTAATAGTTCTATTATGCAGAGATTTAAAGTGGCAAAACTTAGTTTTGGGGTTACTGAAATCTGTTTGCTTCAAGCCTATTTTATCTGCTTGTTCAAGTTTCCCTTAGATATAGGCATTTAGCCAGCTAGACATAACTTTTCGACACTGTATTGTGAGGCCCATATTTTATTGGATAAGTTTATGCCTAGTATCTGGCTCTCTAAACTAATAAGTTTCTAGCTACAACTTCAGGCTCCTTTTCTCTCGTAATTTCTATTTGTACTTTAATTTTCTAAACCAAAGCTCATCGCCTATGAAACAAAGTAGACCTGAATATGAAACAAAGTAGACCTGCATCAGGATATGTGGCTCAGAAGGTTATCTACACTTGATTGCTTTATATAGTATAACTCGTGATGATATATAGAGTTGACGTTTATGCCAATAATCCTCCTTTTCTCTGCCTTGAATCCATCATTTGTGACATGCTCGTGCAATATTGCAAAATATTGAGTTACAAACTGAATTTTGGGACACTGGTTTCTTGTGAAAGAAGCAATGAATACTGTGAATAACTGTTATCACCGCAAGGCTCTGATGTCATTTGAATTATTACATGGGAAAGTTATCATTTGTAATCTTAAATATATGCTACCTAACACATACTCACGGACAACTTTTGAAGAAATTGGATAACTAAATCATTCAAACCTCCGAGACCTTTTTCTTTTTAGATTAGATGGATGGCATCTTTTCTGTCAGTTAAATTAAATTTCATATTTTTTTTGTCATCTAATTGCGATTATATCTTTTCGTTTCTTTTTGAATTTTAGTATTAAATATTTAAATTTAATTGGGTTGTTGGGATTGACTGCTGCTGTATTATTTTCTTCCTTTCTTTTTTATTTTTTCTCTTGTCTTCTCTTTGTTATTTTCCCAATCACCAGAACTTAAAGCTTACAAAAGGAGTTTGCTCGTTTCTAGGGATAGCTGTTACTCCATATGTCTATTTTTATGTATATCAATTTAAGGGATGCTAATTAATGGTCTGATCTCTAATGCTATGGACTGTATAGGATTGATGCTTTTCTCAGGAGTGACCAAAACCGTTTTGCTTGTAAGCTTCTTGCTGCATACACAGAAGGAGATATTGAAGAAATCAAACGTTTGGCTCAGTCTAGCACTATTTCCAATCTTGACCATGTGGTAAAAATTTTACTTGTTTACTCTTTTTTTTTTTTTTTTTTCCATTACTGTTCATTGAATTTCCATCAGTAAATTTTACTTTAATGACGATGATATGATTTGAACATGTTGTCCAGTGAGCATGGGGTTTGGTAACCATTGCCAGACCTTTCAAGAGACCTGCAGGGTCCAGCCCCTGCAAGAATTTCAAAAACCTTTCACCATTACATGTACTGACTGTCAGGTTTTAGTTGTTTTATAGTCTGTTTCTGTACCCACAATATGTGGAAATCATGCACATGTAGGAAAATTTGAGTAAGAGAAAACATAGGACAAATCTGATAATTTAAAAGTTGAAATGAAAAAGTGAAAAATCAATTCATAAAGACCAATGATACTTGCACACTTCCTAAGCCTGGGGATAATGCATAGAATTTTATTGTAACTTTTTGTTTTAATTCCTTGTTATTTAGTTTTGAGTAAACTATTGCTTTGGTGCCTCAAAGATGCTAAGCTTATTAATTTTGCCTCTCGATGTTGAATTTCATGATCATCAATCAAATCCATGAAAGATTTTAAAATTTTCAATTTCATCCTTCAATATTTAATTTATCTAATAAATCCCTGAAATATTTAGAATTATCAATTTAGTCCCTCAATGTGGCATGTTATCAATTAAATCCCTTGAAAGTTCAAAATTATGAATTTCGTCCTCTCTCTGTCACTAATTGTTAATTAATATAAGTATCTATTTAGCATGTTAAAGACAATATAAATGCTAATTAACTTGAATTATTAATATGCACATGACTTTAGAATGTAATATTGAAATGAACTGCTCATTGATACACTAAATTAATAAGAAACCCTTAATTCCAAAGTTCATTCAAGCTTTCATTGAGATAAAATTTTTTTCCTTAGAACTACAGTTAAGAATTGTCTCTATTAATAGTGTGAATAGATTTTGGGATTAAAAATTTAGAGTTTACTTCATTTTACCTTCTAAATGCCACATGCATATCTAATAATAAAAATAATTTTTTAATTTATTTTAACTTGTCAAATAATTTTTTATTTTTATTTTTTTGTTAATTCTCAATATGTTAAATATATGGAGGAACGAAATTGAGAACATTGAATCTTCCAAGAATTTAATTTGATAAATTGAACATCGAGGGATGAAATTGATAACTTGGGAAATTTCTATGGATGTAATTGATAACTTGTAAAGAATGAAATTGATAAGTTAAAAATGTTTCAAGTACTTCATTGATGAAATTGATCATTGAGGAACAAAATTGATAATCTTGACATCTTTGAGAGATCAAAACAATAGTTTAGTCTTAGTTTTTTACGTTGACAGAAACTAATCTGATGGAGAACGAAGAAATAGAATTTAGGATTTATAATTTAGTTGTATTTAAATTATGTAATATTAAAATTAGGGATAAAATTAGTAGTATTTTAGTATAATTAGAATTAGAAGTTATTAGTTTTGTTTACTTTAGCTTTATCTTCATGTTATTAGGGTTTTCCTTTTGTTAGGACTCTAGGTATTTATCTTTTTAGGGTTTCCAAGGAGTCTATATAATAAACCCTAGCTTACATTGTTATAAAGCTTTTGATGAATTATTAAATTGTCCATTCAATTTGTACCTTTGATTGTCTCTTTCGATAAAAATACCTGTTTGGTTCTGCAGCAATTTGGTATTTGTTTGGTCCTGCATCAATTTGGTGTCAAAGCCCAGGCTCTTGTAAGATATCGTTGGAAAATATAGATTTATAATCGTCCTCCATCAATAACCATCCACAGTCAAGAACTCCCTCAAAATCATTTAACCATCCTAGCACAACACCATCCAAAGATAAAAAATGCAAACCAAAAAAGTCACAAATCCAACACCACCATGCACTGCTGCTCACAGCTGTAAAAAGGTATTGGAATCTTAATCTTAGACCACCAATAGGTTCGGAATTCCCTGATCTATCCATTCCCATAGTTTTCCAGTATGGGAAACACCCAGAACCACCATAAAATGCCATAACCAGCCGCTACCCCATCGCCGCCTCCTCCACCAAAAAAAGATTGTTGGATTCCTGATTCGGAACCGTCAAAAGGATAGGAAACTTGCAGATCTAGAATTACCCGGAAGAATGCCACAAGGACACCAAAAGATGCGTCCTCATGCACCGATTAAATAAGTGGCCTATGAAAAAAAAAACCCAGACCCGACCCATGAAGGAATTAGACTCGTCAAGCCCACAACCTACCCAGTAATCTACCCAACCCGATTCCTTTGCCTAGCTTTGACCCACCATCCACTTCAGCCTTCAACCATCCACTATAGCTTAGACCCGTCCAACAGACCCATTAGACCCCGCAGCCCATATCACCCACACATCCACCCACAGCCAGCCCATCAGTTCACATAGCCCAGATTTAGCATAAGGTCTGATTCAGCCAATTTAAGACTGAGTTTCTGCATTCTTGCACAGGTTTCCAAGGTATTTTGAGGTCCGATTTTTCAAATGGTGCTTCTACATTCATGTTTTGAATTGGTGTGCTTCTGTAAATACATTTGACGGCTCCCTGAGTTTACAACTATTGGCTTCTTAAGAGATGCTAAGAGAATGCATTTTTGAATGTTGAGCATATTGAGTTTATCATACCATTAAAGTTTCAAGTGTTCAATATTCTAGACAAAATTTTTCTTGCCAGTTTTATGCTGGTATTAATGAAGACTTTGCTGCAAAAGTTTACTCTAGAGATTCTCATACTCTCTCATTTCAAAACTCGATGTCGAGTTTTGACCAACCAAGGTAGAATTACTGAGAACGAAGAAATAGAATATAGGAGTTATAATTTAATTGTATTTAAATTATCTAATACTAGAATTAGAGAAAAAATTAGTAGTATTTTAGTGGAATTAGAGTTAGGAGTTATTAGTTTTGTTTTTATTAGGACTCTAGCTTTATCTTTATGTTATTAGGGTGTCCCTTTTGTTAGGACTCTAGGTATTTATCTTTTTAGGGTTCCCAAGGAGCCTATATAATGACCCTTACATTATTATAAAGCTTTTGATGAATTATTAAATCGTCCATTCAATTGTCCTTTTCGATTAAAATACCTGTTTGGTCCTGCATCATAATCTGTGTAAATAGGGTGTAAACATTCTTTTTCATAGATTATATTTGCTAGTATTGTTAAATTTCTTGCATTATATGAATGATGATGAAAATTCTAGAATTATTAATATTACTAGTTTTTTAGTTATCAAAGTTCTATTGACATCTAATAATCTACATAAACTGATTTTCATTATGTTTTATTGTGTTCAGATAAAACTAAATTAGCATTGAAATCAGTACATAAGTTACACTTTATTTATTTATTTTTTTGCAATAGAGTTTTTTTATTTAACTTCATTGGTTAGGGTGTTTCATTTGCATACTAGTGAGAGGACATGTGCATTGCACCAAAATTGTATAGCAGAATCACAAAACCAGACCATAATCAAGATCTACAATTACAAGTTTACAACCTACTATAAGATTTTTACTAAAAAATACAAGAAGAAACACCCATTCCACCCAAATGTAAAGGCATGGATCTAACTGTAACCATGTCCAACAAAGAGTCCTTTTGTTTGGAAATAATGACTTGAATGTTATCCTTATGACATTAATAAATGAAGCAGCAATCAGTATTTGAATTGACTAGAATAGAATTCCAAATACAGGATCCATTTAGACAGCCCTACCGAACCTGTGCTGATTCCACTTATGATCAATGGCCTCAACACTTCCAGTAAATACAAGAAAAATAGGTTGAAGCGAACCTAGATTGTAATTCTCATTCTTCCTCTGATGCAATTCTCAATCCTCAATCCTCTTCCTATATTTCACCTTTTCTTCCCTTGACGTCACACCTTTACTGAAATTTCAAGGATTCTTGAAGCAAAAACCACTAATTCAGATATCTGCTTTGAACTTGATTGTTCTTGACCTTTGTTTCCATTTGTTGTGAAGCAGCTGTATTCAAATTTTACGATTAGAATATCAACATAAAGTGGTTAAGGAACATAGTGAATCACAGTTTTGTACAAGAAAACTAAATTGGTCTCAAGAGTCAAGACAAAGTTGGAGTCAGAAAATCAACATGCCCTCAGTCCTTTTCAACACTAATTGTGAAATGTAGAACAAAAATAATAAGAAGACAAAGAAGAAGATTCTTTAATTATTGGCTTCAATCTCGAAGTGGTTTCTGTTACTGTTAGACATTCTCTACGCTTACCAAGTTGAATCAGTCCATGATGATTCCATTGATAGGTGAGCTTTAGGCCTTCAAAACAGGATCTCAACTTGACTATTGGATGGCAAGGAGGCTGAATGAAACTGTAGTATAGATAAGAGGGGAAGGTGAACAGTGAGGCGGGATAGAGATCCTTGAAAAATGAAGAATGCTAATTATGTCTCCATCCATAAAACAGAGAAGTTAGTCTTTATTTGCTTAAGTCTCAAGGTCTTGACAAAGATATTGTCTTTTGTATGTAATGGTCTTGATATCTTAGTCTATACATTCCCACGCTGTCTTTCTGTTACTGGTAGACCTTGAAATGTTATGAATGTTCATATGTTTTGGGTCTTGTTCTGTCACCTAATAACAAAACCACAATGCTGCTGCTAATATTATTGTAATTGGTTGGACTTCTTTTTCTTTTTTTCTTTTTTTCGTGTTAAGCATTCAAATTGTGGACTTCTTTTTGTTTAAAATAAAGTGAAAATGGATGCAGATCATTAGGCTTGCAAGGAAACTTCCTACAAGGGATTTGAGTGCATTGAAGGCTGATTCTGTCAAAGAGCAAGAAGAGCCACTCGATGAAAATGACCTTACTTAACCTATAAATGGTTTGCTATTTTAGAATGGTTGATCTCCCTGTTTTAGATTGCAATGTGCTAAATGATGCATATTAATGATAAGACGCTTTCCTGTAAAAATTTATGAAATTAACAAGGTTTACAAAAGGAATACTGATTCTTCAATCTGCACATTTTGTGGTTAAGTTGGGTGTTGATACTGCGTTGGGCAGATTCTCAAGGGCCAGCAACAGTTCAAGCAACATCCTTTTATTTGGAATTTGGAAGCCATAAGTTCTTCATTCTTCCTAAAATGGCATCTCTGGCTCAGACCTCCTTACTATATGTTAGTAGTGTACGGAGTTTTGTAATGTCAAAACATATCGATACTGCCTTAATAAAAGTTTACATTGAACCAGCAGAAGAGGAAACTTTTCTAAAAACAACATAACAGAAATAAATGAACTTCAAGACAACACCAATTATACCCGAATATTTTCCTGACTGTTATCCCGGACTTCCCTTGGTGTGACATATTCTACTTACTAATGGTATGAATTGGAAGCTTAACTTTTTGTTCCTTTTCTTTTAAAAATACTGAGAGAACGAAACTAAAGCTCCCACCGTAATACTCTTATTTGGTCTTATTGGAAAACCCACCAAGATATATTAGCCTTACCAAAATAACAGCTTTGGTCCTGTTAGTATGTACCAATAGCATGCTCCCGCGTAGATTGTTCTGGATCAATAGGAGGATTACACATGGAAGCCTCGAGCAACCAATCACCTGGAGCTACGTGGCGACTCTGACACGAATTTTGTAACGCAAGTGCATGTATCGTTAACAAGTAATATAGAGTAAATTAGAGTATTAATCTCACAAGGAATTGCAACTAATATTTGACTAAGTACTAAAATTACCGTAATCCAAATCTTATTCAAACAACCAAATTAAAGGTGAAAAACCTAATTTAAATCAAAACTAACTACTGACAAATTAAACCAGAGAATTCAATTGTTAAAGACCTATAATTATAATTTATTTCAACCCTTCACTTGACTAATTATTATCTTATCATGCTTAATTATGGTATCAAACTATTAACCTAGGGTTCTAATTCAATTATAAGCATATTCAATAGTCTTATAAATATATATCTGACTTAACCAAATCACTATATTCCTATGAGAATTAAGTTAAGCAAAATTCATTAAGATTAGAATTAAATTGGTTACACAAGGCATATAGGTATATTCCTATCCTATACATAAACAAAATTCAACAATCATGTATATGAATTCAATTTTGTGCTATTTCAATCAAGGTAACACTAAACTCCTTTTTCAAGTTTGTTTAGGTTACCACATCAATTTAATTAGTAGCTAGTCAACTATAAGCATTAAGCATAGAATGAAATAAATAATTTAGTTACCAAACCCTAAGCAATCAATAAATAATAAAAACCACAAGCTACATGCTGAGTTCAATTGTAATCCTACAGAATAAATAAGTTCATGCTATAGACATAAACACAAATAAAATCACCATCAAGGAAATTCAAGAAATACTAAAAGAAACGTGTAAGAAATGAGAAAACTATAAAGATTTTCGTTCTTCAATCTTCAATCATCCTAAGTTCCTTTTGTTTCCATGCACTCTTGATGGCTTCATTTTCTCTAGAAAATCTTAGCTTAATAGTCTCTCTTGAACCCTAACCTTCACCTTTTTATATAAGCCTTTTTTCTTCTAGTTCAAACCCATGTAGGATTCTAATTCTAATGGAATTATCCCACAATGCCTTATTCCTCAGCGTTGCGATGCTAAGACTTCTGTTCCAATATGAAGTAGTCTTCATTAATGGCACCACAACTTCCTTTACATTGTGCTGTGGCACCAAGACTTCTGTTCCAATACAAAGTCGTCTTCATTAATGGCACCACGACTTCCTCTACCTAGTGCTACCTAGTCCTTCTAAGAAACGCTTTATTTATCCTCATCAACTGACTATGAAAAAGTGCTCCTAAACTAACGGCTTTTGCTCATAGTAAGTGTCATATAACACTATATATGTGCCTTGATTCAAGTTACCCTCAAGCTTGGCAATATATGGAAGTACTTGGCACGTGCACTCAACATCGGCTTTGAAGAACATGCTTGGTATTTGAGGAAGAACAATGCTAAGGATGGTGGTGGAGGAGTTGGCCACATGGGTCTTCATAGATATAATATTCAGTGACTAATTGAAACTCAAGTGGTTGTGTTTTTTCTTCTTGATAGGGATTTTACAATGCAAGCATCGTCCTCAAGGAATATAGTAATAAGTAGAGATCATTCCCATGAGGTATAATTAGTTTTTAATTTTTAATTTTAATTTTAATTTTTATGCTAATTACCACTATGATACAGCCTAACTCTAATCAAGTTAATGTAAATTTAGAGATTTTAAATTTTATTTATAAAAATATTAAAACTAAGTCTAGGTTCAGGAAATCCCTTACACTACACCTTATTAACTTCAATTCAATTTAATTCATGCAATAGCTAATATTATCACAGATTTCTTAATCAATTACTAGCATACTCATATGTCTAGCAAATATATATTTTCCTTAGTCTAATACCCTATATTCCTATGATAATTATTCTAAAGAAAACTCATTAAGAACCAATCTCCTGGTTACTTATGGTAAAAGAGTGTATTCCTATCTTTTAAACAAATTAGATGATCCAAATCATGTGAACAATCTAAGCATAAGTTATATTGCCTAAGGCTAATCCTAAAACTGGCTCTTCTAAGTCAATTCCAGAATTTCTAATCAATCTAACTGGTGATTAAGCAAATAGAAGCATTAAGAACAAGGCAATATAAATACTAAAACTAAAGCATGCATTGAATTAAAACTAAAGCTACATTGGCAACATGTGAGTTCAATCGTTAGCCTTTTAATACGATTACTCTATACTAACTACTGAAAACATATAAAATAAAAGCATAATCATAAGAAAATAGAAAATAAGAAGAAGAAGAATAGAAACTAGAAGTTCTCACGCTTCGGGTTTCCTTTCCCTCTTTAGCACTCTCTATCACGAGTTCTGGCATATGTCTATACTTTAGCCTTCCTCTTTTATTTATAATCCTTTTCTACCTATTTTAATTAAAATAGAAGTCCTTAAAATCCATACACGCGTTGCGACATGTGTGCATATGGCCCTGTAACGCTGCAAGTTTCGTTTAATTTCAATAGGACTCTATCTTGTCCTATTGCGGCTTCTTATACTTAGGCACTGCGGCGCTAAACCTTTGCAGAATTTATGAAAGTCATCTTCATTTTGGCACTGCAACTTCACAATTATCATGCCATGGTTCATCCCTCTTTATGATTTTCTAGGCAACTTGAGTTCTTCATGTCGCGACTCAAGTCTTCAGGCATTGCGGTATCTTGCTCTCTGACTTTGAGTTTTTTGCTTGTTTTGGACGTGTTGCAGCTTCACCATATCTGCTTCGTGACTGGGGCCTCTCTATTTAATCCATTGATTTCTCCCTTTTATAGTATCGCAGCTTCCTGTTCTTCAGCGTTGCAGCGCCTGTTGAATTGTTTTTCTTCTCTAACCCGAACTAGGACACTGCAAAGATACCTAAAACAAATTAAATACCAAAATTCATAAAGCTACTCCTAATTAAGATAAAAATTCTACAAAACTCTTAAAACAACTACAATACAATATTTGACTAATATTCTAACTCAAAACCTTAAGATTAGCATCAAATATGAATTAAAATCATAGTGAAATAACTCTATTATTTTAGAGTTATCACACCCCAAACTTGATATTTTGTTAGTCTTGAGCAAAAAAAAAGAAATAAAAATCACAATTAACCTATCAATGATGAGCTAATTATTCTCCTAAAAATCCTTAAATATTATAACAAAGACTTGACTCAAGATAACAAACAAGTATAATTTCGAATTTATCATGTTCAGGTTAAACTCGTGTGTGTGTGTGCAAGGCATCGTCACTAGATTTAAATGGTTTCAAAAATATTTTCAAAATAACTCAAAGATTAATCTTCACTCCTAAAACTTCGTCTTTCCTTCATCTCTCCACTAATGTAGGCTATTACTTAGTGAAAAATCAATAGGTCTTTTATTCAGCTTGTAATGTCAAGCTAGAGTAAAGGTTTGATGGAATGAAATTTTTAGCTTAAATAACTTACGCAAAATTTTTTTGTAGGAGTTCACCATTCTTTTCCACCTTTTCTTTTTCACCTTTTCTTTTCCAAGGTGTTAGTTCCCACATGACTTAGGCCTAAACTATTTCATCTCATGATTTATCACTTGATATATTTGTTCTTGTGTGGCATAAATGTTCTCCACTTTTTTCCTTCCTTTTCTTTCTTTTATTTTTCTACCAAACTTTTGGTTTTTAGATAAATTATCAAGGAATTTTCACATATCCCGCAACTTAATTTTTATTAAGTGGGGATAATCAAATAATTTTTTTCTTTCTCTTCCTTGTAATGCACTCTTTCTCATAGACTTGCTTCAAGCTCATTCTCTCTTTCAACTCGATGAAATTGCATATTGAATGTGCTTAACGTAATAAGGTGCAAATGGGTCTTACAAACAAAGGATTAGTTAGCATATGCATGTGCTTAGAAAAAATAGGTATTAGGCTCAAAAGTGGGTAACTAAGAGATATAAATCATTGGTGGATATACAAAGGCTCTATTGGTCCAAAATGACCTAAATCATGTTCTCAACTAAGTTTCATCTAGGATTTCTCCTTAAAAGGAATTCTGACTAATTAAAGAGGTGAAAAAGAGTCTAAGGTTTATAAAAAAAAGACCATTAAAGACATCAAACCTGGGTGACAATAGCCTTGTGTAGATATTTATATATATATATATATATATGAAGTATACGCCCTAATTATAAGAAATTCAAAAAAATTATTGCAAGCTATCAAAATCAAAATCAATGCATAAATACTACTATCATGAGAATAAGAAAATATTAAAGCATCATTAACAACTTAACTTGCAATTTTCTTAACACAATAGGAGAAAGCGAAACATAATACAACCTAGTTACACTATCTATATAATTACACATAAACGGGGGTTAACCAAACATACAAAATAGAGAATTACAAAACTGTAAGTTACTCCCCTAAACCTATACTAATCAGTGTCCTAATGTTTAAAGAAAAGTAAGAAACTAACAAAAGATAAAGAAAACTCCTTTAGTTATCAAAATCTATATCGAACTTCTCCTCGGGATTAGGGAATGAGGCTGGAGGTGCAGGATAAGGAGGGCAAGTAGAAGGATCCCATCCTCTTTGTTGCTGCATTATCCTCAGCAACTTGTTGTTTTGGTGATTGATAGCATGGTTATGCTGCTAATGCTTTACACATTGCACCTCTAATCTCGAGAGTACCTGAGCCAACATCAATTTTTGCACACCAATAAGAGCTAGTTGAGCTGGAGCTATAGATTGCCTTATACTGCTTCAAAATTTCAGCCCATAACTTTGTTCATCAGCTTATCATCTATTGGTTCTTTCTACATTGCCAATGGTTTTAATGTCCTCCCAAATTACATAGGCCTCGCGACATAATTTAGTGATGAAGGAGGGGAACCATATACTTAGGGGTCCTATATTTGTAGCCTGTAACATTGCATTATGAATTATACGACCAACATCAATGGACATACCTTGCACTATGGCATAAACTAGAATTGTGCTTTCCTTAGTCACGTCGCTGGCGTGTCCACTAGGGAGGATGTTGGCTAGCACAAAGTAATACCACACCCTAGCAGTAGCCATCAATTGAATGGCCTTGAAATACACTAGTTCTCCATTAGTAAGCTTCCAAGTAGATCTGAAAAAGCACAAGGTATTAATAACTTCATCGTAGTCCACTATTTCATTTGCATATGTCATATACTCATCGGTCTCCGGAATATCAGGAATTCCATAGTAGGCATTGATTGCTATGCTTGTGAAAGGCACCATCTTCCCTCGAACCATGACTCTATTATCTTTGTGTTCCACAAGATTGGCATAGAATTCTCTAGCCAATGCAATGATTCTAGTTGAGGACGGTGCACACAATCTAGCCCAATTTCTTGCATCAATCATGTTGGCTATATTCCTGAAGTAATTTGGGTTAAGGTGCAATCCTTCTTGTGCCACAATCTTCTTTGTTGCAAGCCTGTCATGAAATCTCTTGTCTGTAGCAGAAGAAATAAACTGGCTATTATCAAAGCTCTGTCTAGCTGATCGGGCATGATTAATAGCTTTTGTCTTTGGTCCTATTGTCCTGAAAAGCAACATCAAAATAATCTTGAATCCCAAAATACCCAGCAATATTGTCAACCACAGCCTATAATCACAACGAGTCTCTAACCCATACAACATTTAAAGAAGATTCTCAGGCCTGTTATATCAACATCATATCATACATGTATTGCCTATCATTATGCATCATCTACCTCTCTCCCCCCTAAACCTATTTCCATTATCATAAACTTATTAAGAGCATTCAAGAATTATGGGGGTAAGGGTCATAATAAGATGATATAGATTCATATTACATCAATTTCATTTAACATTACCCAAGAACTCATCATCAAGATATAAAACGTAATACACCCACGTAACCAAAAACCCAAAACTAAAAATTATGCATAGAACTCCTTAAAGAACATACCTACCCATTATCTATCAAGCATTTAAGCATACAACATAAGAAAAGCATTCTACCTACAAAAAAATTCATAGAATGTAAAGAGAAAAGGAATAGCACTGTGTTGAAGCAATGTCCAAATAGAGTGTAAACTGTGATGTGGGTAAGGGGTTTTTGTGTGAGCAAGATAGAATGCACTAGAATGGGGTTGGGTTGGTGGTTTGTATCCTAAAACCTATGATTTCACGAGATTAGGTGTTTAGGGTGTGAGTTAGGGTGGTTATGGCTTTGAAATTTCCTTTTAAAAACATAAATCATGACACGACGGCATCAAGAAGTAGGCATTGTGGCACTAAGCCCTAAATTTTGAAATTTTAGAAACACACGTGTTAAAGTTGTGGCCTGAGTAACATAGAGCTGTAGCGCAGAGTCCTCTGTCTTAAAACCTAGTTTTTTTCTTTTTTCTCTAAAATAAGGAAGACGTGGCTTAAGTAAATTGATGTTGTGGCTTAATGCAATTTGTATAAATTTTTTTTATTTTTGGGTAGGTGGCACTGTGGGGCCAAGAAGTTGACTCTGACTTGGAGCTTTCTGCCTAAAATGGGATTTTTCACTAGATTAAGGCGCTGCAGCTTGGTTATTTGGGAAGTCACAACTCAAAGCAATATGAGTATTTACTTGGGCTTTTCGTTTCCATGGAGCCGTAGTTTGCACGGATGGTGGTGGAGGAGTTGGCCATATGGGGTCTTCATAAATATAAAATTCAGTGACTAATTGAAACTCAAGTGGTTGTGATTTTCTTCTTGATAGGGATTTTACAAATGCAAGCATCGTCCTCAAGTAATATAGTAATAAGTAGAGATCATTCCCACGAGGTATAATTAGTTTTTTATTTTTATGCTAATTACCACTATAATGTAGCCTAACTCTAATTAAGCCATTGTAAATTAAGAGATTTCACATTTGATTTATAAAAATATTAAGACTTAGTCTAGGTTCACGAAATCTCTCACACTACACCTTATTAACTTTAATTCAATTTAATTTATACAATAGCTAATATTAACCCATATTTATTAATCAATTACTAGCATACTCATATGTCTAGCAAATATATATTTCCCTTAGTCTAAGTTCTTATATTCCTATGATAATTATTCTAAAGCAAACTCATTAAGAACCAATCTCCTGGTTACTTATGGTAAAAGAGTATATTCCTATCTCTTAAATAGATTAGATCATCCAAATCTTATGAACAATCCAAACATAAGCTATATTGCCTAAGGCTAATCCCAAAACTGACTCTTCCAAGTCAATTCCAGAATTCCTAATCAATCTAACTGGTGATTAAGAAATTAGAAGCATTAAGAACAAGGTAATATAAATAATAAAACTAAAGCATGCATTGAATTAAAACAAAAGCCACATCAACAACATGTGAGTTCAATCGTTACCTTTAGAATATGACTACTCCATACTAACTACTAAAAACATATGAAATAAAAGCATAACCATTAAAAGCAAATAGAAAATAAAAAGAAGAAAGAATAGAAACTAGAAGTTCTCACGCTTCGGGTCCCCTTTCACTCTTTAGCACTCTCTATCACGAGTTTTGGCATATCTCTATACTTAATAATCATCATGCCACGGTTCATCACTCTCAGTGATTTTCTAGGCAACTCAAGTTCTTCATGCCACGGCTTAAGTTTTCAGGCATCACGTCATCTTGCTCTCTGACTTATTGAGTTTCTTGCTTGTTTTGGATGTGTCGTGGCTTCACCATATCTACCCCGCGACTGGGGTCTCTCTATTTAATCCATTGATTTTTCCTAAAATTCCTAATTAATCTAACTGGTGATCAAGCAATTAGAAGCATTAAGAACAAGGCAATAGAAATACTAAAACTAAAGCATGCATTGAATTAAAACTAAAGCTACATCGGCTATATGTGAGTTCAATCATTACCCCTAGAATACAAGTACTCCATACTAACTATTGAAAACATACGAAATGAAAACGTAACTGTTACAAACAAATAGAAAATAAGAAGAAGAAAAAATAGAAACTAGAAGTTGTCATGCTTCGGATCTCCTTTCGCTCCTTAGCACTCTCTATCATGAGCTCTGGTGTATCTCTAAATTTTAGCCTTCCTCTTTTATTTATAGCCATTAATTAAATAGAAGTCCTTAAAATCCGTACACACACTGTGGCGTGTGTGTATATGGCATTGCAGTGTTACAAGATCTGTTTAATTTCAGTAAGACTCCATCTTGTTCTTGCCACAAATTTCTTATACTTGGACCTTGTGGTGCCAAAGCTTTGCATAATTTATGAAAGTCATATTTAGTTTGGCGCTGTGGCTTTCACAATCATCACATCATGGCTCATCTCTCTTTGTGATTTTTGGGCAACTCTATTTCTCCATGCCACGGCTCAAGTCTTCAAGCGTTGCGGCATCCTACTTTTTGACTTTGAGTTTCTTGGTTGTTTTGGATGCATGGTGGCTTCACCATATCTACATCGTGGTTGGGGCCTCTTTGTTTAATCTATTGATTTTTCCCCTTTGTGGCGCCATGACTTCCTGTTCTTCAGCGCTGCGGAGCCTGTTGAATTGCTTTCCTTCTCTAATATGAACTAGGACATTGCAAAGACAACTAAAAATAAATTAAATACCAAAATATGTAAAACTACTCCTAAGATGAAAACTATACAAAACTCTTAAAACAACTACAACACTATATTTGACTAATATTCTAACTCAAAACTATAGGATTAGCATCAAATATGAATTAAAATCATAGTGAAAAAAATCTATTATTTTAAAGTTATCACTTCTATAAATATGTCAGTTACTTCCTCATTGTGAAAGTCTTCTTCTATATCCAATTGAAGCTCACTAATTTATTTATTTATTTTTGGTGGTTGTATTAGGCTCTACAAGTTAGGCAACATTGATTTTCTCATGTGATTCATCTTTTATGAAGTGAATGTATCGTGGAATTCTTTGTACCCATTCTTGACTTATCTTTAGAGGCTCCTCACTTGGTGTAGGCTCATGCTCACTTGGTTTAAGTTCATTCTCACTTGATGTACCCTAACTTAAGAGTATGAAGGGATAGGCCAAGGTCTCCAACAGCTCATAAGCTTTGTCATCTTTTAGATTCGTAAAATTTCCACCAACTAGCTTATCAACATTTCTCCTTGTCTTATCATGCAAACCATTGTAAAATTTGTGAAGTTGAAGCCATTTTGGTAGGTCGTGATTTGGACATATGCCCAACATATAGTTGAACCTCTCCTAAGCCTTTAGAAATGATTCCAAGTTAAATTAAGTGAACCATGTGAGGTTGAAATATTGATTAAACATCTTAAGAGTACTTCACAAAACAAGCAACAAAATAAAATAAAATAATAAAATAAAAGAAATAAAATAATAAAAACAGTTTGAATTAAAACTAAGATTGCTTGGTATTAATATTAACTAAAATTAGTAAAACAATTCCTCGGAAATGATGCTAAAAATTTGACATGAATTTCGTAATGCAAGTGCACGTACCGTTAACAAGTGATAGATAGTAAACTAGAGTGTTGATCCCATGAGGAATTGCAACTAATATTTAGCTAAGTACTAACATGAACACAATTCTAATTTTATTCAAACAAACAAATTAAAGGTGCAAAAACTAATTTAAACTAAAACCAACTACAGACTAATTAAACTAGAGAATTTAATGGATAAAGGCCTAGACTTACAAATTTCCTCAACACTTCACTTAACTTATTATTATCTTATCATGCTTAGTTATAGTATCAAACTATTAACCTAGGGTTCTAATTCAATTATAAGCATATTTATATATCTTATAAATATATATCTCATTAAATCAATTCACTATATTCTTATTAAAATTAAGTTAAGTAAGACTCAATAAGATTAGACCTAAATTGGTTACACAAGGCATATAGATATATTCCTATCCTATACACAAATCAAATTCAACAAATGATTGTTGAATTCAATCTTATGCTATTTCAATCAAGTTAACACTAAACTCCCTTTTCCAAGTTTGTTTAGGTTACCATATCAATCTAATTGGTAGCTAGTTAACTAGAAGCATTAAGCACAGAATGAAATAAATAATTTAGTTACCAAACCCTAATAGATCAATAAATAATAGAAACCATCAAGCTACATGTTAGGTTCAATTGTAATACTAGAGAATAAATTTGTTCATGCTTCCTAGTGTAGAAAAAAAACTCAAATAAAATCATCATTAAGGAAAATACAAGAAAAACTAAAAGAAAGGTGTAGGAAAAGAGAAAACTGTAAAAGATTGTTGGTCTTCAATCTTCAATTATCCCAAGCTCCTTTTGTTTCTTTGCACCTTTGATGGCTTTCCTTTCTCCAAAAAATCTCAGCTTAATTGTCTCTCTTGAACCCCAACTTTCACTTTTTTATATAAGCCTTTTTCTCCTATTTCAAACTCAAGTAGGATTCTAATTCAAATGGAATTACGCCGCAATGCCTCATTCCTCAGTGGTGTGGCACCAAGACTTTTGTTCCAATACGAAGTTGGCTTTAATAATGGTGTCAAGGCTTGAGAACTCCTGGAAATAAAGTTATTTTACATTCCTTTACTCATATTAATTTAGCTATATTATAGAGTTTTAGTTGGTTTTTGCTTAGTTTTATCTAAATTCCTAGTTAAGTCAATATTATATTAGGATCTTGATTACTAGTTGTTTTAGGATTAGGATTTTGGTGTTTGACAAAGGAACTTATCTAGGAGTCTGGCGCCTTAACATCAGGAATTTTCTAATTGGGTGCCACAGTTGTAACATCCCCTAAAATTAATACCTAAGTTAATTATAGGATGAGTAATTATCTTAAGGGCTAAATAGGATTTAAAATTTAATATCAAGATCATACATATTATTCTATGTATAGGAATAGTACAAGTGTGTATAAAATATGTAGAAAAATATATATAGGATACGTATTAATATAAGAGCAGTATATGCATATAAATTACATATAAATACATGTATGTATGTACTTACAGACACATATATATGTATAAGGAAAAAATACATGTGCATGAATAGAAAAACATGGACAAGTGTAGGCATTGGAATAAAGATGGGAAAATGTTACATGGTGGCGTTGGAAGAAGAAAGGAAAATAATAAAATATAGGCTACTTGCTGGAAAAGAAAATGTGAGAAATTAGGTGTAAGAAGAAGATTAAGTGTGGCAATTTGTAATAAATGAAGGGCTCTATGTGAAAGGAAGAGAGTAAATATGGCAATTTGTAATTAATGAAGGGACTTAGGTGTAAGAAGGAGAATAAGTGTGGCAACTTGCAATTAATGAAGGGGCTTAGTTGAAAGAAGGAGGAAAAAGGGTGGAAAGGTTATAATAATTAAGGGGGCATATAGAAGAAAGTTAGGACATAAGGTAGCAAGTAATGATTAACATAGAAAGTTGGCTAGACAAATGGAAGACAAGAGAAACATTAGAAGTCCATGAAATGATTAAGTAAGACATGTGTAAGGAATTAAGGAAACAAGGTGTCCATGAAATGATTATAGTGGAAATGTGTAGAGATTTAAGGAAACAAAGTATACATGGAATGATTAACAAGACATGTGTAGAGATTTAAGGTAACTAGGTGGCTTACTAATGATGAAAGAATCTAAACTAGGAAATAGGAGGAAAACAAGTGTTAAGGAAGAAAATGCACATGTTAATTTAGAGAGTGACAAATGGAAGGTTATAATTTTAGAGAACTAAAAGGGTAAAATAGGAAACGAAACTTTCTCCTAAATCCAAGCATTGGCTGTGCACAAAAGTGAGAAAAAAGGAGAGAAAGTAAGAAAAAGGAAGAGAAAGTGAGAAAAAGAGAAAGAAAGTTAGAAAATAAAGGAGGAGGATTTGTTTACAAGAGGAAAAGCAAAGGCATGTATCATGTGTTTCCTTATTCTATTATTTTCTTATTATACTAGTTTCATTGAACTTGAAAATGGCATGTTATATGAGAAAATGAGCTATGTGTAACTAAAGAAAATGAAAGGTGTGGAATTTGTATAGTTTTAACACTTGTAGTTTTTCTTGACATTATGTTGCTCAAACTATAGAATGGATTCATATCTAGAAGAGATAGTACAATGAAGTCTCGAAAGTCTTGTAGGGCGATGTCTCATCAGATGGTATAATGATGTGTCATAAGTCTAGAGACAATGTCTCATAGGATGGATCTATATCTAGAAGAGGTGGTACAATGATGTACCAAAAGTCTTGCAGGGCGATGTCTCATGAGATGGTAATGAGATGTGTAATAAGTTTAAGGCGATGTCTCATGAAATGGTACAATAATGTGCCGTAAGTCTAAAGACGATGCCTCGGTTTACATATTGGCAAGAAAAGTCTAAAATGGGAAAAGTGCTTGCATGAGAAAAGTTTCTTGTATTTCCATATCATCAAACTACACATAAACCTTCCGTTTTAAGATGCATGTTGAGATTTCTGTCTTATTTTTTTAATGTTGATATGTAGATTTATAGCTAAGTGGATCTTATTTGGAAAACATGAAAGTAATTGTCTTGAAATGCAATTATGTATATTATGCTACAAGAATGAGAAAGTATATGTGGAAGAATTATGAGAATATGTAAAAATGAGCATAATGAGAAGAATAGCCAGTAGTAAAGTTGTAAAGGCTCCTTTTGATGCTACGTATATAAACTAGATTAATGAATAATAGTTAGAAACCGAGCCTTTAAGTGTCTTAATTCACTGTCAAAATGGTTTATTTCTTGATTAATTGATTTTGATAAATAAAGGCTACATAAATAAGAGTAGTTCTTGAACCTAGAAAAATTATGGAATTTAAGAAAAAGGAATAAGGATTCAACAATCAAGGTCGTATAAAGCTTACATACAAGAAATTTTAAATTTGGATAAGAAAATTGGCTAATATTGCCTTAAGAGTTCATTAAATTAGTTAAGTAATAACAAGGTGATTATAACTAAATAAGGCACTAATTGAATTAAGTAAAGGATTAAGGAAGGCAGGTGTTACAATTATGGTATCAGAGCAACGGTTTGGGACATAGGTTGGGTAAGGAGACCTAGAGCATTTTCGCACGATTCCATTACATGTGATACTACCCTCTCTAAAGGTTTGGTTATGTGTTCTTTATTTCGGTTATGTGCATATTGCATGAAATATTATTTGCAAATTGTTGATATAGGAAGGAAGTGCTAAATGCTACCTGTATTGCATATATTTGTTATGTGATAATTGTTGAAATAGTAAGTACTATAAAGAAAGGAAGTGTTGAATGTTACATGTATTATAATAAGGAAAGGAATATGACATAGCAGGATATGTAAGGATGTCTAGTTTTAGGAATGAATCTAAAAGTATGTTGCGTGTGCAAGTAAAGATGGCTCTTGCGAAAAGATCCTAAAACGAGCTCCTGGAAGTTATACTTAATACACTGAAGGGTGTATTGGGAGTGATGAGAGAACAAGTAGACACGCAGAATGTGGCTGTAGAAGTTGCAATGGCGGCCACCACTGTGCTGCTAATACTATGGCACTAGTTAATGTTACAGGAGAGGATGCTGAGCCTCGAATGCAAGGACCTAGACCAAGAGAGGTTGGTGCACTAATAAACTACTTTAGGATAGCCAACCCACCTAATTTTTTGGTAAGTTATGACTATACCTTAGTGAGAGGTGGATCCATCAGTTAGAAAAGATTTTTAGGGTAATGGGATGTGAGGAGAATGATAAGCTTGTCCTAGCAGTGCATCTGTTGGAAGGGGAAGCTGAGTATTGGTGGCAAAGCACGGAGAGATTACTCACGGCTAGGGGGGAAGAGATAAATTGGAGAAATTTCAAGGAGGCATTTTATAGGAAATATTTTCCCTGATAGTATCAAGCAAGACCTTAAAGCTGAGTTTAATCAACTCGGACAAGGAAACATGAGTGTAACCGAGTACGAGCATAGATTTGAAGAATAGTCTAAGTTCTCTACCTACTTGTAAACTCGCTATGATGATAGGTGGAAAGCTGATAAATTAGAGGTTTAAATCCTAATGTAAGGGGTAAGATAGCTACTTTGGAGATAAGAAACTTTGCTCCGTTAGTAGGGAAGAGCAAAATAGCTGAGAAGGTATGTATGGAGGAAGAAGCTGAAAGAAAACGGAAGCATGAAACCTCCAAAAGATTTAGAGAGATGGAGAGATATGAGAGTAACAAGAGGGCTATAGGTGTTAATGAAATAAGGCAAAATTAGTGGCAGGATAAAGGCAAGCAGGTAAGGGGTCAATTTGGGTTAAAGTACAGTGTAATAAATGTGGGAAATTTCACATTGGAAGGCATTGCCAAATGGATAACAAATGTTTCAACTGTGGGAAAGAAGGGCACTTAGCTAGATACTTCTTTGTTTAGTAATCAGAGACCTCCTAAGAAGCCAGTGGCACTAGGCAAAGTATTTTCATAAACTCGAAGGAGATGCAAGAGGCATACCAAGATAAATAAAGCAAATACCCTGAGGTTTTCCAAGATGGACAAAGTGAATACTCTAAGGTATGCCATGGGAGGGAAAACAGGTAGTAGAAAGTAAACAAGAGAAAGATTGTTTAGGTTAATGCAAGATTGTTTAGATTAATGCTTGAATTTTAAAAATTCTTTTAAAGGGGTGGAGAATTGTAACTTCCATTAAAATAATACCTAGGATTTAAAATTTAGTATCAACATCATACATATTATTCCATGTATAGGAATAGTACAAGTGTGTATAAAATACGTAGAAAAATATGTATAGGATACATATTAGTATAGGAGTAGTATATACGTATAAAATACATATATACTTACATACACGTATATACGTATAAGAAAAAAATACATGTGCATGAATAGAAAATCATGGACAAGTGTAGGCTTTGGAACAAAGATGGGAAAATGTTACATGGTGACGTTGGAAGAAGAAAGGAAAATAATAAAATATAGGCTACTTGCTAGAAAAGAAAATATAAGGAATTAGGTGTAAGAAGAAGATTAAGTGTGGCAATTTGTAATAAATGAAGGGCTCTATATACAAGGAAGAGAATAAGTATGGCAATTTGCAATTAATGAAGGGACTTAGGTGTAAGAAGGAGAATAAGTTGGCAACTTGCAATTAATGAAGGGGCTTAGTTGTAAGAAGGAGGAAAAATGATGGATAGGTTATAATAATTAAGGAGGCGTGTGGAAGAAAGTTAGGACATAAGGTGGCAAGTAATAATTAACATAGAAAAGTGTCTAGACAAATGGAAGACAAGGAAAACATTAGGTGTCCATGAAATGATTAAAGGACATGTGTAGAGAATTAAGGAAACAAGGTCTCAAGTAGGGCATGTGTAAGGAATTAAGGAAACAAGGTGTCCATGAAATGATTATAGTGGATATGTGCAGAGATTTAAGGAAACAAGGTATACATGGAATGATTAACAAGACATGTGTAGAGATTTAAGGTAACAAGGTGGCTTACTAATGATGAAAGAATCTAAACTAAGGATAGGAGGAAGACAAGTGTTAAGGAAGAAAATGCACATGTTAATTTAGAGAGTAACAAATAGAAGGTTATAATTTTAGAGAACTAAAAGGGTAAAATAAGAAACAAAACTTTTCCCTAAATCCAAGCCTTGGCCTTGCATTATAAATAAGATTGGGAGGTGACTGAAAATGGATAGGCAAGGAAAGTGTGCATAAAAGTGAGAAAAAGGGAGAGAAAGTGAGAAAAAGAGAAAGAAAGTGAGAAATTAAAGGAGAAGGATTTGGTTACAAGAGGAAAAGGCAAAGGCATGTATCATGTGTTTTCTTATTCTACTAGTTTCATTAAACTTGAAAATGGCATGTCTTTTAAGATAATGAGCTATGTGTAACCAAAGAAAATGAAAGGTGTGGAATTTGCATGGTTTTAACACTTGTAGTTTGTCTTGACATTATGTTGCTTAAACTATAGAATGGATCCATATCTAGAAAAGATGGTACAATGAAGTGCCAAAAGTCTTGCAAGGTGATGTCTCGTGTGATAGTACTGAGATGTGCCGTAAGTCTTGTAAGGTGATGTCTCATGAGATGGTACAATGATGTGCCGTAAGTCTAGAGACAATGCCTCATGGGATGACTCCATATCTAGAAGAGGTGGTACAATGATGTGCTAAAAGTCTTATAGGGTGATGTCTTATAAGATGGTCCTGAGATGTGTCGTAAGTCTTGTAAGGCAATATCTCATGAGATGGTACAATAATGTGCCATAAGTCTAGAGACGATGCCCCGATTTGCATATTTGCAAGAAAAGTCTACAATGGGAAAAGTGCTTGCATGCGAAAAGTTTCTTGTATTTCTGTGTTATCAAACTACACATCAACCTTCCATTTTATGATGCATGTTGAGATTTCTATCTCATGTTTTTAATGTTGATGTGCAAATTTATAGCTAAGTAGATCTTGTTTGAAAAACATGAAAGTAGTTGTCTTGAAATGTAATTATGTGTGTTATACTATAGTAATTGAAAATTTTATGTGGAAGAATTATGAGAATATGTAAAGATGAGCATAGTGAGAAGAATAGCCTTAGTAAAGTTGTAAAGGCTCCTTTTGATGCTATGTATATAAACTAGATTAATGAATAGTAGTACTTGGAAACTGAGCCTCCAAGTCTCTTAATTCATTGTCAAAAAGGTTTATTTCTTGATTAATTGATTTTGATAAATAAAGGCTACATAAATAAGAGTAGTACTTGAACCTAGAAAAATTATGGAATTTAAGAAAAAGGAATAAGGATTCAACAATCAAGGCCGTATAAAGTTTATGTACAAGAAATTTTAAATTTGGACAAGAAAATTGGCTAATATTGCCTTAAGAGTTCATTAAATTAGTTAAGTAATAACAAGGTGATTGTAACTTAATAAGGCACTAATAGAATTAAGTAAAGGATTAAGGAAGGCGGGTGTTATGGTGGAGCTAGAAAGCTAAGCCGCAGTGCCCAAGCTACTGCCAGACTCCTTTGTTTTGTTTATTTTTGAGGGCACGGCAGTCGGAAGTTTAGGTCACAGTGCCGGCACAATGCCTAGTCCAAATTGAAGCGAAATTAAGGTTTTTAGATCCTATAAAAGGGGGACTACCTCGAGGACTTACACAAAACCAGTTAGAGACATAAATTAGCAATGTTTTTCTAAAGTATTAGAGCTTGTCAAGGGTCAAGGAAGCAAGAGAGGCAAGGATTGTAAGAGCTTGAAGACTAACTAACTTTATAGCTTTCTCTATTTCTACTCCTTGTTTACCTTTATTGTATTCCTTTGATGTTTATTATTGTTGAAACCACGTTTATACTAAATAGCATGAAGTAGTTTCCTTTCTAGAATTGCAACTAGAACTCAACATGTAGCTTGATAATATTTTATCTATAGATTGCTTAGGTTTTGGTATATGATTTATCTAATTCTTTTGATGCTTAATGCTTCTAATTGATTGGCCATATTTTATATTGAATTAGGAAACCTAAAGGATTTGGGAGGGGGAATTTAGGTTAAGCCTTTAATGAATTAGCACTTGTTTGAATTCAACACATGTTGTTGAGTTTGATTTGTGTATCGGATATGAATATACCTATATGCCTTGTATAGCCAATTTAGGTGTGATCTTAATGAGTTTTGCTTAACTCAATTCACATAGGAATATAGTGAATTGGTTAAATGAGATATTATTATAAGACATAGGAATATGCTTATAATTAATCAAGAACCCTAGGTTAATAATTCTTTTCCATAACTAAGCAAGACAAGATAATAATAATTCAAGTGAAGTGTTGAAGGAAGTTGTAGTTCTATGCTTATCTCCAATTTATTCTTGTGTTAATTTGCTTTTAGTTTATAATTAGTTCATAATCTACCTAAATTTCAGTTGTTTGAATAAAATTAGAATTGCAAATTTAATACTTAGCATAATATTTAAAAACTCTTTGTGAGAATGATACTCTACTTACTCTATATTACTTGAGGACGACATGCGTTTGCGTAGGTAAAATCCGTATCAAGTTTTTGGTGCCATTGCTAGGGAGTTATTCTTATATTTGTTAATAATACCAACAAATTCTAATTTTAATTCAATTTTTTTTTTCTTTACTTTCTGTTTTCTTTTTAATTTAATTTAATTATTTGTTTTGTGAGGTACATTGAAGATGTATACTGATTATTTCAACCTTACATGTTTCCTCAATGTGACTTGGAATCATTCCAATATGCTTGGGAGAGGTTTAACTATCTTCTAAGAATTTTTCTAACTCATTGATTAACAAATTGGCTTCAACTTCATATATGCATGAGAGGTCACGGAAAATTGTAAATATTCTAGTTGGTTAAGACTTCATTGATCTAAGTACAGACAAAGCTTATGAGTTGTTAGATCATCTGAGCATATTCATAGGTGAGTCTACACCTAATGAGTGTGAGCCTACACCAAGAGAGAAGAAAATAGAGATGTCTCAAGAATTGGGACAAAATTCCATTCCCACATGTATTCACTTCATAGAAGAAGAATCACGTGAGGAAATCTATAGTACCTAATCTATTGAGCCTAATTTAGTCATGGAAGAAATCTATGACGAAATCCAAGATGACCAAATTAGTGAACCTCAATTGAGTTTAGAAGGTGATGCTCATAATGAGGAAGCAACTCAAGACTTGAACCTAGAAGAAAAACCACAACCTCTTGAGTCTAAATTAGCCACTGAATTTATATGTATGAAGATCTCATGTGGCCAACTCCTCCATCACCATCCTTAGCATTATACCTCTACACATACCAAGCAAGATTTCAAAAGCCAAGTGATGTTGAGCGCATATACCAAGTACTTCAAAATATTGCCAAGCTTGGGGGCATCTTAAATCATGACCCATATATAGTGTTATATGACACTTACTATGGGCAAAAGCCACTTGTTTAGGATCTCTATTCTAATAGTCAACCCGACGACTATAAATCAAGTGTTTCTTGGAAGGCAACCCATGTTTCTAAATTTCTGTCTTTTTCTTTTTTATTTATGTTTTAGTACTTATTAAGTTTGGTTTAGCTTTTTTATTTTTATTTTTTTTAGCAAGTATATTATTTTTTTACCTCCTTCCAATTTGGGCATACTAGAGATGACAATGATAAGGAATTATGTTCTTTCTACCTAGCTTAAATGTCAGTGAATATTTCTATCCTTTTTCCTTTTAAATATCTTTAACATTGAGGATGATGTCCGACTTAAGTTTGGGGGTGTTAGGTTGTTTTATTTCTTTTGATGTTTGATGCGTGTAGTTCTAAAAATGAATATTAACTAAGTAAAGATGTATATGGCCAAGAAAGAATAAGGAAATACTTAAAATTTACACTAAGATACATGGATATATAGACTAGTACTAGATGTATTAGGGTATCTACATGGTATAATACATGTATGATTATGTGTCTATAACCGGGAAACAAGTTGACCTTGGAAACTAATATTTTAATCCAAACTCTTCCATTAACTAAATAAAGAATTAGAAAATAAGTTTAATGGATGGACATTTTTGTCCACTCAGTAGGACTTAAATCTTCACCTCCACCATTTCCATCCTAACTTTCATATCTTCTGCAAATTCATCGAGAGAGAGAAAGAACTAGAGAACTTAGAAAGAGAGAGAGAGTGTGTTACAGGTCAAGTTTAGGGACCTCAAATTAAAATTTCAATCTGGTAGAAGCAATTGGCTCACTTGAGTGTACTAGTAGCTTGCCTCGCAAGCAAGTTTAGGGAAATTATGTGACAGGGAAAATTCTAGTATGTAACTTGCAAAACCAGAAGAGATTGAAGGTTCTAAAGGGAGGTACAAAGGGAATTTAAAGGTAATTTAAGAGAACTTGGTGCCAGGGAGGAGTAGGAGTATTAGTTGCTGGTTTTAAGTAAAGGTATGCTTTAAGTGCATCCTATGCTTAATTTCATCTTTCAAGTTCAAATGCATATCTATTTTACTGTTGAAAATATTCCTCTTGGAATGCATGCCTGATGAGGATTTAAAGCTGTGTTGAATACTTGGATTGAATTGCTGGAAATCTCATGTTTTATGCCAACTTGCTTATATGCTCATGCTTGTGTTGACCTAAGAAGTCCAAGCCCCATGCAGTGCTTAAACTGTCTAGTTTCTAGATCTAGAGTCTAGTAAGACCATGTTGCTAATGTTGTATGTTATGTGTCCCAAAATGGAGGATGCATGTCTTAGTATACACATAGCTTGATGCTGAAGTTTGAGTTGTGCTTGCACTAACAAAGTGGTTTTCATTTCTTTGTTTTCCTTAAACTGAGCATCCTTGTCCTTTTTATAAAATCTATACTTGAAGTATATTGTTGTAGATTTATTCATTCTCTGGAATTGGCTGGAATTGACAACAAGATAATATTGGCATTTTATTACTACTATGTGTGTTATGTCACTTATGCTTAGGATGGCATGGATGTGGATGAGTATTGGCAATCTTGGGAGTGTAGTTATAATGATGAAGACCTCCCTGGTCCAATGGAGGAATAGTTAAAGTCTTGTATTTAGTCTTCTTTTGAATTAGTAAACCTGTAGGAACAATTGTATCGTACTTTATCATGCTATAAGTCAAGGTGCTGTCTATTATGTATATAATTCTTTGTGAGTGAACCTGTAAGGCTCATAAATGTAGTCTTTTGAAGAGGAATGGTCATGTCTAATGTAAGAGCACCACTTTATACAAATTTGAACTAATGTAGATACTACTTTATGAATATGAATGAAGCTTTGAGGTTGAGCCTTTATATCCATATAAATTTCCTTATCTATTTTCCTTGTCATAGTTTTTATATGTCTTACGAAAGCAGGATATTGGTAATTTACTTATTATAAGCCTACAAATGTCAACCACTTGAAGATACACTAAAATGCAGATCTGCCTAAGTATTGGAAACTTCCTATTTTTATGTTTGTATTTTATATATAAGCCTCCTAAATACATATATGTCAAGTTGCAGAAAGGTAACCTCCCTTGAATCTCCTTAATAATTGAGTAACTTAAAATAGGCCATAGCTTCCATATTATAAATAAAGGTACACTAATGTATCAATTAAGTTTGCACAAATAAAAAAGTCCTAACTATACTTGACGAGTATGTGCAAGAATCTGAACTTTCACCTATCAGGAACATGGTAAATTGAAAAGGGAATTTTATTAAGAATATGCATGTAATAAATCTCCTACTCTAATATACATACATTGTTAGTCAAAAAGGGTAAATTGTACAAGATTGACACAGGTTTCACTAAATTGACTTACAAGAAAAACCATAAATTTTACAAGTCCATTTCTATTGCATTGTGTAAATTTTCACTTGAGTGTATTCAGTCTCTTGATAGTATAAGGTATTACATTGGGAACCTGAAGTGCAGTGCTAGCACAATTCGTAGTCTGAATTGAAGTGAATTGAGGGTTTTTAAGCTTATAAAAGAGGGATTAGCTTGAGGACTCTTAGGATATAAGTTAGCTAAGTTTTTATGGAGTATTAGAGCTTGTTAAGGGTGCAGGGAAGTGAGATGAGCAAGTATCTTTGAATCTTGAAGACCGTCAACCTTCATAGCTTTCTCTATTTCTACTCCTTCTTTACTTTTGTTGTATTCTTTGATATTTACTTTTTGTTAATATCATGTTTACACTAAGTAGCATGAAGTAGTTCTCTTTCTAGAATTGTAACTATAACTCAACATGAAGCTTGTTATTATTTTATGTTTGGATTGCTTAGATTTTGGTATTTGATTATTTTGTTCATTTTTTGCTTAATGCTTCTAATTGACTGGCCATATTTTAATTAACACAAGATTGAATTCGTATACATGTTGTCGAGTTTGATTTGTATATAGGATAGGAATATGTATGCCTTATGTAGCCATTATAGGTCAAATCTTAATGAGTCTTGCTTAAATTAATTCACATAGGAATATAGTGAATTGATTAAGTGACATATTATTATAATGGATAGGAATATGATTATAATTGATTAAGAACCTTACGTTAATAATTCATTGTCATAACTAAGTAAGATAAGATAATAATAATGCAAGTGAAGCGTTGAGGGAAGTTGCAGCTTTAGGTTATCTCTAGTATATTCTTTAGTTAATTTGCTTTTAGTTTATAATTAGTTTACAATCAACCTAAAACTCAGCCAATTGAAAAAAGTTAGAATTGTTAATTTTAGTGCTTAACATAATATTTGCATTAAATCCTCATGGGAATAATCTCTACTTATCATTTTATTACTTGAGGATGATATATGCACTTGCATTAGTAAAATCTGTACCAATACCACCAAAGAGCACTACCAAACAAATACTGCCACATCTCGACTACAATTAATCTGTGACACTATTAATAAAAACAATGAGACACAAATCTTAGCAGATGCATGTGTACAGTTTTCAAAACAGATTGGTGTCCAGTTTGTCAAATCAGAAAATGCAATGTATGCATACAATTATAATTACGAAAAGCATTGGACTTGCCATAGTTAGGCTAGTCAGTAGAGAAACATCCTAGCCTGATCAAGAGTACTGAGTTAACTTCAAGGGTCCAATCTCCTATTAGTCATGGATCCTAGATTAGAAAGCAAGAACTCTGTCTTACTCTTACAAGCACGAGCCATTCATCTGCAAATGCTTACAAGAGTTCACTCTAACTGGTCCAAACATACATTTCCCATAACTATCACCATTCACACAACCATGTAATTTCATAATTCAGGCATTGACTTTCAACACAAGTCACAGAGAATTTCACACATGTAGTATGCATGCTCACAAAAGAGTCTGAGGAGCATAAGAGAATTTTCATTTACACATGCACACCCCGAAAAATATTATCATTTTCAAGAGGCACACACACATCTACCTTTAAAAATTAAAATACACTGAGTCGATCTAAAAAGCAACTTTTTACACTTTTCCTCTACAATTCACAAAATCCAAAGAAAAAACCTCAAATAAACACCACTTTCTTCACCTTTTCTCTCTCTACCCTCCTCGGCCTAGCTTGAAACTCTATGCTCCCTAGCTTGATCGCCACATGCAAGACTAGAATTGGTCTTCTTTCATCTCTAGCACCCTTCCCTCAAAGTTTCACACAAAATCTCTCACTAAAACTTACCAAAACCCACTTTCTCTTTCTCTCTAGCTTTCTCGACATCAATGTGGCTTTTCTACCAAATAAACACTCATATATAACATCTTAAAGGAGAATACAACTGGGAAATGACCCTACTAGTCCTTGTTTTGCCTAATCCTGAAATTGATAATGTGGCTTTTCTACCAAACAAACACTCATAAGTTCACTATAAATTGATTTTCCTTAATTTACACACAATCACTCCAAATTATAGTTAATCAAGTATGAATAAATTTCCTCAATAATTTAGAATCCCAACCTTAATTTAATAAATTATTTATCACTCATCTATATTCCTTTCCTTCACCATATAATCCACAAAATCATATAATCCAATGAAAAACATGCAAATTATGCATATTATAAAATCATGTAATTTTCACAATTTACTCATGCCACATAACTTTTAAAATTTTACTTCCTTTAATAAATCATTCCACATGGCATTTCACACAAATACTTTTTAAGCCAATGGCATACTTACATCTTATGTGTAGTTTCCAGGGATGTTACATTGTCCTCTTGCAGTTCAATGAATTGTGTTTAAAGATATAATTGTATTAACTATGTTTGTTGGTCATTTTAGTGCGAAGTTTATGTATCGTAACTCGCTTATTCATGTCACTACTTTCTTTCTGATCATTATACAGTGAGACAGAAGGGAAAAAAAAAAAAAAAAACCATGGTCATCTCAAAGTTCCAACCATTTCTTCTTCTCATTCTCTTTTTGTTCATATATTAAATTCATGGCTATAAGTTTAGTGTTCAAATTGAGGCATCAGGCTGTTAGGAGAAGTTTCACTTTTGTGAATCTTAGCACATATGGTTTGATCAAACTCTTTAAATGTAAAAGATCACAGACTAGTCAGTTAACTAGGTTTTTTCCATTAAATCATACAAAACTTTCATACTAAAACAAGCTTTAGTTAAACTTGGAACTGCATAAAATTAGACATCAAGTGCAGCAAAATTTAAACCATGGCAACCAATATTCTACTCTTTCAAGCTTTCTTATATATATATATATATATATAGGCATGCAGGAAGTTTTACTAAAAGGAGTAGATTTTAGCCAACCAAAGATGCAAGTATATTGAAATTAAACTGCTAGTAAGAATTTAAGACATCATAATACGATAAAATTTGAACTTATGTATTATTTTGAGAAACGGTAAAGTACAATTTGGATATGGATTCATAAGACAAACTCAGAATCCACTGTATTTGAACTAATATTCTAAAAATCTAGCCTTCCTTTCTCCACAATAGGACCTTTCTTCTTCTTCTGATCCTTTTTTGCTGAACATCTTCATTGATTACGTGTACCAAAAGTTTGTATGTCTTGGATGAACATTACTCTTGTTATTGAGATGTTCATATATAGCTATTCTGCAAGTTGGCAATGCTTTCCATGAATAAAAATCTTGTATGCATTAGATGGGGGTAAATTCATAAGGCTATTCCTTGGACTGATTGGAACTAAATCTTCCAAGCAAATTGCATTCCTCAGAAGAACCCTAATCCTTCACTAAAACAGCCAAAAGGAAAGTTATTCAAAAGAAAAGACAAAATAAACTCTCTAGTTTTGCTCATCAACTTAGAAGGATTGGAAATGAATGGTGATCTTTGACTCCATATACAAATATACGTTAGTAATTTTTTTGATTTTGTTTTAACTTTTGTTTTCCTTTTAAGAAGAGAATTGAAGAGATAGTTACTTCGATTGTCTATTACCTTTATATATTGGGGTTTGTTTTTCTAATGAATTAGACTAAGGTTTAACTAGTACTATTGTTATTTTATTTTAGTATGTTTGCCTCTTGAATGGGTGCTTAACTTTTAGTTGGTTTTTTTTCTTTCATTTTCAATCTTTTATAAATTTTGCAATGGAGTTAGAGTTAGCTTGACTCATGAGTAATGGAGTATTGTGCTCTACCTATGATATATATATATATATATATATATATATATATATATATATATTTATATACATATTTAATTGTAGTGAGTTTTATTCTTGGAATGCAGATAAGTTTTACTTTTCATTTATTTGTTTGGATATACCAATAAGAAACTTTTACAAGTAGTATATAAGTGTTATTATAATTAGTGATGGTTATTAATATGAAGGTGTTATTTGCAATAGGAGATCATCCTGAATGTATCAGTGATGGAATAGGCCGGTCCCGAATAAGTTATTTTGTTGTAGTGATCTCCAAAAATTTAAATAACAAGAGTAAAAGTAAGATATTTCATCTTTTTATATCAAATCAATTTATCTTTTCTAGTCAAACATCAATTATAGACTTGAATGTTCTATATGTTAGTAATGGCATAAATGTTATGGCCGGTGACAAAGCAAGCTATCTACCCCAATTTTTTTACAAATTAAAATTACGGATTTGAAAGGGGTAGCCCACCAATGATGAAAATATATTTGTAATTATACCTTCAACGCAACTCTTTTAATAAATTAAATTTGAACCATATTCCTGAAAGAACTAAGACCTTTAATGTTTCACCAAGACAATTTCTTGATACATTAATGCCTATTTTGTTTCAAAACTCCGTCTAACTTGACATGAAGAGATCTTTATCTAAATCCCATATAGAAACAAAACAAAACAAAAACCACATCTAGAAAAGGAATACAATATATCTTTTGAAGTATCCATTATAAATGATTTAAAGGAGGTATCTCTATGATTTTTCTAAGAAAATAAGTCCCTTAATAAATAAATAAAAAACTACAATAAAAAGGAAGTACCTTAATTTAGTAAATCATTGATTTGACAAGATGATTCTTTTATTGCAATTCATATTGTCTTCTTCTTGGTGATTTTTCTTCACCAGCTTAATATAGTATTTATCATAATTCAATCTAAAAGAAAATGGATTAGGATCTATCTCTCACTCACTTCTATTTTAGAATTTGAGTTTAAAAAAAAAAATGATTGATGAGAAAAATAATTGCTTTAGGTACATGAATGGTAGGGACAAAGGTGGATATTTTATGTGTAAATATTTATAATGATCAATAATTATTTTAAAAAAATATATCACTAACAAGATGTTGTTTTTATCTACCACACACATAGAATTGTTTATAAAAATATGAAACTGGTATTGACAAACTCATGGCTTTAAATTAGCTGTCACAAACATTAAAATGTTCCATACAAATATAGATTTAAGAGTTGGTAGAAAAATTAGCTATCACACACATGAAATGATTATTGTGAATCGTTTTTTTTTTTTTTTTTGGATAAATTATAATTTGGTTTAAGTATAGTTTTGGTACTTGTCGTTTGATTTTGATTTCAATTTAGTTGCTATACTTCAAAATGATGGAATTAGCTCCACAAATTTTTTTATTTATTTAGTTTAGTTAAATCCCCAACATCAATTGCTATCCAAACTAATACTGACGAAGGTGATGTGAACTGAAGGATTTTTATATGGCATAATAACAGATGAAAAGTGTTATAACCCAATAGTTTAACATACATGTTAAGATGTTGTACATAAATTATTGTGATTATATAAGTAATAAACTTTCTTGAAACAATTTAAAGTAAGAAAGTATTTATGTATATGTATAAGTAAATTAAAGTTCACCACTTTATTGATTGACTTGGATTTCGATTGTTTTTCCATGAGAATTGCATTAATGAGTGAAGTTAGTATATATATATATATAATAATAATAATAAGTTTTAAGCAATGACTGATATAAATTAATTAATTTACACAACTAATTAGTAGAAAATGTTTAAACCACTAGTTTACTACATTATAATGATTTTTGTCCATTCTTCTCTCTTTGTTAACCGAATTTAATCCCATCTTCTTCCTTCCATCCATTTTAGACCGTGCCCTATTTTCTTTTTGTGCCTCTCCCCTGTTTCCTCTTTAGGACTGCGAGTTTCTCCAAATTTGTAGGCATCAAACTTTAGTAGTTGGTGAGTTTTTTTCCTTCCTTTCACTTTCTTGAATGTAGAAGTTTGGTTCTAGGAATTTTGGATCTAAAACTGGCTCACTTGGAACCAGTGGGCAACAATTTGTTGTTGTTGTCCTACCTTTCTTTTGCTCTAATTTACTAGTTGTAGAGTTGTCTTGTCATATGGAGATGATTTCCTTGTAGTATGGGTATATGGTTAGGCTCAAAGTAAGGTGTGTAAGCTGCCCTGTTTTGGGATGTTGGCTGCTAGGCGTAAATCCTGTTTTGTGATCTTGTAAAGGGTAATTAAGTCAAAGAAAAGAATGTAGAGATTGTTTTGGTTCGTTGTGATGGTATAGAGATGGCAGCTTTGTTATGTATAAATCTTTAGGTTTTGGTTGATAAAGCTAATTACCTTTAAAAAAATAATAAATAAATAAATTTTCTTAGTCCCCTAAAGTAAAAGTGTGCATCATGGATTGTTATAGTAATTAAGTGATTAAGTTAATTTTAAGCTGTGTTATTAGTTTAGTTGGTAAAAGGTAAATTAAACTATGGGTAAGTAATGGAAATTTATTTTAAAGTAAACATTATGGTTATGATATAATTTGAAGATTTAAAAGATTAGGTTGATTACATTGGAAAAAAATATGCACGTGAATTAGGATTAGTCATGTATTCTAAGAAATTAATAAAATGTTTATTAGGAATCAAACATAAAATACTTGTAGGAATTAATTCATTTAAGTTTTACTTATTAAATAGTTAATTGGAAATATAAAATTTAACCATATTGCTGATTAATTTTGAAATTTGAGTTCTTTTATAAATTAAAGTAATAAACTTTACCTTAAATTATTTAGTGAAGTGTTTAAAAGGAATTATTTAGTAAATGTAATAAATATATGAAGAAATGAGGAAGTCATAAAATTAGTTATACCATGATCGTATAAATTGACATAAGAATTTATCTTTTTCAGCTCCAGAGTGTGTCATATTCCGACACTATCGCAGGCTAAATGGATTGACGAATCTCATTCTTGAGACTAGTTAGTTAATTACGTGCACTTTGGTTGCCAGATGATTATGCGAAATAAATTATGTGTATTTGAATAATTGATTGATGATTGTTATAGAATATTATATGTGGTTGATAAAGACCAACCAATTGAAATTTTTCTAAGAAATGATTTTATTTTCGAAATTAAAATCCAGATATACCTAGGATATTCTAATTTGAAATTCTGAGATATTCTAATTCTGATAAATATTTTTAAAAGTTGAGTGCTCTGCTCTGGTGGGATGGATTATGTAAGGATAATTAATCTATTGTACGGGCACATAAATGCTCGGTGGTGGGTGATACTATTGTGCGAGGCTGAGTTTCTAGTTGGCCCTTTGTTTGCTTGTATGCTTGGATTGCTTTCTGTGATTTGGTTGTTATGTTGAAAAGTGTGACATTTATGAATTGTGATTGTATGAGAATTATAAGTACGAACATGTGACATTAAATTTAGATATGAGATTAATCAGTGGTATATGTGGTTTGATGCTGGTACGCTCATGGCACGTGGTTTGCTCAATGAGCCCTTGTGACTTATTCTTTTCTTTGTTGTTGTCTTTTTTAGTTTCAAGAAAATACTATTCGCCGTGTTAGAATTTGTTACTTGCCGACATTGCTGCAACAAGGTATGTCTCAGAAATCGCACACTTGAGGCGTAAGGGACGACACTTATAGTCACTTTAGGTGTTATGTTGTTATATATATTGAATTAACCGTGGTGATTTTATGTTTTGTTTGGAGCATAGCTATTTTGTATATTCTGATACTATGGTTAACTGTTGACCTTGTAAACAGGTTGTTTATATATATTATAAGCTTGTTCTATTTTATGAGGAACCACTGCTGAATTTTTCAATAAATGTTTTATGTTTAATAACAGAGTCATGATTTTATTTTAATTCAGTAACATTTTATTAGTCTTAACTATAATTTCTTTAAGAGTCAGAGCTGTACAATACTTGAGTATTTAGGGTTACGGGGTTGTGGTTATCCATTTCATTTGGCCAGTTATTCCTTTATTTTGAGGGCAAGAGAAGTTGATATCAGAGCATGGTTAGAGGTCCATGACTGCAAGTACGGGATGTTATTTCTTTGTTCATATACGTAACCCAGGACGTATGTGGACTTAGTGATGCATTCCAATTCTTCCTAAAACTTCAAGTTACGAATTATTTAAGGCATTGTCTTTTGCTTTATCATATAAATATATATTAAAATTTTGTGTATTTGTTCTATATATAATGCGAAATAGTGGCCGTTGCTGGCCCAGGGGAGCAGCAGGATGCTAGCTTCGATCAAGGATCTACAGGTCCCTAGATACGGGCGGTTAGAGGCAGGGGTCGATAGAGACACAATAGAGGCCGAGGCCAGGCTACTAAACTTGTTCAGGCAACAACTTCTGGTCCTGATATAGAGTGGCTGGTTCATGAATTAGATCGGTTTAGAGAATTATAGGTGATTTAGTTGGGATTTTAGCCTAACAGTATTAGGCTAAGCCGCAGACACCAAGAGCTCCTCCTATTTTGCCTCAGCAAGAGACAAACCCTCCTATTCCTGTTCAGCAGGATCACAAGGTATTTGTGACACTTTTTGACTTTAGAAAGATGCAGTCGCCAAGATTTTCAAGGGTGGACCCAACTCAAAATCCTTATGCTTTCTTGAAGGAGTCAGATAGACTGTGTATAGATTTGGGATGTGATCCTGTTCATGCAATTAAGTTAGTTAGCTATCAGTTATATGATATGGCTTATGATTGGTACAATATATTAGTACAACGGCAAACTGAGCCTACTCTACTGGTGTGGCCAGAGTTCAGTAGAGTTTTTATGGATTGGTTTTTACCTGAGAGTGTGCGAGGTAAGCATGCTCAGGATTTTGAGTGATTATTTCAGACAGAGGGTATGTCAGTGGCGGATTACCAGACCTGATTTATTAGATTGTCTTATTTTGTCCAGCATTTGGTAGCTACGGAGTTGATGCAAGTGAAGAGATTTGTGCATGGTTTGAAGGATTATTTATTCAGATCAATGTTCGTGTCAGACACTACTACTAACACTCAAGCTATGGATGCTACTTACCGATTGGAAACTAGGGTGGTGGAGAGATAGTCGGAATGCAAGAGTTATAAAAAGGCAAGACTGGAGGGTCCTTCGACCTCTAGACTTGATAGTTCACATAGACCTAGGGGTGAATCTACCTCTGCACAGGGTTCATTTAGAGGAATTTTTTCAGCCAGGTAGAAGTCAGATGAGGTGGAGTTCAAGAGCTCAGTTGCAGAGAGGGTAATCTAGCAGACCCCAATCATATGAGTTTCCTGTATGTTCTACTTGTGGTAATAGGAAAATTGGGCAATGTAGATTGGGGACAAGTGCGTGTTTTAATTATGGAGCGATGGATTATTGTATTAGAGACTATCCGTTGTTGAAGAGTCAGTTTACTTTAGCTGGAACATCTTCATCAGTTTAGGGTAGACCTCCATTACTTACAACACCTACTAGGCCTCTGGTAGTACATGGTGGTTTTTCTATAGGTTTCTCATTAGCAGGTAGGGTCAGGGCTAAGTTTATGCTTTGACGACTCAAGATGCATAGGCTTCTAATGTTGTAGTAGCAGGTAATTTATTTGTTTGTTCAGTTGGTACTAAAGTATTGTTTGATCTTGTAGCTACTCACTCTTTCATATCGCCGTATTTTGCTTCTTTTGTGAAGAGGGTATCTGAGCCTCTTGAAATCTCTTTAGCAGTTTTAACTCCATTAGGAGAAACTATCCTAGCAGACTGGTATATACCTTCATGTGAGGTTCTCGTGGGTGATGATATTTATTTGGCGAACTTAATCGTAATGAATATGTTAGAGTATGATGTGATTCTAGGCATGGATTGGTTGTCAAATCATCATGCTATAGTAGATTGTCGTGACAAGAGTGTTAAGTTCAGTATTCCTACAAAGCCAACTTATATTTTTCTAAGGGATTGGAGTGAAGGTTCTCGTAATCTAATTTTAGCTATTTAGACGAGACAGCTTATAAGGAAGAAGCAACAGGCCTATTTAGCTTTTGTCAAGGATACTCAGTTAGATTGTCCTTCTTTAGATCATATTCCGATGATGAAGGAGTTTTTTAATGTATTTCCTATAGAGCTTCTTGGGCTTCCTCTCAATAGGGAGATTGAGTTCGGCAATGAGTTATTACCTGGTACTCAACCAATTTCTATTTCCCCCTGTAGGATGGCTCTTAGCAAGCTAAGGGAGTTTGAAGTGCAATTGCAAGACTTACTAGATAAGGGATTCATTTTTCCTAGTTCATTTCCTTGGGGTGCTCCTGTTTTGTTTATTAAAAAGAAGAATCGCTCGTTTAGACTGTGTATTGATTACCAGCAGTTGAATAAGGTCACAGTTAAAACAAGTACCCTCTTCCTAGGATTGATGACTTATTTGATCAGTTGCAGGGAGCTCAGTGCTTTTCCAAGATTGACCTTCGTTCGGAGTATTACCTGCTCCGAATTAAGAAGGAAGACATTCCAAAGACTACTTTTTGTACTTGGTATAGACACTATGAATTTTTAGTTATGTCTTTTGGGTTTACTAATGTTTCTGCAGCATTCATGAACTTGATGAATTAGGTATTTAAGCCTTTCTTGGACTAGTTTGTCATCATTTTCATTGACAATATTCTGGTATACTCTCAAAATACGGAGGAACATGAGCAGCATCTTCGTATTGTATTGCAAATACTTATGGAAAATAAGCTTTATGCTAAATTCTCTAAGTATGAGTTTTGGTTGAATCAAGTGATTTTTCTCGGACATGTGATTTCTAAGGAAGAAATTCGTGAAGATCATAGCAAGATAAAAGTAGTTTAGAATTGGCCCCAACCAATAAATACTTTTGAAATTCGAAGTTTTCTGGGTTTAGCTGGTCATTACAGGAGGTTCGTGGAGAATTTCTCTCGTATTGCTGCTCTTTTGACTCGATTAACTCAGAAAGGAGTTAAGTTTTTATGGTCCGAGACTTGTAAAGAAAGCTAAAAACTTGTTTGACCTCAGCTTCTGTTCTTACACTTCATTCTACTACGGATAAGTATATTGTGTTTTGTGATGCTTTTTGTTAGAGTGTAAATATAGACAGCTTTGTTAGTGGGTCAAATTTCCTTATTTATGTATAGTTGACTTACTTGTACTCCACACAATCTCATAGTATAAATATATTATCTTTGTATGAGAAATTCTCATCCAATTCATCAAAACATTTTGGGCATCTCTCGTTTAGGTTTTATATGGTATCAGAGCTTAGGGAGAGAAAACCTAAATTTTTATTTTTCACTGTGTTTCTTCCAACTTGTCTCTCTACTGTTGCGTTTTATTCTAGCAATACGATTATTGTTCATCGGTACTGTTCACGATTCTGTTCATCGGTATTGTTCATAGGTATGTTTACCTCTAAAAAATCTAAAATCGGTATGACAAAACCTAGCACTTTTACCACTGTGTTTTCTGGATCTCTTATTATTATTACTGAGAAATTGAATAGATCTAATTATTTATCTTAGACTGCATCTGTTGAGTTATGGTTTTTAGTATAGGAATATGAAAATCATCTCACGAAATCATTAGCCGATATTCCAACCACTGAACAACTCAATTGGAAAACTATCAATGCAATTATGCAGTTTACTCTGGGCATCTCTTGAACCTTCTATATTGTAGATTTTTTGGGCATCTAAGACATGTTTTGAATTGTGAAAACGGGCCAGAAGTTTATACACTATTGATAACTAACATTTTTACACTGTGGTTTCTAATCTGTTAAATCTAAATCAGGCTGATCAGGATATATCCAACTATTTGGGCAAGATTCAAAATGTCAACGCTGAATTTGTTGAAATATTACCTCTTACCACTGATCTGGCTGACCAAGAGGCACAAAGGGATAACCTATTCATGATTCTCACTCTATATGGCCTTCGACCTGATCTTGATCTAGTTCACCATCAGATATTGGCTAGTAGAACTACTCCTTCCATAGAAGAAGTGTTTGCTCGGATGTTACGCATCTCCTCTCCGATAGTAACACATGTTGAGAATCCATCTCTTGATTCCTCAGTCCTGATCTCTCACTCTGGTACTCGTGGAGGTCGTGGTCGAGGAAGTCGAGGTCGTGGACATCCCCAGTGCACTCATTGTAACAGGATAGGCCATACCAAGGAAAAGTGTTACCAGCTGATTGGTTATCCAGGTCCTACAACTAACATTATTCAGTCAGCTAATTCACTTGAAGTTTCACCATCTAAAGACAAACCTCTTAATGTCTCATTATCAACTATTGAATATGATTAATTTCTACAGTATCCGGCTACCTAACAATCTTCTCATAGTAATTCCATCGCCTGCCTTTCTCAGATCTCTTTTGACACTTGGGTTCTTGATTCTAGTGCCTCTGATCACATATCTGGTAACACAAAACTTTTTTCTAGTAGTAGTAATCCACCATCACTTTCCACTATCATTATGGCTAATGGTTCCACAACCATTGCTAAAGGTATAGGTCAAGCTACACTATTAACTTTTTGCCTTTAGAGTCTATGCTTTATGTCCCAGAATGTTCATTCAGTCTGATTTCTATTAGTCAATTGACTTGTTCTCTCAATTGTTCTGTCACTTTCATTGATGATTCCTTTACTATATAGGACCAACGTATAGGACGAACAATTGGCACAGGGCGTGAGTCACAGGTACTATCTTACCACACTACCTATATCTTCAGTGGCTTGCTCTACAGATGTGTCACCTATTCTCATTCACAGTCGGTTAGGTCATCTTAGTCTATCCAAGCTTTAGAAGATGATTTATCGTTTGTCATCTATGCATCTTTAAATTGTGAGTCGTGTCAGTTTAGCAAGCACACACATGCTTCGTTTCCAAAGCATAGTCGTTTTAGAGTAGAGTCTCTCTTTCATCTTGTTCATATTGATGTTTAGGGCCCTAGTCTTGTCAGTTCATCTTTAGGATTTCAATATTTTGTAACCTTTATTGATGACTATTTTTGTTGCACGTGGTTATTTTTAATGAAAAATTGTTATAAGTTATTTTCTATATTCTAACAGTTTTGTGCTGAAATTAAAACACAATTTGGTGTTTCCATTTGTATTTTACGTAGTGATAATGCACATGAATAATTTTCTACATCATTTCAACACTTTATGACATCTCAAAGTATGATACATCAATCATCTTGTTCTCACACCCCTCAACAAAATAGAGTTGCTTAGCACAAAAACAAACATTTAATTAAAACAGCTCACACTCTATTACTTCATGGTCATGTTCCACTTTGGTTTTGGGGTGATACTGTACTTATTGCATGTTACCTTATTAATTGTATGCCATCTTCTACATTGCATAACAAAATTCCACATTCTATCATCTTTCCTAATCATCCCTTATATTCACTTCCACTTCGTATCTTTGGTTGCATTTGTTTGGTTCATGATCTAACACCTGGGCAGGAGAAACTCTATTCCAAATCAATTAAGTGCATCTTCTTCGGTTATTCTCACCTTCAAAAAGGGTATAAATGTTACTGTCTAGGTAAGAATCGTTACTTTACCTCCGCTAATGTCACATTTTTTTAGGAATCTTCATTCTTTCTCTTGATTATTTTTGAGTCACCTCCTATCTCTGAGGCTCTTTTGGTTCCTTATCTTGGACCAAATGAACATGCATCATCTGCACCACTACCTGATCTTCCAGCAGACACTGTTGATATACCTGATGACTCACCTTCTATACCAACACCTTCTCATGCCTCGGATCCTACTTCTCCACCTATTTTACTAAGAGGTACTCGTTCAACTAGTAATTCTTATCCTATTTGTACTTTTTTGAGTTATCATCGTTTATCTTCAACCTATTATGCATTTGTATCCTCTTTGTCTTCTATTTTTGTTCCAAAATCCACCACTGATGCTCATGCTCATCCTAGGTGGCGGCAGGCCATGGTTGATGAAATGAATGCCTTACATACTAATGGTACTTGGGAACTAGTCTCTTTACCTTCTGGCAAATCTACTGTTGGATGTAAATGGGTATACACCGTGAAAGTTCATCCTGATGGTTCTGTTCATTGCTTAAAGGCTAGATTGGTCGTAAAAGGCTACATTCAGGTCTATAGTGTAGATTATTTAGAAACTTTCTCTCCCGTAGCTAAAATTATTTCTGTCAGGGTATTCAAATCTGTAGCTGCTATTTTTGATTAGCTACTCTATCAATTAGACATCTAAAATGTTTTCTTACATGGTGACCTTAATGAAGAAGTCTTTATGGAGCAACCACCTAGTTTTGTTACTCAGGGGGAGTCCGGTATGGTGTGTCCATTGAAAAAGTCTTTATATGGCTTAAAGCAATCTCCTAGAGCTTGGTTTTGTAGATTCAGCGAAGTTGTTCTTAGTTTTGGCCTTCAGAGGTATACTGTTGATCACTCGGTTTTCTATAAACATACATCTAATAGCATAATTCTTTTAATTGTATATGTTAATGATATTGTGATTACAAATGATGCTAATCATGGGATTCAGCAATTGAAATCATTCTTACAATCTAGGTTTCAAACTAAATACTTAAGACAATTAAAATACTTCTTGGGCATTAAGGTTGTGAGATCACAATTGAGGATTTGCCTCTCTTAAAGAAAGTATTGTCTGGATGTCTTGAGTGATATAGGTATGTTGGATTCCAAACCTGTAGACACTCTTATGGATCCCAACATTAAACTTGTACCGGATGAGGGGGGGCTACTAACAAATCATGAGCAAGAAGTCTTGTTGGTAAGTTGAATTATTTCACTGTCACTAGACCAGATATTGCTTTTGCAACTAGTGTGGTTAGCCAATTTCTTTCTCAGCCTCGAACATCTCATTCGAATGCTATTATTCGTATCCTAAGATACCTTAAAACTACACCTAGAAAGGGATTACTATATAAGAATCATAGGCACACTCTAATTCCAGGACATGGTCGTGGTCATACATTAGTTCATAAACATAATTCTACTCCAATTCAAGGTTATAGCGATGCTGATTGGATAGGTTCTCAATTTGATAAAAGATCTACTACAGGATATTGTATATTTTTTGGTGGAAATCTTGTTTCATGGAAAAACAAAAAGCAAACTGTTGTTGGAAGATCTAGTGCTGAATCTGAATACAGGGCCATGACTTGTACCATTGTTGAGTTAGTTTGGCTGAAAAATCTATTAAACAAACTTGGATTTCAGGACTCATAGCCTATAGAGTTAGTATGTGATAAGCAAGCTACATTACATATTGCATCAAATCTAGTCTTTCATGAACGAACAAAACATATAGAAGTTGACTGTCATTTCGTTCGTGAGAAGCTTATGGATAATACAATCAAAACCACATATACAAAATTAGAAGATCAGTTAGCAGACTTGTTCACAAAATCTTTGGCAGGAAACTAACTGCGATATCTATGCAACAAGCTTGGAATATATAATCTTTATGCTCCAGCTTGAGAGGGAGTGTTAAAGTGTAAATATAGACAGCTTAGTTAGTGGGTCAAATTTCCTTATTTATAGTTTCTTTATTTATGTATAGTTGACTTACTTGTACCCCACACAAACTTATACTCCACACAATCTCGTAGTATAAATATATTATCTTGGTATGAGGAATTCTCATCCAATTCATCAAAACACTTTGGGTATCTCTCTTTTAGGTTTTACACTTCTCATATTGGACTTGGTTATGTTTTGATGCAGGATGGAAATGTTGTAGCATTTGCTTCAAGACAGTTGAAATAGCATGAGATGAACTACCCTACCCACGATCTTGAAATGGCAACGGTAATTTTTGCAATGAAAATATGAAGACATTACTTGTATAGTGAAACTTTTGAGATTTTTACATATTGCAAGAGTCTTAAATATATCTTGGATTAGAAGGAGCTGAATTTGAGATAGCATCGATAGATTGAGTTACTGGAAGATTATGATTATTCGATTTCTTATCATCTAGGTAAAGCAAATGTGGTCGTCGATTGGTCCCATTTGACAGCTGTGCATAGTCGGGTAGTAAAAGATCTTTAGCGATGTATGGCTAATGGAGTTAGGTTTGAAGTGTCTCCTCAGGGGATATTGCTGGCTCATATTCAAGTGAAGTCCATCTTTATTGAAGCTATAAAAGCAACATAAGTGGTTGATCTAGAAGTGGGTGATAAGAAAGTTAAGTGTGAACAGGGCGTTATTAATGATTTCAGGATAAATAGTGAAGGAATATTGAGGTATTGTGATTGGATGGTGGTGCCATATGATTTGTAGTTGAGGAGGAAAATTCTTGAAGCAGCTTATTGTTCGTCATATGTCATGCATCCTGGTTCTTCTAAAATATACTAGGACTTAAGAAAATTTTATTGATAGGAGGGTATGAAGAAAGATGTTGCTGATTTTGTTTCTAGGTGCCTTGTGTGTCGACAGGTGAAAGCTGAACATCAAAGGCCTGTAGCTATGTTACAAAAGCTAGACATTCCGGAGTGGAAGTGGGAAAAAGTTACTATTGACTTCGTAGCATGACTTCTTAAGACTCTTATGGGTTTTGATTCTATTTGGGTGATTGTAGATCGTTTGACGAAGTCCACACATTTTCTTCCATTGAAGACTACTTACTCAACACATTAGTATGCAAAATTGTATTTGAACGAGATTGTTTCATTACATGGAGTACCAGGGTGCTCAGTTTACTGCTGCGTTCTAGAAATCCTTTCATAAGGCTTTTGGTACTCAGTTATTGTTTAGTACAGATTTTCATCCTCAAACTGATGGGCAATCCGAGAGACCTATACAAACTTTAGAAGATATGTTGCGAGCCTGTGTGATGGATTTTGAAGGTAGTTGGGATTAGCATCTTCCACTAATGGAGTTTGCTTATAATAACAGCTACCATAGTAGCATTTGGATGGAACCATTTGAAGTATTGTAGGAAGAGTCAATCTCTAGTTAGATAGTTTGAGACAAGTGAACATTAGTTGTTAGGGCCAGAATTGATTCAAGATGCAGTGGAGAAGGTTCAGGTGATTCGTGATAGATTACAAACAGTTCAGAGTCGACAGAAGTCATATGCTGATAACCATAGGAGGCAGTTAGAATTTGAAGTAGGTGATCACGTGTTTTTGAAGGTTTCTCCTTTTAAAGGCACTATGAGATTCGGTAAAAAGGGAAAACTAAGTTCGAGATTTATAGGACCCTTTTAGATTCTAGATAGGGTTGGAACAGTGACATACAAGCTAGCATTATTCTCAGATTTGGATAGGGTGCATCCAGTATTTCAAGTATCAATGCTTCGAAAGTATGTGCCAAATGAATCACATATTTTACAAATTAGGAGGTGTAAGTCGACAAGGATCTAATGTATGAGAAGCAGTGAAAATCATTGATAGACAAGTCTGTAAACTTCGATTGAAGGTTATTCCTTCGATAAAAGTTATATGGCAACATCATAGAGCGCAGGAAGCCATTTGGGAATTCTAGAATAAAATGAAACAACGTTATCCGTATTTATTTGAATAATCCAAGTACACGATATACCTTTATAACTCTCCATTCGAAATTTGGGACGAATTTCTTTTAAGGAGAATAGATTGTTTTAACTCGATAGTCTAATTTACATGTTAGTATGTTGTACATAAATTATCTTGATTATATAAGTAATAAATTTTCTTGAAACAAATTAAAGTAAGAAAGTATTTATATATGTGTATAAGTAAATTAAAGTTCACCACTTTATTGGTTGACTTGGATTTCGATTGTCTTTCCATGAGAATTGCATTAATGAGTGAAATTAGTATATATATAAAATATAAGTTTTGGGCAATGATTGGTATATATATCTAAGAAAATTAGTAAATTTACACCACTAATTAGTAAAAAACGTTTAAACCACTAGTTTACTATATTATAATGATTTTTGTCTTTTCTTCTCTCTTTGTTAACTGATTTAATCCCATCTTCTTCCTTCCATCTATTTAGATTATGCCCTGTTATTTTTTTTATTTTTTTTGGTGCCTTTCCCTTGTTTCCTCTTTAGAACTATGAGCTTTTCCAAATTTGTGGCATCAAACTTCAGTAGTTAGTGAGTGTTTTTTGCTTCCTTTCTCTTTCTTGAGTGTAGAAGTTTGGTTGTAGGAATTTTGGATCTAAAACAGGCTCACTAGGACCAAGTGGGCAGCAATTTGTTGCTGCTGTCCTACCCTTATTTTACTCTAATTTATTGGTTGAAGAGTTGTCTTGCTGTATGGAAATGATTTCCTTGTAGTCTGGGTGTATGGTTAGGCTAAAAGAAAGGTGTGTAAGCTGCCCTGTTTTGGGATATTGGCTGCTAGCCATAAATCCTATTTTGTGATCGTGTAAAGGGTAGTTAAGTCTAAGAAAAGAATGTAGAGATTGTTTTGGCTGGTTGTGATGGTATAAAGATAGCAGCTTTGTTATGTATAAATCTTTAGGTTTTGGCTTTGGGTAATAAAGCTAAATATCTTTTAAAAAAATAGAAAAAATAATAAATAAATAAATTTTCTTAGTCCCCTAAAGAAAAAGTGTGCATCGTGGATTGTTATAGTAATTAAGTGATTATGTTAATTTTAAACTGTGTTATTAGTTGAGTTGGTAAAGGTAAATTAAAGTATGGGTAAGTAATGGAAATTTATTTTAAACTAAACATGATGGTTATGATGTAATTTGAAGATTTAAAAGAAAAGGTTGATTACATTGGAAAAAAATATGCATGTGAATTAGGATTAATCATGTATTCTAAGAAATTAATAAAATGTTTATAAGGAATCAAATATAAAATACTTGTAGGAATTAATTCATATAAGTTTTACTTATTAAATAGTTAATTGGAAATATAAAATTTAACCATGTTAATGGTTGATTTTGAAATTTGAGTTCTTTTATAAATTAAAGTAATAAACTTTACCTTAAATTATTTAGTGAAGTGTTTAAGAAGAAATGAGGAATTCATAAAATTGGTTATACCAAGATCGTATAAATTGACATAAGAATTTATCTTTTTCATCTAGTGTGTCAAGGATATTCCAACACCATCGCAGGCTAAACGGATTGACGAATCTCATTCTTGAGCCTAGTGAGTTAATTACGTGCACTTTGGTTGCCAGATAATTATGTGAAATAAATTATGTGAATTTGAATAATTGATTGATGATTGTTATTGAATATTGGATGTGGTTAATAAGGGCCAACCAATTGAAATTTTTATAAGAAATGATTTTATTTCAAAAATTGAAATCTAGGTATTCCTAGGATATTCTAATTTGAAATTCTGAGATATTATGATTCTGATAAATGTTTTTAAAAGTTGAATGCTTAGCCTTGATGGGATGGATTATGTAAGAAGAATTAATTTGTTGTGCGGGTGAGTAAATACCTGGTGGGGGGTGATACTGTTGTGCTAGGCTGAGTTGCTCGTTGGCCTTTTATTTGCTTGTATGCTTGGATTGCTTTGTATGATTTGGTTGTTATGTTGAAAAGTGTTACATCTATGAATTGTGATTATATGAGAATTATAAGCACATATGTGTATCATTAAATTTAGACATGAGATTAATCAATGGTATATGTGATGTGATGCTGGTACTCTCAGGGTACGTAGTTTGCTCATTGAGTCCTTGTGACTCATTCTTTTCTTTGTTGTTGCTTTTTTTTAGTTTTGGGAAAACATTGTTCGCCTTGTCAGAATTTGTTACTTGCCGACACTGCTGCTGTAAGGTATATCTCGGAAATCACACACTTAAGGGACTACACATGTTGTCACTTTAGGTGTTATGCATTGTTGTTTATATATATTGAATTAATCATGGTGATTTTATGTTTTGTTAGGAGCTGAGTTCTTCTATATATTCTGATACTATGGTTTATTGTTGACCATGTAAATAGGATGTTTATATGTATTATGGACATGTTCAACTTTACGGGGAACCACTGCCAAATTTTTAGTAAATGTTTTATATTTAATAACAGAGTTATGATATTATTTTAATTCAGTAACAATTTAATAGTCTTAACTATAATTTCTTTAAGAGTCAGAGCTGCACAGTATTTAAGTATTCAGGATTACGAGGGTGTGGTTATCCATTTTCTCCAGCCAGTCATACCTTTGTTTGAGGGTGTGACAAAAAGAGTGACATGTGGAACATACAAAAATATTATATATATCTAAAAGAAAGAAAAATATCATTTTTCTGTTTAGATTAAAAAAAAAATTTGAAAGAAAAAACTAATAAATTATAAAAGAAAGTAGCCACAATCAGTTCCCGTAGCATCCATCACCATAATCAGCCATCTTCATTCCCACCCTCACAACCACTACCACTTGAAAAATCAAAAACCTATTATTAAGTAATCAAACCTATAACTCAGAAATAAGACAAACCAACTAACTAACCATCACTTCCTAGATCTGCCACTCAAAGGCACTGAACTTCATACCCTTGAAACCTAAATAACATCACCACCAGATTTGAAAGAATGAGATATTAGGAGAAGGGATGTGTCTGGTGGTGGTCGTGGTGATTCGATGCTTGTTGCTTGGTGGTGAATTTATTGGCTGCCAAGTTCCTTCATAATAGGAGTTTCAATGGTAGAACAAGCCAATTAAAGTTAAACAATATTGAATGTTAGGTTTCAAAACCTAATTTGGGGATTTCTCAAGGAATTGTAGTAATGGAGGAGGGAGATGGAGATAGAGAAAGAATGAAATACAACTAACTAACAAATTCTACAACTAATTTTCTATTTCATCCAAATTTACACCATTATAGATAACAATTCCTTATTTATAGGCTAATTTCTAACAAATTCCTAATTAGCCCCTAAGTTGAATTTAGGCATGTAACAAATTTCCCTACTTGAAAACAGCCTAGTCCTTAAGGGTGTGAAACTCAGACCTATCAATGGAATTCAAGATTGCCATTAGAGCTTGGAAGCTAACATGAAGAGAGATCATGTTATTCACCTATCAGCATATTGGGAATTTCCTTATAAGTAATTCTTTTGGAAGAAATTTTGAATCTATTATGCCATGAAGGGAAATTCAATATTGTAGAATCATATTGCTCCTTGTTTCCTTGGACTTGGTTGCAAATTAAAACTTGCTTCCAAAACTCCTTATCTTTTTCTTTATCAACAGTAGAAGTTCCACTTGCCAACTCAACTATTAGGACATTGTCCTTCACATAAACACCCAATTTTGCTAGATCTTTAGTTGCAATGGTGAAGTTCTTCTCTTGCGCTTCTTGTAGTTCTTGAGTTCTAACAGTGACCTACTTGTGAGAGGGAACTGAGACTAAATCCTGAGCTTCAATTATCGATCCCACAAGAGCTCCATAGTTGACTCTAGCTTCAGCTTCATTCTTTATCTCTAGTTCAAGCTTCTTATTGCAGCCATGGAGTCCAAAAACTTCTCCTTCAATTTTTTGTTTTGTGTCAACCTTATTTATACCACCAATTGCTTCAAATTCAATACCACCATATTGCTCTTTTTTCTCCCTTACTTCATGTGCAACTGTTATAGTTGTAATTAGACTTTCATCGATCACTTGGTGATCAACAACTTCAAACTAAGTTTTGAGGGAACAATATTATTTGATTAGAGTAGAAAATTGATAGTCATTCTTATAGTATGGTTGGTAAGAAGGAGTTTAGGGATTACAGTAATGGCTGGTTTGGTTATGGTACGGTTGATAGTGTGAGATATAACAATGGCTTCCATTGTTGGAGTAATACAGAGAAGCATTGGGACTGTATATATGGGAAATAAAGGAATTGAAGCATTGGGACTGTATATATGGGAAATAGAGGAATTAGATGAATATGTAGTAGAATACCTTGCAGTCTTATAAACTTGATTGAATCCAACATTGAAACTGGAAAATTGAACTCCTTCATTCATGGCCATACCTATGGCATCTATTCCCTGTCCAATGTTGTAGAAACTTCCATGAATTCCACTGACTGTTGCAGCTCTTGCTTGAATTGGATTATGATTTTCCATTCTAATCATGGATCTCATCTCCTCTAGCTACCAAGAGAATTCTTGATCACCAATTCTTTGAGTTCTTTGACTCTGCTATTCAATTTCCTTATTCAATGCCATCCATTACACCTCTGTTTGTGGTTGATACATACATGTTTCCACCATGATCAGAGCCTGAGCTCTCTGTTGAATCTTGGCTTGAGCTTGCCAACAAATCTTTGCCTGTGCTTACTGATTCTGAGTCACCATGATCGGTGGCTCTGATACCATTTGTTAGGTTCCAAAACCTAACTTGGGGATTTCTCAAGGAATTGCAGCTATAGAGAAGGGAGATAGAGATATAAAGAGAATGAAATATAACTAACTAACAAATTCTACAACTAATTTTCCATTTCATCCAAATTCACACCATTACAGATAACCAATTTCTTATTTATAGGCTAATTTCTAACAAATTTCTAGTTAGTCCCTAAGTAGAACTTAGGCCTATAACATTATATTCCCTCATAAATCCAACTGATTAATGGGAATGCAATGATTCATTGTGTTTTGAGTAGCCCATCTCTAAAAGCACTTGGATCTCAATTAGGTATGCAGGAAAACATGAATTCTCTAATACAAGAAAGAATGGAGTTTGTAGAGAAGGGAAAAGGGTTAGGGTTTATGGTGGTTGCAAGGATGTGGTGGTAGTTGGGTAATGGTGGGTCGTGGTGCGGTGGCATGGTATTAGGGTGGAGGAGAAAGCTGTTTATTTTTAATTTTTTATTTTTTGTCCTTCTTTTTCGATATTGTATTTTAATTTATCATTAATTTTCCTTTTGTGACTATTTAATCTAATTTTTATAACAAAACACGTGCCTATTTTTATTAGCTAACTATGCCACATGGGTTTGTCTATGTCAACTCCCGTTAGACATGTCAGCACTATTTTTATTAATTTGGACCGTAGGCGGCATCTAGGACTTAATTGAACAAATTTTAAAATTGTAGAAAGCTAATTAAATCATTTTGAAATGGAGGAACCAAATTGGACTCAAAATTAAAATAGAGGGGCCATAAATATAATTTAGCTTTATAACTTTCGTCTTGTAATTCATGCCAAACTCACTAAGATCCTTTATTTCAAATTTGGTCTATGTGATCAATGAGAATACAAGAAATGCATTGTTTCCATACATGCTTACGATACAAAACTCTTTAATCTACAATTTTGAATCACACAAGTGCAAGTTATTTTAATGATCTAGTCGTTGCAACTTTTAAATCTATCTAAAACATAACGGTTTTTATTATGAACATATCATAACATCAATTGGTTGGTCCATATATATATTTAACTTACATAAAAGATAATTATAATTAGGAACGCATTTTTATTTGTTTAATCAGAAAACTAAACAAAACACATTGACTAAATTCTAACTATATGGATCAAAGTGATTTTTTCTTGAAACTACAAAAAAGTAAAATTTTGTCGATTCATCAAAGTAAGCATTAGATGTACTCATAATTAATAGGTTGAATTGCACTTTCCCCATGAAATTGTTATTTAGTTTGTAAAGTCCACCATTTTGTGTAGATTTAAGCTCATTGCACCATGTAGTCAAACCAAATTTGCAAATAGCCTATTACATTTCAAATGAATAGTTAGATTTAGAGTTAATTGCTCTTTGTCCCATGAATTATTACATGTTTTACAATAAATCTTTTGAACTATTGAATTAGGCACATAACTCCTTTATTTGACACAATAACTAAATAACCCCTCACTATTTCAAATTAGTCATTAAATCAAACATTTTAATTCAAAACAGACCAAGTTTTTTTTTTATGTCTTTGTCTTTTCTATTTTTTATTTTTTTTTTGTTTTTTCTTCTACCAATTAATTAAACTCTCCATATTAATTCAATTTTAGTAAATATTTTGATAATAATGATACAATAATGAAAAAAAAATTAAGACTTTGACAAAAATATTATTTTTAAAACAATAACTTATATATGTGATTTATGTAAACGTGTAAAATAATATTAGCAAATATATGTTTAAATTAACTATTATCTAATAAATTCAAAGGATTTATATCTTGTCAATATATGCTAAAATTGAATTAAAATAAAGTATTAAATTTCATAGAAAATGAAAAAAAAATGTAGAAAGGGAAAACATAAAAAATGAAAAAAAAAAAAATGTAGAAAGGGAAAACATAAATAAAGAAAAAAAAAAAACTTATAATGAGGGTGATTTAATCTTTTTAGATTTATTATGTTAGATTTGATGACTAATTTAGATTATTGGTTTTTATTTACCAAATGTAATTTAAATAAGTGGATTATGTGCCTAGTTTGATAGTTTATGAGGGTTATTGCAAGAGTTTATAGAGTAAAGTGCAATCGATCCTTAAATTAATTTAACTAAATGTGAATAAAAAGTCTAACATAACCCTCTTAAATTTAAACTACTCACTAAAGAAAATAAGATATTCAGAAATTTTTTCATTTAATTTAAGAGTTCCAACTTAGACGAGAATAAGTAATTGTTAGAAAATTGCATTCAGAGGGTATTATTTTGAATGCTAGTTTTAACTTTTAATATGTTGTTCCCTTGCAATGTATATAAAAAATTAATCTTTAATTATAACTGAGGTTACCATTTATTACATATGATTAATGATGAATGAGAAGATTGGATTTGTTAGAAATGATAGATAGTTTGATGGAAAAAAGTGTAATTGATCCTAATTAATAATTATGCCTTTTTTAGGGAATCATTGATTATGAGGATAGACTTATATTTTTTATGAGGACCAAACTTATAATTATGCCTTTCTTGCAACTATTGATTATGAAGATGTAATTTATATTTTTTATCAGGTGTAAAGTTATTTAATTTTTTAGAAAGCTTAATATTTATTTGCAACAAAAATATTGGTCAATAAATAATTGCAATTATATCTCAAATTCAACTTTTAAAATGTTTAATTTTTATGCAACCGACCATTTAACTTTAAGAATTTTCTTCTTTCATTAGTGAGATTTGACTTTAAGAATATATAAAGTTTCCTACAAAGTAATATATAGTGTTAACTAAAGCAATAAAGTTATCAAGTTCTCTTATTTTTATTGTTGATGACTTGGTCACTTGGTGGTATATGATAAACTATGTAGAACGATAAAGACAAAGAAATTCACAAACAATTCTTGTATATTTCAAAGATGATCCAATTATACTTTACAATTCTATTTTTATACAAATCCCCCCTTAAACTGTCTTACCATAATTGTACATAGACTAACTTATCCAGCTCCTTTGCTAAATTGATTTATAAGAGAATCAATGTTTACACAAAACGTTGCCATTTGATAACGGCTCTTATCATTCTCCTTTCCTTGCACAAATCCTTGACCCCAAGGATCAAAGTCAAGGAACCTGGCCTTAATGAATAGAAATCTCCCAAGTAGCATATTCTAGGTTTGTGTTGTGTTATGCACTTTACTAACGTAACACACATATCGTTAACAAATAATAGAGTGATGAGTAGAAATCATTCCCACATTCAATTAAGTCTAACACTCATTAAGTACTAAAATTGACCAGTCCTAACTTTATCCAAACAAATAAAACTTTGAGATTGGGATTTATAACTAAACAAAACTAAAGCAAGTAAACTTAGGAAAGTGTGGAGAATACCTAGAATTACGACTTCCCTCAACAATTCACTTGCATTATTATTATCTTCTTATGCTTAGATAGGATACCAAATTATTAACCTAGGGTTCTTTTTCAATTTTAAGTATTTTTCGAGTTGCTTATGTTAATAACTCACTTAACCAATTCACTATATTTCTATGAGAATTGAATTAAGCAAGACTCATTAAGAAATGATCTAACTTGGCTATTCATGGCATGGAGGTAATTTCTATCCTAAATACGAATCAAATTCAAACAAGTGCTATCTTATTTCAAGGCTAACTAGATTTCCTTTGCCAAGGTTCCTCTAACTTACCACATTAATCTAAAAGATGGCCTATCAATTAGAAACATTAAGCAAAGAATAAGATCAATAACTTATGCACTAAACCGTAATCAATCAATAACATAAAACCAAGCTACATGTTAAGCTCCATTGCAATACTAGAAGTAAAACTACTCCATGCTACTTAGTGTAAACATGGATTCATGTTATACTTTAATCTTCAATCATCCAAGCTTCCCCTGCTCCTTGCATTCTTGATCGCCTCTTAATCTCAATAACTTCTTCATAAATTTGTACATATTGAATACCCAAGCTAATCCTTTTTAAATAGAATTTAAAACCCTAAATTTAGTCTAAGAATCATGTTGGTGTCACAGCCACGCTTTTCTGGCACCACAACACTGAATTTTGGAGAAGGGCATCACGTGGGGTGCCATGTTACATCCTATCTGGTTCCTAGGCTCTAATAAACTCTAACTGGTTCCGTTTTTGCACAATTATGGGTGTTGTGGAGTCTTTTTTCCGTGGCCATGGCGCCCCACACGTAAGAAATCCTCATTTGCTTCCAATTTGACTTCAAAGAGGTCTTCTCTTCAAACACACAAACTAAGTTAAGAATAAATGAAATACAAATTTAAAGGCTAAATCCTAAGCATACTTAACTAGGATTCAGCACCTTAATATGAAAAGAACTCAACTAAGTAAAACTTAAACTAAAACTCAAGAACATAGCAAATAATGTGAATCAAAAGGAACCATGTATTAAGTTTATTTCAAAGACTTATCACACCCCTAAACTTAAGGTTTTTCTAGACCTCGAGAAAAAATAAAACTAAAGCACAAACAAAAATGAGTAGCTAAACTAAAACATTAATATCTTCAACATGCTCTCAAAAGTTTCACATAACCTTTAACTACATGTCAACCATAGGTATCATTCAAATTCATGCTTCAATTCAAGAGCTGGCAATAAATTTAACTGAATTTCCAATGTGTGTGTGTAAAGATCTTTTAACAAAGGAATGCATGCAATCCCAACACATTTATGTTTATGTAAAATCCAACTTAACACTCATTCCCTATTAGTTTGCTTTTCAACTCTCTCTCCACTAATGTAGCCTCCCCTAAGTAAAGGATCATTAGGTTTTTAATAAGTTTGTAACGTAGGCTTGGGTAATGGTATGATAAAGGAACAACTTACCCTAAGCACATATATCACTCTAGACCCTTGAAGAGCCTTTTCTTTTCACAACCTAAGTAATGCCCACTTGGAATACTTTTTTCTTTCTACCACTTCATATATTTTTCTTTTTCTTGTTTTTCATTTTCTTTTGCCCAACACTTGTCACACCCCAAACATAATTATTTTATTATGAATATTGGGGTGATCAAAAGGCATAAACACATAATTTTTTTTTCTTTCAATAATTCCAACCTTTCATCCTTTTAAAAAAGGTTAGGCAACAATTTTATGGGTGTCAAATAAAACACAATATGGGGCTACTAAGGATATAATATAAATCATGGTAAGCTTAAAAAAGGCTCAAATGGTCAAAAGATAGTGCCTAAATCATGCTCTAATTTAGTTTTGTCTAGCATTTAGCCTCAAGAAAGAATCAAAAAAATTATAAGGTTCCTTACTAAGTATGGACTTTATAAACATAAATGGTGTCTAAATAAGCAAAATAATCCCAATAAAAAGATTAAGTGCATAATATATGTTAGAAATCGCATCCTACAATGCTACTAACTCAAGAAGAATGCCAAAAACATAAGAAAACTAAAATGTTATCATAGGATGAGGGATTCTTCATAAAAGCATAAAAACATCATGGCTAATGAAACCTAAAAAAAAAAGTACACCAACAAAACCCTCCCCCAAACATAAGACAAACATTGTCCTCAACGTTAAAATATAAAAAGGAATAAGGATAGAAAGAGTCCTTGGAATTGAAGCAAGGTGGAAAGCTCAATAATCCTAGGCCTTGTTGTATTTGAAGAGTCCAAGCTTGGTAGGATGTAAAAAATGATGTGCTTACAAAAGAAAAAAATAAACAACACTTAGTAGGAAAATTCCCCATAAGAACTAAAAGAAAAGAAAATCTTAGAAACTTGGGTTGCCTTCCAAGAAGCGCTTGATTTATAATGGTCACCTTAACTATTAGAATAGTACTCCTAAACAATTGGCTTTTGCCCTTAGTAGTTGTCATATAACACTATATATAGGTCTTAATTTAAAATTCCCTCAAGCTTAGCAATATTTGGAAGTACTTGGCACATGCGATCAATATCACTTAGCTTTGGAAATCTTGCTTGGTATGTGTAGAGGTATATGGTGGTGGAAGAGTTGGCCACATGGGATCTCTATAAATATAAAATTCAGTGGCTAATTTAGGTGGAGGAAGAGTTGGCCACATAGGATCTCATAGTTGTTCTCTTTAGTGGCTAATTTAGTTCAAGACGTTGCAGTTTTTCTTCTAAGGTTAAGTCTTGGGTTGCTTCCTCACTGTGAGAGTCTCCTTCTATACTCAATTGAGGTTTGTTAATTTGGTCATCTTGGATTTCGTTATGGACTTCTTTTTCTATGACCAAATTTGGCTCAATAGGATGGGTACCATGAATTTTCTCATGTGATTCTTGAGGAAAAAGATTTTGTACCCAATCTTGAGACATTATTATATTCTCCTAGTTTGGTGTAGGCTAAACCTCACTTTGTGTAGGTTCACTCTTGAAAATGCTAGGATAAGTCAAGGTCTCCAACATCTTATAGGCTTTATCATCTTTTAGATTCACGAACACCCCACCAACTAGCTTATTAACCACTTTCCTTGTCATTTCACATAGACCATAGTAAAATATATCAGTTAAAATCATTTTGGCAAGTGGATTTTGACACATGCTCAGTAGATAGTTGAACCTCTTCCAAGCCTTTAGGCATGATTTCAAGTTGGATTGAATAAAACATGAGGTGATCCATTCATTGCATATCTTCAATGTACCTTACAAAATAAACAATAAAATTAAATTAAAAAAATAAAAGGAAAAAAATTGAATTAAAACTAGAATCAACTAGTATTAATATTAACAATGTTAGACTAATTCCCTGGCATGGTACATGAGTTATTTATCTTATTCTATGCATAATGCTTCTAATTGACTGACCATCTTTTATGTTGATTTGGTAACTTAGAGGAATCTTGACGAAGGAAATCTAGATTTAGCCTTGAATAAGATGGCACTTGTTTGAATTCATTCACATGCTTGTTTGAATTTGATTCATATGTAGGATAAATACACCTTCATACCTTGAGTAGCCAAGTTAGGTCTACTCTTAATGAGTCTTGCATAACTCAATTCTCATAAAAATATAGGGAATTGGTTTAGTGAGATATTATTATAAGCAACTCAAGAGATACTTATAATTGAATAAGAACCCCATTTGGCAATAAATAACATACTATGTATATATATAGTCTCTATGTTTGATGATTTTGTTAAACTTTTTCTAAAGATCCAACTCAGAAACTGAGTTTGCCTTACAACAAGGGATCCTGCAAAGAACAAGAAAGACAAAATTGTGAAAGAAATTCACAAACAATTCTTGTAGATTTCATAGATGATCCAACTGTACTTTACAATTATTTTTATATACAAATCCCTCCCTTAAACTGTCTTAACAGAATTGTAAATAAACTAACTAATCTAGCCACTCCATTATATTGTTTTATAAGAGAATTAATCAAAACACTGTTGTTTGATAATGACTCTTATCAATTCTCCCTTCCTCGAATAGATCCTTGACCCCAAGGATTCATGTCAGGGAACCTGGCTTTTAGTGACTAGAATTCCTCGTAAGTAGCGTCTAGACGTGTCTTGGATCGATAAATCAGCAACTGGACTATAGGCTTCTTGTTCCTTTTTATCATCCTTTTGTTCAGTTCAGCAACAGGTTCTAGTAACATCTAACCATCTTCATTAAAACTTAGGAGCTGGGCTTGCATAGGATGGTTGCCATACTACTTCTTCGTAAGGAAACAAGGAACACATTATGGATTCATGTTGTTAGTGGTAGGTCCAGTGTATAAGCTATCTTTCCTACCTCCCTTGTCACCTGAAATGGCCCATAGTATCTTGTTGCTAACTTGTGGAAATTAGAAATTGATAGAGAATGTTGTCTACTTGAACCTTCATCCTATTCTGAGTCTTCTTCATGTTATCTTTAAGAAGCTAGAAGATGGAATCTCTGAGGATCAAAGACTTGTTAACTGCATTATTTTGTGTATCTCCACTTACATAAGGAATATGGCATGGGGGATCCTGTCCAAATACTCACTTATAAAGGCTCATTCCTATAGCTATATAATAGTTGGTGTTGTACTAGTATTTAGCTAAAGGTAGCCATTTAGTCCACTGCCTTGGGCATTCTCTTGTAAATAATCTCACATATGGCTTCAGTGTCTAGTTGAGCATTTTTGTCCAACCATCATATTATGGGTAATAAGCAGTGCTGTGGTTCAATTGCACATGCTACAACTTGAAGAGTTCCTTCTAGAAGTTTGGGAAAAAAAAATTAGAATCTCTGCTAGTGAACATATCGACAAGTAGCCCATGTATTTTGTAAATGTTTTCCATGTATCTTGTGTAACAGTCAACGTGATGTGTGGGTGTTTCAACCCAATAAAATGGCCAAACTTGGATAGCTTGTCAACAAGTACTAGTATGCTTGTGTGTTTGTCTGAACTTAGTATGCTTGTATGTTTGTTTGAACTTGGCAACTCATCAATGAAATCCATTGAAATGGAAGACCATAATCTATTGAGAAGGCTATAGAAGACTAGGATATGCCTGAGTTTCAATTTTGTATCTATGGCATGTATCATAACTCCTAATGAAAGACCTAACCTCTTTTTGGATTCCCTTCCAACCAAAGACACCTTGAAGCCTCTTCAGAGTTGCTTGAACACTAGAGTGACCACTACTGGATTGGAGTTAAAGATTTTTAGTAAATCTATTCTTAACTGTAGTATTTAGAAACCCCAAAGTCTTCTTGTTCTAGCAATGCGTTGATACTTCTCAACCTTTTTATCCTTGTTAGTTATTAGCAATCCTTTTTAATATATATGTACTAACTATTGATATGGATATACATTCCACTTCCTAGTCTTGTTGTGGTATTCTTGACAGTGCATCAACCACAATATTCGCTTTTCCCTATTTGTACATAATAGTGTTGTCCATCCTATCAATTTAGATAGCCACATTTGCATAATTGGGTTGTATTCTTTCTGTTCAAGCATAAACTTGAGTACGTGGTAATTAGTTAGGATTGTAAATTTCCTGCCTAGCAGATAATGTTTCCACTTAGTAATAGCATAGGCTACTGCTATAAGTTATTTTTCATATATGGACAGTGCCATGTGTTTTGGTCTAAGGGCTTTGATCCAAGGGCCTTGCTTAAGAAAGCTAAAAGCTAGCCTTTCTTTAACAAGACAGTCCTTTTCCCACCACACTAGCATCGGTTTCAATGGTAAAGGGTTCTTAATAATTTAAAAGTGCCAAGTTAGGTCCTTAAGGCATCAACGTCTTAAGTTTCTAGAATGCTTTACTGCTTGTGCATTCCAAGAGAATTTACTTTTCTTGAGGAGTAAGGTAAGTGGTCTACTAATTTTTCCATAATGTTATATGAAACTCCAATAATAACCAGTAAGGCTCAGAAATCCCTTCAAAGAAATTTAGGTTGTGGCCACTTTTTCTCAAGATCTGCTATAACTCCTCTTTCATTAATGAAGTGCCCAAAATACTTACCCTACTGACTGCTAAGTGTACTATTACTCCTTTTGGAAAAAAAGTGTGGCTTCTTGGAATTTGCAGTACTTCTTTGATGTGCACCAATTGGTCTTTCCACTTCTTGCTACATATCATAATATCGTTTATAAAAAAAGGCACATACTTCCTCAACAAGGGTCTGAAAATGTTATTTGTCAAACCTTAAAATATAGCATGTGCATTTATGAGTCCAAATGGCATTACTGTTAACTCATATAAACCTTCATGAGTCCTAAAAGCTGTCTTATGGATTTCTTCCTTTCTCATTCTAATTTGATGATTTCTAGTTTAGAAAAAACCTTAGAAGCAAATATGTTATCCAGTAGTTCTTTAATTAAGGGAATTGTAAATTTATTCTTCACAATCATTTAATCCAACCTCTTGTAATCCACAAAGAATCTCAATGAGTCATCTTTCTTCTTTACCAAAGGGAGAGGCAAAGTCACATGTACTGGTTCTTATCACTGGATTGTGTAGCATCTACTTCACCAGTTTCTCAATGATGTCCTTTTGTAATTGACCATACATATATGGTCTTTGTTTGATAGCTTGGGACCCTTCCTTCAAGGTAATAATATGGTCAAAGGACTTAGAATATGGTAACCTTTTTGGTTCCTCAAACACATCCAAGAATTCCTTAACCATATTTGACTCAATGGAATTGTCTACTCCTTTTCCCATTTCTATTGACTAGAATTGAATTCCATAAAACCCACTTTTACTATAGCTATTGTTTACTTGTACCAACATGGCTTGCTTGCCAAGGTGGCATCTTCTTTACCTTTCTATGTTATGGTTCGTACAAAATTGCCTTGTAGTACCACCATGCTTCCTTGACATTTAAAACTCATGACCAGTTGCTTTAAATTCCAGTGAATATTCCTCAATGTAGATAACCATCGTATTCCTAAAACACCCTATAGTTACCTAAGTGCATAAATAAAAAATCTACTAAAAATGTTGTTTTCCCCATCATCCAATGTAGTTGTTTGAAAACATTGGTAACCTTAACCTTGCTACCATTGGCCACCACTAATTTAAAGGCTATGTTGTGTTTTCAAACTAGTCTCTTGATAACAATTGTATCAATAAAGTTGTGTGTGCTACCACTATTAATAAGTACCAATATGGATTACTTCTTAACAAACCCTAGTACTTTCATGGTCTGGTACCTACTTCCCCTTTGGAATTGAATATTATAGCCTGTCAAGGCATGAATAGGGATGCCTATCTCATTTTCTTCTACTTCACTCTCTACTCTAAGATTATTAACTTAGTTTGTGCATTTTGAAGGTATAATTTAACAAGGACCTTTATTTGAAGTCAAATTTCAAGAGGATTTGGTGTAGCGCTCATCGAAGGCCATGGCTTTGGAAAGCTGAGGCCATGGCACCCAAAAAGAAGTTCCATGGTGCCTGTGGCTGAGGAGGTAGAACCGTGGTGCCTAAAAAGTAACGCCACGATGCCTAATGTAACACCTTATAAATTAAGACACATACTATATTGGTATTGTCTCCAAGTTCAACTTAGAGAATTGAGTTACTATTGTACTAGTTTCATTACCAAGTTATTTACTAGTTAACTTGTTTAATTGGAGATTATTTTATGGTTTCCTTCCACTTCTAAAAGTTTGTGTCCTTATTTATAAACTAATTTGCTTGATTCCTTTATTTACTAAATTAGCTTACCAAGTTTCCTTTAACTTAATTATTTACATTCCTTATTCACTAAGTTTATCAACTATACCATTTCTGAGGTCACCTTATGAACTCTTTATTCATTATTCAACTTGTGTTACATATATCTTGTTAACCATTTAATTCATTATCCAATTACTTCACAAGTTCTCAATATAAATGTAATTGAAAATATTTTTTCATTGTACATTAATTATACAAGTTTGATTATCACTTTCCTACTTTAGACTTATACATGAAATATATGTTTAGAAGTCCTTTATGAATACAACCTGAAATTTACTCTCAATAGCTAACCCCCCACATTAACATTTCCATTCCACAATTTGACACAATCCTAAAAGTTGCATGGAAGTCTATCCTTTATATACAAAGCAACAAGTACAAGCCCTTCGTGCTTTGCCATCTTACTCCATTTGCTGCCCATAGCCAAACATGCCATCTAGAAAGTATTTCTATAAATAAGAATGAGATACAACCATCTCAGTACGTAAGGATGTAATGCAAGATGTGAACACTTAAATATGTCTCTTATTATAGCAAGTACCCTAGTCACATATTCATAGTAGTTATACATATAACTAAGTCACCATTACTTGCATGAACATCCAGCAAACACACACAAGACACAAAAAAGGCAGAGTAGAGAAAACAGAGTTCTACCTTTGCCTACATGCCTAAATACCACTCCATCCCTTCAAACAATTGAAACCAAAGCACAAAAAGCTTTCCTTAGATATTTTATACATTTCTTCTTCACATTCAATTCCTAATTTTGACTCTAAGACCTCTAAAACCAAGTTACACAAAACTAGATGAACATGCAGAGTCAGAATTAAATCATTAACTTCCAAGATTTTCAGATTATACAATACATGCAACTAGATCCTAGGAAGGTCCATAATTGTCCCTTAATGTGTTAGAACTAATTCATCTTTAGACACCATTGGTTGATTCAGTCCAGAAACCCATACAAAGTCCCATGGTCTAACTGGAGCATACATGCAACTCCTAATAGAACCCAGCATTGACTTCCAATTGATCCAGATTTTACATAACCTAAAACAATATCTTGTACAGCTCTAGAATTATTCTTCAAGATATCTGGAATAACTTACTTTTAGAACGCATCGGCTAATTCAGCCCAAAACTCCCTGAAAGCAACCTGGATTGATTAAGCTTACATAATATCCACTTGAACCCAGGAGCATTCCAATAGGTCTAGTTCTTCCTCAACTTCTTTCTAGCCCATGAAACATTTCAGAAATTCTCCCAAGACCGAAATTTATTGGTTTTCTTTAATAATCTACTCAAGATAACTACTTTAAGTCACACAATTCTATCAATTTTCCAAACCCATGGTAGATAGTAGCAAGGCTCTGCCTAGCTACTCTTTAATTTCTTACATTAGAAATAAAGAATGAGAAGAGAATGGAAGTGCATGTTTTTATGGACATGGAAATGCACATTGCAGCAACTACATGTTGCTTTGTTTCTATTTGCCACCTAGCTGCTTAAGTGGCTAAGAACTAGCCACAAAGCATGATGTAATGACACCTAGCTGCCTTTGTCGCAACTACTTAGTTACTAATCATGGGACAAATTACCACTAAGGCCATTGATAACTCTTGGAAATATAGTTATTTTACATCATTTTACTTATATTATTTTACCTATATTCCAGAGTTTTAGTTGGTTTTGCTCTAGTTCTTAGTCAAATCCTAGTTGAGTCCTTGTCGTATTAGGATCTTGAATTCTAGTTGATTTAGGATTTGATTAGGTGTTTTATATAAGTTCTTACTGATATTAACTTAGTTTGTGTGTTTGAAAGGTTTAATGCTTAAAGACATCTTATTGGACATCAAATTAGAGGTGAATTTAGGCTCAAAATTGCTAAACAGCATGTTGCTGCTAGAAGCCCTTGCACTAAGGTGCCTAGAAGATGAGCATTGAGGTACCAAGACATGGGAGCCGCGGAGCCATAGCCACTACAAGACTCCTCTATTTTGTCAATTTTGGAGGTTGTGGTTCTAGGATGTTGCAGTCGTAGCACTTGCTAGATTCCTTGTCCGAATTAAAGTCAAATTAAGGGTTTTTGAAGCTTATAAAATAAGGATTAACATGGGGATCAAGGAGAGAATTGGAGAAACAATTAAGCTAAGACTTTCTAGAGAAAATAAGGCTATCAAGAGTGGAAGAAGGTAAGAGGAGTTTGGATGTTGAAGATTGAAGACTGAGAACCTACCAATTTTCTATTATTCTACTCTTTTTTTACTTTTTTTGTATTTCTTTGATGTCTACATTATTTGAGTTCATGTCTACACTAGGTGGCATGAGCTAAATCATTCTCTAGGATTACAATTAAACTCAACATGTAGCTTGATGGTTTTTATTATTTATTGATTGCTTAGGGTTTGGTATATGATTTATCTATTCACTCTTTGCTTAATGATTATAGTTGATTAGCTAGCAATTATATTGATTAGGAATTCCTAATTTAACTTGGAAAAATGAATTAAGGATTAGCCTTGATGAAATAGCACTTGTTTGAATTCATTCACATGATTGTTTAAATTTAATTCATATATAAGATAGGAATATACCTATATGTCTTGTGTAGCCAATTTAGGTCTAATCTTAATGAGTCTTGTTTAACTGAATTCTTATAAGAATATAGTGAATTGGTTAAAGTGAGATATATATTTATAAGACATAGGAATATCCCTATAATTGAATTATAAACCTAGGTTAATAATTTGATACCATAGCTAAGCATAATAAGATAATAATAAGTCAAGTGAAGTGTTGAGGGAAATTGTAATTCTAGGCCTTTGTCTATTGAAGTCTTTAAGTTTAATTTTTCGTTAGTTAGTTTTAGTTTAAATTAGGCATTTCAACTATAATTCGTTTGTTTGAATAAAATTAGGATTATGTTAATTTTAATACTTAGCTAGATATTAGTGACAATTTCTCGTTGGATCAACACTTTACTTAATCACTATATTACTTGAGGACGATTCTTGTGCTTACTTAAGTAAACTCTAAGTCAAATTGTTGGTGTTGCTGTCAGGGAATTGTTATACTAATATTAATATCGAGCAATCTTAGTTTTAATTTAGATTCTTTTATTTATTTATTTTATTTCTTCTATCTTTTTATTATTATTATTTTTGTTTGTTTTGTGAGGTACTCTAAAGATGTATACTCAATATTTCATCCTCATATGTTTTGCTCAATTTGACTTAGAATCATTCCAAAAGGCTTGGGAAAGGTTCAACTATCTGTTAAACATATGTCCAAATCACAACCTACCAAATTGGTTTCAACTACAAATTTTTTACTATTATTTGTGTGAAACGACAAAAGAGATGGTTAATAGGCTAGCTCGTGGAAGTTTCATAAATCTAAAAAAGGACAAAGCTTATGAGTTCTTGGAGAATTCGATCTATCCCTTCAAACTCATGAGTAAGTCTACATCAAGTGAGAATGAACCTACACCAAATGAGGAGCCTATAAAATTGTCTTAAGAATGGGTACAAAGTTTCCTTCCACCATTTATTCAATTCTTAGAAGTTAAATCACATAAGGGAGTTCATGGTGCCTAACCTATTGACCATATTTTGGTCATAGAAGAAGAATTCCATGATGAAATCCAAGATGACGAAATTATTGAACATTACTTTGTTATAGAAGAAGACTCTCACAATGAGGAAGCAACTCAAGACTTGATCAAAGAAGAAAAAGCACAAAGTCTTGAGCCTAAATTGGTCACTAAATTCTACATATGTGAATATCCTATAGTGGCCTACCATAGCATCATACCTCTACACATACCAAGCATGTTCTACAAGTGCAAGTGATATTATGCGTAGGTACCAATTACTTCCATATATTGCCAAGCTTAAGGGCATCTTAATTCAAGACCCATATATAGTGCTATCTGACACTTACTATGGGCAAAAGTCGCTTGTGTAGATGCACTGTTCCAATAGTCAATATAACAACTATAAATCAAGCGCTTCTTGGGAGGCAACCCAAGTTTTTAAATTTTTGTCTTTTTCTTTTTAATTTATGTTTTAGTTCTCATTAAGTGTTGTTTAATTTGAGCAGGAATATCATTTTTTACCTCCTTCCAACTTAGGTGTTATAAGGATGAAGATTAGTGAGCTTTCTGCTTTGCTACATTAATAGTGAGTATTTTTTTTTATCCTTGTTCCTTTATATTTTTCTCATTGATTTTAATGTTCGTCTTAAATTTGGGGGAGGGTTTTATTAGTGTACTTGCTATTTTTAGTCTTTTGCTTAAGATGTTTTATGCTTTTTTGATGATTTCCCTGTCCAATGATAATATTGTGGTTAATTGTGATTTTATTTTTTGAGAAATTATGGGCATGATGTGAGTTTATGTTAAATTCTTGTATTAGTAACATTGTTAAGATGTGATTTCCAAAATTTATGCATTTGATCTTTTGCTTAGAATGACATTTATTTAGAGACCGTCTCTGTTTAGAAAGTTCATGTTTAGTTTAAAACACTAGAATTTGTTTGATCCTCTCTTGTGACAAACTTGATATGAAACGATAAATTTATGAGTATTTGATGTAAAGGGTTTGGTATGTGAAAACATAGTTATGTATTTGTTTGAAAATGTAATGTAGTATGAATTTTTCTTTGATGTTCTGTATTTTCTTAAAATATAAAGAAATGATTATGTTCGTAGTTATTACGCATTGTTAGTGTGAGATTTGATGTTTAATTTGAAATAAATTATTTGTGATAAAACTAACTATATATAGATATAGGTTTTTTGATGAAAAATTGATATGTTTTTGTTTAGAGAAATTAACATGAACCGATTTGCGAAATAGAATGATTTGTTTATGAATTGGTTTGTCTATGAGAAAATTAGATGAAATGATTTGATTATATAAGTGGATTTGAACTTTATTGTTTTGAACATTACTGTGTAGTTATTTATGAAAAATTAAGAGAAAATGATATGAGAATATATAGTCTTTTACGAACTTGTTCATTTTGTTTCGGAAAGTGATTATATTAAAGATACAACCCACTTGTATCGGGGGTATTTCATGTTTAGCTTGGAATAAGATATTTTTGAATGCATCTTTTATTGTTTTATGAGAAGAAATAATTTGGTTTGATGGAACTTGGTTTTTGGGAAGAAATCTTATCAAAATACTGAAGCTAACGATGTTTTTGTTAGCCTTGGTGCACCTTGGTTAGACCTTAGCTAGCAGGGGTGATGCTAGCCCCATGCTTGGCCAAGCACGTGGATTTGAATTGTTTAGATGTGATGAGATTGATATGGATTTGGATGCCTAGTCAGTAGGGCTGATGCTGACCTTTGGTTCGTTTGCCCATTGGTTCGTTTATGACATTCCATCTTGGAATCCTCCATGTTTAATGTTTTACAATTGTTTTCTAAATTAAATATTCAAATAAAGCTTTATACTTATAGTTTAACAAAAGATTCTTTAAAGTAAGAGGTATTATAAAACATGTCATTTTTATGTTTCTTGCTTCCTAAATTCTTCACGAGTTTTAAACAAATTATTCCTATAGCTATTTTTATTATGTTTTTATGTCAGCTTTGTACAGTTAGTTGTTTACTTAATTAAATGATTTTCACCTAATTTTTTTAACTTTTAATAAGTTCTGTGTTTAATTTTTATAAGAGATTTGAAATATATTTGTAGTTATTATATTTTTCTTTGTGAATACCTTAGTGAAGTGAGCATTAATGACTGATAATATATTTTAGAATGGCAATTAATGGTTTTATTCAAATTTATTGAATTTCCTGAGCCAGGAAAAAGAATGAGAACAATGAGGTTTTATTTGAAAAATTGTGAAGTAATTTTGTAAAACTAGTGTGGAGTATAAGTACCTTTGATAGTAGATTTGTTATTTAATGGGGTTGTATATGGGTAATACAAATTTTGGTGGATTCTTCTTATATGTGAATTGATACTGTTTATCGACTATATAATTTGTTAAGGTTGAATTCTCTGGTGGATTATTGCAAAGGAATGTTCTTTCGAATTATTTATTGCGAGGATGTTGGGGTGGTTTTGATAAGAAGTATATTTGGTTTACAAGTTGATAATTTTCTTGAGTTTATATTGTTAATTTATTTATTTTATAGGTTGTAGTTCAAAGTGAGAGTTTGTTTAGAATTGAGGTAAATTATGGACCTATGGAATATATCAATTGGTTGTTGTCATTGAATTTTTTAGGAAGTTTTAGATCGCTTGCTAATGCTAGTGGAGGGGGTAACTTTCTTGGTTACATGATGCAATTCAAGACAACTATGGTTTGAATTTGAGTTGGTTAGGTAGAAGTACTAAGGTTGTTAATCTTTTGAGGTCCAATAATATCATATTAGCTATCCAATTAGGTGGGTGGAATCTAGAACTTTAGATTGAGAATTTGTTCTTGGTATTTGGAGGCTTAATTGATAATACAAGTTTGTATTTTAGTAGAGGTTTCATTTTTGGAATCATCATCTAGTAATACAAATTCAGGCTTGTGATGTTCGGTTAGAGTAATAGGTAGCTAGAGTCTAAAGAATGTTTACTAGTTAAAATGTCAGCTTACAAGAAATTTTGGAAATCATGAATATTTCTTTTCGAGATGGTCTTCAATGATGGGATTTACATTTTTTTTAATTTATTAATAGATCACTTTTAGGTTCTGGGTGTAGGATTATACACTATAGCTCTTAGGTTCCAATAATTTAGTATGTTTGAACTTTTCCCTTTTTAATGATCGTTAAGTTGGTTGAGGTTCTGGATTATATCATTTAGAATTTTATTTGTTTCATAAGATTTAGATTTGATCAAAATGAGCTTGAGGTAAGCATTTAAGGTTCACTTCTTCAGTGATTGAGGTTTGGTACTCTCAGCACCATACTAGGGATTTCCTTTGAAATTAGACTTGTGAACCTTGATAAAACTAAGAATGATAGAGAATTTTGCTAAATTGTTATATTTTGAAAATTAAATAAGTGTGTTTCCTTAAACATTCTTATAATCTACTATGGAATTTTTTGTAGGATGCATCATTTGTTAAATGTGCATATCATGTTTTAATGCATAAAATTTTTCGTCGTTTGTTTGTTCCCAATCATATGTTGTATTTGCCAACTCACTGAGCTTGTTAAAGCTCACTCCACTATTTTTCCCTAGTTTTGCAGATTCTTGGCCTGAGCATATTTTCATTTAAGATCTAGTGCTAGCAATTGTTCCTGCTAGAACTTGATATTCTATTATTCTTTTAGTGTTGCTATGCAATTATACTAGATCAGCGAAGGTTATTATCTAGTTTTTTTTTCTTTCTTTTTTTTCTTTCAATTGTTATGTTGTCTATTTCTTGTACTTTGATATTAATTTACGGCTAGCTTGAGCTAAGGTGAACCTTATCTTACCTTAGTTCTTGCGCTAGTCATGGCCCAAGTTTTGGGTCATAACGCTTATGTAAAGAAATCATTTAGGAACCTTGGAGTGTAAATATTGACCTTCATGTAAATACAATGAAGATTGAATGAGGAGTTGGACATCCTCTTAAGAATATTCTGAGTTTTCTTAATTTTTCTTACTTAATGAATTACAGGGCTTGGCTTGTGCAGAATATCTTAATGGAAATGATACATAATTTTGAATTGGAATTTTACTTCAAGTCATTTACCATAGTCTTAAGTAATCTGAATCATAGTAAAGGAAATTGGACATGGATAAAAAGCTTGATAGTAGCTAAATTGAATTCTTGCCAAATTAACAAGAAAGTGTAAAAAAATTTAAGTTTTATTAACTTAGACAAGTAGGAAACCTCCTACTAATTCTTATACAGATTGATAAAAAGAAAGAAAAGGAAGTAAAGATTCATATTACATAGAAATCAAACTTCACAAGTAAATGAAATTCTCATTATATTGTTTACAAGGAACTATAAATTCACAACTTCATTTGACTAAACTTGTTGATGCTTCCATGCTGCACAAATTGGACTTCTTGTAAGGTAAGGTGTGACATTTTTGGTATAGAGCAATGTCTGGGACATTGCAAGGTAGACAAGGGTCAATAGGAGAATTGGCAGTACTATGCATGAGTTTCCTACTTGTAAAATGTTGCCATTGTGTTCAATGTGTTAAATTTCTAGTTTTATGTGCACTTTATGTGGGATTGGGTCAAGGGTATATAGTAAAGGTAGATAGTAGTATAATTTACTTAAGCTTATACTAAAGGCGTGTTGTGTTGCATTCCAGGTTGGCACCTGAGAAGAGGACTCAAAATGACATTCTAGAGGGCATACTCAATGCCTTAAAGGGAGTGACAAGGGTACTAAGAGAGCAAACTGAAGCTCACGTGGCTATGGCTGCAGAAGCTACAACTGCTGCAGCTACCTTGTAAGGGAATATGGACATTGGACCAAGGCCAAAGGAGGCAGGAGCTTTAATGGACTATTTTAGGAAGGCTTATTGAATGTTTAAGGCTACAGCTGAGAATGGGTTTCACTAATTGGAGAGAGTTTTAAGGTGATGGGTTGTGAGGATGATAACAAGGTGGTGCTAGCTATTTACATGCTTAAGGGTGAGGTTGATTACTAGTGGAGGAGTGCAGAGAGATTGATGATGGCTAGAGGAGTAGACTTGACATGGGAGAACTTCAAGGAGGCTTTTTATAGAAATTATTTCCCAAACAATGTGAAACAAGACCTAGAGACTGAGTTTAATCAACTACAATAAGGGAAGATGAGTGTGGCAAAATATGAGAACAAATTTGAGGAGCTATCCAAGTTTTCCACCTTTCTTCAAAGCATACATTGAAGTGAAATTGAAAGTTTTAAAGCCTATAAAAGAGGGACTGCCTTGAGGATTTAAGAGACACAATTAGAAACACAAGCTAGCAACCGTTTTTCTAGAGTATTAGAGCTTGTCAATGGTGCTAAGAAACAAGAGGAGAAAAGATCATAGGATCTTGAAGACCGACAAGCTTTATAGCTTTCTCGATTTCTACTCCTTCTTTAGGTTAAGCCTTGAATGAACTAGCACTTATTTGAATTCAACACATGCTTTAAATTTGATTTGTGTATAGGATAGGAATATACCTATATGCCTTGTGTAGCCAAATTAAGTCAAATATTCATGACTTGTTTAATTTAATTCACATAGGAATATAGTGAATTTATTAAGTAAGATATATTTATAAGACATAGGAATATGCTTATAATTGATTAAAACCCTGGGTTAATAATTCTTTGTCATAACTAAGCAAGACAAGATAATAATAATTTAAGTCAAGTATTGAGGGAAGTTGTAGTTCGAGGTTTGTCTTCAGTTTATTCTTGCGTTAATTTTCTTTTAGTTTATAATTAGTTCAAAATCTATTCAAATTTTAGTTGTTTGAATAAAATTGGAATTGCTAATTTTAATACCTAGCATAATCTTTGAAAACTCCTCATGAGAACGATACTCTACTTACTCTATATTACTTGAGGATGATATGTGCACTTGCATAGGTGGAATCCATATCAGGTATCTACACTCTACTTAATCACTAGATTACTCAAGAACGATACATGCACTTGCGTAAGTAAAATCTATATCAGCCATATTACTCTTAAGTTTCCATGGAAATATATCTTCATGTTATTTTATCATTTCAATCCAATAGATAAATTATAATTAATGTAGCACATATCAATTGAACCATAACTAGAATTACATGACATTTACATAAAGCACATAGATTTCTCATCCACTTTAATGAATTAAATGTCTTAATTTACACAATAAATTAGTACATATGATACATGTACCTATTAGTTTTTCAAACAAACATATTGTTATATGCATTTCTCTAGCTCAAGTTATCCTAATTTGAGCATTGAAAGGTCTAGCTGCCATACATCTATTTCCAAAATTTGACCTAACTTTGATAAATTATTTAGACTAATCCAGAAGTCCAAATATTGGAAACAATATGTCATTTTAAAGCTTCATGAGTATAGTTTAAAATTCATCTAGCCATGTTACATTTAGACAAATATATCTCCAGATATGAACAATTAAGCAACTATAGGTCCAATCTGCCAACAAATCAACAAATGAACAATCATACTTCGTTTTCCTTTTAGACTCATTCTTGCTTACAACCAATAAATCATACTGTCACATCCTCAAATAAAGGTATGACCGGTCTGAAGAGTGAATAGCCAAACCCCCGTAACCTAGAATAATTATTTACAATGCACAACTAACTCTTAAACAAATTACAGCTAAGACAAGAAAGCTTTACTGAAATTAAATCATGATCTGGTTATTAAACATATACTATTTATTGAAAATTCAATAAAGGATTTCTATAAAGTAAAAGATGCCATATAATACATATAAATAATCCTATTTATAATGCACTAACAACCCACAATATTACAGTATACAATGGAACTGTGCTCTTAACAACCCATTAAATTAACACAGTTACTTCAATATATATACAGTAATGCATAAAGCCCTAAGTGATTGTAAATATCACCCTACATAGCAATCAAATCATATAAAGCAAGCAAAGGGCCAACAAGTAACTCAGCCCCACACAACAGTATCACCCCCCACCTGGCATTTACGCACCCGCATAATAGATTAATTTTCGTATATAATCTATTCCACCGGGGCTGAGCACTTAAATTTTTTAAATACATTTGTCAGAATTATAATATCTCAGGATTTCAAATGAAAATATCCTAAGTGCACTTAGATTTATATTTCGGATATTAACAAAAAAAATTCTCAAAAAAATCTCGCTTTATTGGCCCTTATCAACCACAATCAATATCAATTAAACATAATTCAAATAAATGACTAAAATATTGTATTTGCTTAATTAATTAATTAATTTAATTTAGCACACCTACTGAACACACATCCAATTGCACATCATAATCTGGCAACTACAGTGCACATAATTCACTTACTAGGCTGAAGGATGCGCCAATTCGTCTAGCTTACGATGGTGTCGAATTATCCTTGACATGCTCCAAAGCTAAAAATCACCAATTCATATAGTATATACCTATCAAGAATTCAATATAACTTTTTAATTCCAAGCTATACATATTTTAGATATTGATTTCCAATTTAACTTATTACCTATAAGTCGTTAAACTTACAATGTACAAATTTCAAATTTGTATACTTAAATTCTAGATTTCCTAGTCCAATGGCCCTGTATAACCATTGCATGTATCTACTACTTTCTTTAAACTTTTATGTAACATTTATACCTCTCCTAACTTCTTTTACTACATATTCTTAATAACACAACTAGCTTAGACTTTAATTCAAAGAAAATTTAAACAATATACCTAATTCAGGTTACCCAGCTTAGGAGAGTTTCTTTTTTTATTTTCTCCTCTAGCCATGTCCCAATTAAGCCACAAATAAACCTCCAAATTCAGTTTTCTTAATAATCAAAAGCAAGAGGAAGTCTTCATTAAATTGATAATCAAAACAGGGGACAACCATTTAGAATTGAAATAGTCCACACACACTTTGGCAGCTGAAATAGAGTAGATGGAAGCTATCCACATAACCCTTCCAACCTTACTCTTTCTTATGAAAAAGCTTGTGAGATTTGCTAGCAACAAGAGGCGTACACACCACTGAAACAAGGCAATTCTGCCCTCACGCCTACTGCTATCTTTACTACCCCACAACTCTACCAAGTTTACCCACACACACTTCACTACTACCTTCTTCACGGCTGCCCTCCTTTAACCCTTAGACAAATCAAAATTTCAGCCAACTTATAGTCATGAAAACAGGGGTTGAATATTTACCAAAGCCTTCCCCTATTGAACTTCCTTATAGCTACACAAACCACAAAATAACCAAAACGGTAAGGAAGGAAGAACGACAACTCTTGGGGCATTGATTTCTCGGCTAGACCAGGAAGAAGAATGAAAGGAATTCTAATCTTGTTGTGGCAGTGGAAGAACAAAAATGAAAAGAAAAATGGAAGGAAATAAAACACAGCCACAAATTAAGAAGGAGGAGGAATAAAAAATAATAATAAAAGAATAAAGCTAAATAAAAAAAATGTATCAAAGCTCACATACCTAAAAATTTGTGGCTACAAATTACTTATGAGTATATATTTATATATATAAACTCAATTATTGTTTTATACCTTATGATATGCATAATTAATTTTATTTACTAATATACTTTAAACTCTAAACTCCGCCAGAGGTTACTCTGCCAGTCCCAGGCCCGGATAAAGGAGGAGGGTTACGATAAGTTGACAGCCAGCATAAAACTAGTCAAACCCTATGATGATGAATCCTACAGAATATTCGTTGGGGAGTAACCCTCTTAGCGACGTGTTGCATCGAATCCCGGGTATAGTGAGAAATGAGCAAGGGTTAGGTTGTCACATCCTTGGTGGTGCGCCACATTGGTGCTTGGGTGTGGTGCAAAATGAGCAAGAGTTCTCGCATCGAGGGCAGGTGCGGGTAAAGAAGCTAGTCCAGGATAAGATGTGCATAGCTACTTGGAACATAGGGACTCTTACTAGTAAATTGAGAGAGCTTGTAGATATTATGAGTAGAAAGAGGATTAATATTGCTTGTTTGCAAGAAACTAAGTGGGTAGGAGAAAACGCTAGAGAGATAGAGAGAACAGGATTCAAGATGTGGTATATCGGTAAGACTATAAATAGGAATGGAGTGGCAATTATTGTAGATGGAAATTTAAAGGACGAGGTTATTGAAATCAAGAGAAAAAGTGATAGAATAATTTTAGTGAAATTGATGATACACGAGGAGGCCTTTAATATCATTAGTGCTTATGCTCCACAAATAGGATTGGAAGAATCTACTAAGAAGACTTTTTGGAATGATTTAGAAGAGATAGTCCAAGGAGTACCGTTAGGTGAGAAACTGTTTATTGGTGTTGATTTGAACAGTCATGTAGGAAGTACTAATGAGAGTTTTGAGAGCGTACATGGAGGATATGGTTATGGAGTTAGGAATGAGGGTGAAGAGTCTATTTTAGATTTTGCAATTGCGTATGACTTGATTTTAGCTAACACATTTTTTAAGAAACGAGAGTCACACTTAGTCACGTTTAGTAGCGGGTCGAATAAGAGCCAAATAGATTTTGTTCTAACTTGGAAGGTTGATAGAGTGGTTTGTAAGGATTGTAAAGTTATGGCTAGCGAGTGTTTAGTGTCTCAGCACAAACTTATAGTTGTGGATGTTGGTTTTAAGTGGCGGAAGCAAAAGCATAGAAGTAATAAGTGTATTAAGACTAGATGATGGAATCTGAATGGAAGGAAGATGGCTCTTTTAAAAGATAAAATGTTACAGGGTGATCCTTGGAGGGTGGAGGGTGAGCCTAATATGATTTGGGATAAGATGGAGAGTTGTATTAGGAATACAACTAGAAAGGTGTTATGAGAAAATAGAGGACGTGGACCTTCGACTAAGGAGACATGGTGGTGGAATGAAGAAGTTCAACAAGCTATTAAAGTTAAAAAAAAAAAGTGCTATAAAAGATTACACAAGTGTAGAAATGAAGATAATTATAAATGTTTTAGACAAGCTAGAAAAAAATGCTAAGAAAGCGGTTAGGGAAGCAAAAGGCAAGGCTTGCGAAGGACTTTACCAAAAGTTAGAGACAAATGATGGAGAGAAGGATATTTATAGGATTGCCAAGCAAAGGGAAAGATGAACTAAAGACTTAAATCGTATTAAGTGCATTAAGGATAAGGCTGATAAGGTTTTAGTTAAGGAAGACGAGATTAATTAGAGATGGCAAACTTATTTCCAAACTTTATTTAATGAAGAGTCAAGGGGTGATTTTGGAAACCTTGATGACACCTTTAATGATACAAACCGCCAATTTGTTCGTTGAATTAAAGCACAAGAGGTTAAAGAAGCTATGCATAAGATGAAGAATGGTAAGGCAATGGGCCCAGATAATATTCCAATAGAAGTTTGGAGATGCCTAGGAGATATTGGGGTAACTTGGCTTACAAATCTTTTTAACAAGATTTTAGTAACCAAGAAAATGCCTTATAAGTGGAGGAAAAGTACGTTGATCCCTATTTATAAGAATAAAGGAGATATTCAAAATTGTTCGAATTATCGAGGAATAAAACTTATTACCCATACAATGAAACTGTGGGAGAGAATGATTAAGTGTAGGCTTAGGAATGAGACTCTAGTTTCTGAGAATCAATTTGGCTTTATGCCAGGAAGATCTACAATGGAGGCTATTTTTTTAGTTAGGAGATTAATGGATAAATATAGAGAAAAGAAAAAGGATCTTCACATGGCCTTTATTGATTTAGAAAAAGCGTATGATAAAGTGCCAAGACAAGTCTTGTGGTAGGTGCTCAAGAAGAAGAAGGTCCCAACTAAATATGTAGAAGTTATTAAAGATATGTATGAGAGAGTAATGACTACAGTGCGGAACGTAGATGAAATGACTAGAGAGTTACTGATCACGATAGGTGTTCACCAAGGTTCATCCTTAAGTCCTTACCTATTTGCTTTGGTCATGGATGAACTTACCTATAATATTCAAGATAGGGCTCCACGGTGCATGTTGTTTGCCAATGATATCATGTTGGTAGACAAAACTAGGGAAGGTTTAAATTCTAAACTAGAAATGTTGAGGAACGCGTTAGAATCTAAAGGCCTTAGATTGAGTCAAACAAAAAATTGAATATATGGAGTGCAATTTCAGTGAGACTAGAGGAGGCCCGAATGAAATAATTTTAGATGATCATACAATCCCCACAAAGGATGTATTTATGTATTTAAGGTCATTTATACAAAAAAAGATGGTGCAATTGAGCATGATTTAAACCGTAGGATCAAGGCAGGGTAGGTGAAGTGGTGAAGTGGTAAAGTGCTTAGGGAGTTTTATGTGATCCTAAAATCCCGAATAGATTGAATGGAAAATTTTATAAGTTGGAAGTGAGACCAGCTATGTTGTATGGTACCGAATGTTGGGCAGTTAAGAAGCAACATTCGCATAAGATAGGAGTAGCCAAAATGAGAATGTTGAGATGGATGACAGAACATATAAGAAAGGATAGAATAAGGAATGAGGTGATTCGTAAGAAGGTGGAAGTAGCACCTATTGAGGAGAAAATGAGGGAGAATTGCCTAAATTGGTTTGAACATATCCAACGTCGGCCAATGGACACAGTAGTTAAGCAAGATAACTTGGTTCAAGTGCCAGGTGTTAGATGGGGTAAGGGGAGGCTGAAACTTACATGGGGGGCAGTCATCGAGAAAGATATGGTTATGCTAGGGATTAATGAAAATGTTGTCTTGGATCGTTGCGAATGGAGGAAAAGGATTCATATAGCTAACCCCAACTAGTTTGGGATTTTAAGGCTTAGTTAAGTTAAGTAGACTTTAAACTCTAAATTCAATTCCACCGATAGAAATACATTTTCTAGCTTATTGCATGTAAATATATATATTCACTAGCACTCATTTACTTAAATTCAAATTTTGCATCACTTTTATTTACCCAGTTATACAGGTTATGTACAACCTTCTTAAACATATGTTGAACTATTAGATTTGGGTTATCACACATACAAACAAATAGAACATAGAATTCCCATGACATTAAGTCATTCAAATACAAGGGGTAGTTTTTAGGCTATTACACACTAAGCTTCGTGAAGTTTAGTTAATTGGGGTTATACCACCGAAAAGTTAGTGCAGAGTCGATTTCCTAGTCCGAATTAAATTCAAATTCATAATTTTGAAGCCTAAAAGAGAGAGGAAATGTCTTGGGGATTCAAAGCACATAATTAGGTTGAGTTTTTCTGAAGCTATCAAGAATGCAAGGAAGCAAGAGGAGCTTAGAAGGATTGAAGATTGAAGATTGGCCATCATTAGTTTTCCTTTCCCTTTCAACTCTTTTTAGTATTCTTGTAATATCTTTAATGGTCAAACTCTTATGGTTTATACTTACACTAGATAACATGAACTAATTTAGTTTGTAGGATTGCAATGGAACTCAACATATAGCTTGAATAGTTACTTTACAATTGTCTAGTTTTTAATTTATTTCCTAGTCCTTATCGTATTAGGATGTTAATGTTAGATTAATTTTGTTAGAATTTAGGACATGAATAAAAGTTATACTCATTAGTAACTTACTTTGTGTGTTTTGAAGGTATAATGCAACAAGGAGCCCTATTTGAAGTGAAATTTCAAGAGGACTAGAAGTCCAGCTCGTCAAAGGCCATGGCTCTAGCTTTGGAGCCATGGCAACCAAAAAAGCAGCGTCATGGCATTATGGCTGAGGAGGTAATGCCATGGCACCCAAAAAGCAGTGCCATAGCACCCATCCCATCTTGAAGTTTAGTGAATTGGAGGTTGTATCACTAGAAAGTTAGTGCCGAGGTGCTAACTACATTTCCTAGTCCGAATTGAACTCAAATTAAGGGTTTTGAAGCATATAAGAGAGGAATGGCCTGGGTATTCAAAGGAAACAATTAAACTGATTTTTTCTAGAGCTAAAGGAGCTTTCAAGAGTGCATGGAAGCAAGAGGAGCTTAGGATGATTGATGAATGAAGATTGGCCATCATTAGTTTTCTTTTCTCTTCAACTTTTTTTAGTTTTCTTGCAATATCTTAGATGGTTGTACTCTTTTGGTTTATGTTTATACTAGGTAGCATGAACCAATTTAAATTCTGTGATTGCAATGGAACTCAACATGTAGTTTGAGTATTTATAATTTATCAATTGCTTAGGGTTTGATATTTGAATTGTTTATTTATTATTTGCTTAATGCTTTTAGTTGATTAGCTACCAATTAGATTGTTGTGGTAAATTAAGCAAGCTTGGAAAGGGGAGTTTAGTGTTAGCCTTGATTGAAATAGCATTTGCTTGAATTTATTCACATAGATTGAATGAATTTGATTTTTATGTAAGATAGGAATATACTTGCATTCCTCATGTAGCAAAATTAAGTCTAATCTTAATGAATTTTGCTTACTTTAATTCTCAAAGGTTTGATTAAGTGAGGTATTATTTTAAAATTCAGGACATACTTATATTTGAATTAAAGCCCTAGGTTAACAACTTGGCATCATAACTAAGTAAAAGAAAATAGATACAATTCAAGTGAAGTGTTAAGGGAAATTGTAATCCTAGACTTTCATCTATTAAATTGGCAAGTTTAATTTGTCATTCTTGCTTTCCAATTTGAATTAGTTTTGTGTTTGAATAAAATTAGGATTGTGTTAATTTTAGTTCTTACCTAAATAGTAATTACAATTCCTTGTGTGATAAACATTCTACTTTTCACTATATTCCGTGACAACAATACATGCACTTGCATGGTAACTCCAATAAGTTTTTGGCACCATTGCTAAGAATTATTTTACTAATTTTAGTTAATATTAATACCAAGAAAAACTTAGTCTTAATTCAATCTTTTTTCTTTACTTTTATTTTTTCATTTTATGTTGTTTTGTGAGGTACATTGAAGATGTTCAATGAATGTATATTCACATGTTTTGCTCAGTTTGACTTGATATCATACCCAAAGCCTTGGGAGAGGTTCAATTACATATTTAGCATGTGTCCAAATCACAAAATTACCAAAATGGCTTTAAATTCAAATATTCTATAATGGTTTGTGTGAAAGGACAAAGAAAGTGGTTGATGGACTAGTTGGTGAAGCATTCGTGCATCTAACTCAAGATAAAGCCTATGAATTGATGGTGACCTTGGCTTATTCTTTCATACTCATGGGTGAGCCTACACCAACTGAGAATGAATCTACACTAAGTGAGGATGAGCCTACACCAAGTGAGGGGACTTTAGACATGCCTCAAGAATAGGTACAAAGTTTTTGTCTACCATATATTCACTTTATAGAAGAAGAACCACATGACGAAATCCATGGTGCCCAATTTATTTAGCCTAGTTTGGTCATGAAGAAGAATCACTTGAAAAAATTCATGATGACCAATTTATTAAGCTTTAAAAGGTTATAAAAGAAAACTCTCATAGTGAGGAAGTAACTCAAGACTTGATCAAAGAAGAAAAATCACAACCTCCTGAGTTTAAATTAGCCACTGAAGAGTACATCTATATATGAAGATCCAATGTGGCCAACTACTCCACCACCATTCTTAGCATCATTCATCCTAAAAAACCAAGCATGTTTTTCAAAGCCAAGTATTATTGAGCTTATGTGCCAAGTGCTTTCATATTTCCAAGCTTGAGGGAATCATGAATCAAAACTCATATGTGAGGTTATATGACACTTAGTTTGGGCCGAAGCCGCTCCTTTAGAAGCACTTTCCCAATAGTCAAGCCAGTGACTATAAATCAAGTGCTTCTTGGGAGGCAACCTAAGTTTCTATATTTTTTTTTTCCGCATTAAAAGTTATGTTTCAATTCTTCTTTAGAATTTTATTTTTTTTCATTTAATCATTTTTTTTCCTTGCAAGTACATCATAAAAACAACCCATAACAGCCTACCATCAAATTTTGGCACTACTAATAAGGACAAGAATGAGGATTGGTGAGCTTTTCGCCTGCTACATTGACAAGGGAGTTTCTCTTATCTTTATTCCTTTTATACTTTTTTCATTGAGTTTAATGTTTTTCTTAAGTTTGGTGGAGAGTTTTATTAGTGTACTTGTTTTCCTTAGTGTTTTTTTTTTTTAATAAAAAAAAGTATTTTCTAATGATTTCCCCCATCCAATTAATACTGAAGTTAATTGCAATTTTGACTTTTGTGAAATTTTAGGAATGTTTGAGCTTATGTTAAATTCTAAGGTTAGTAACATTGTTAGGATGCGATTTCAAAAACTAAATACACTTGATTTTTTGCTTAGACTTGACATACTTATTTAGAGATAGTTTATGTTTAGAAAGTTCAAGTTTGGTCTAGAAACTCTAGAGCACTAGAAATGCTTACAACACTTCCACTGGTACTCCAAAGGGACACAACTTCCACCTTGTTGACTGTAGTTTTAGCTTATGTTAGTTAGCCTTTCTTGCCCTCTCTCATTCCTTATCTCTCTTAGCAAAATCCTAGATAAATACTAAGTTAATAACATGATTTAGGTCATCTTTAGACCATTTGAACTTTTCTAGCCGATCTTGACATATATGTTATCCCTAATATACCCTTCGAGCCTAAGTGTACTTTTTCTTGGTTAACCATATTAATTTTTCACGAATTATGTGAGTTGTGAAAGTATAACAATTACAAATGCATGTGTATTTTGAATTAAGCCATGAACAATATGATTACATGATATTATTTGGCTAGATATGTTATATACTTATGTTGAGTGATGTAAGTAACCTTTAGGTATTTTCTCAACTCATGGAGTTTGTAGGACTCACCCCTCTTTTGTGGATTGTTTTTTTAGTAACAGGAGTACAGTATATGCCGTCACCGAGCTCATGACCTGCCAACTAAGTATGGTAAGGTATTTTCTAGGATCTTAAACTTGAAGTCAATGATAAAAGTTTATAGTCATACAAGAACTGTGGAGTGTTTGCTTTTTTATAATATAAAAGTCTAGTTATTTGTCATGTTTATGATATGGACAGAGCGGAGCTCTTTGTTGTCTATGTTGTTGTTGTGTAAAAATAGGAATATATGTGTTTGCATTTATGGCCATGTTCCACTTTACGGGGAACCTCTACCAAAATTTTCAGTAAATTGTTATTTGTTTTAGTAAATAAACTTTTACAATTAACTTTTGTTTTATGAAATTTACTTTTATTCTTTAGTTTAGTCAAGAGTCATGTTTGTTTTTTTGATTCTGAAATCAGAGTTAAGAAGGTTTAGTTATCCATTCCTTTGGCCAATCATGCCTCCATAAGGGGTGTGACAAGTTGATATCATAGCTAAGGTTTAGAAGTCCGTGACTATAAGGATGGGACGGTGTCGCATTGTTTACATTCGTTACTCGAGACGTACGTGGACTTAGTGATACGTTCTAATTCATCTTGAAATTTCAAGTTGTGATTCTCTAACGCACAATCCTTGGCCTTATACAATAAATGAGCGTAGAATTCGTTTATGTTTGTTTAGACATGATGACACGTAGTGCTCGTGTTGTGAGTTGTATGAGATAACAGAATACTGACTTTGATTAGGAGTCTACCAATCTTCTGATGCTTTTAACAAGAAATGTAAGTCATAAAGAGCCATGAGTAATTTAGTTGAAATCTTAAATTTCACAATAGTAGTCCCCATAAGAGGCGAACTCTTCAGTTTAGTTTAACTAAATAAATAGTTGTTTGTAAAATTAATATACTTAAGATTTAAATAAGAGCAATGAGAAGTAAAGGATCTACTTTATGTAGACTATATGACTATTGAGGAAACCCACTTCGAACCTATTTATTCTTATCGCGAGATGGGTCATGAAAACGCATATATATATTTAATCATTTATTTCCTTTCAAACTTTCTTCTCAAGAGATATGAAAAGTTTCCTTTTTAAAGTCAAGCTTTACATACTATTTTTAATATTATATATCGAATCCTGGAATAAATACACTTATTAGTTAAAAGAAAAGAATGATTCGTTCTGGATGTATATTGAATAACAGCAGCTAAATTTATCCTTCCCTAATACTATTAACTTATTTGATTGTTTATAAAGACTTAGACTTTTCTTATATGCAGCATATCATCAAGTTTAAAACAAGAAGGAATGATGTTTCAAAAACTGTTTTCCATAACCAATGAAGTATAATAAGATTTCAGTCATGCGAAATATTTGTCTGGATTTGCAAAAATTAAAGTAAAAATAATAATAGTAATAATAATAAGCTATGTTAAATTCTTTAAATATAAATTTTTGATAAAATGAGTTTAAAGTTTGAAATCTATTAGGTTAAGTGGATATGTTTTAATGTCTAATGAAAAGTTAAGCCTGAGATTTATAGAACTTCTTTATTCAAGGCTTTCCATCGAGTTATTATATTTTCATTTAACTTAGTTTAAACCAATTGAATTGATTTTGGTAGCACCAATTACAGTACCTATTACCCAAAGAGGAAATTCATCCAATAGTATTAGTTATTTATTAACAAAGTGTTACAATATGGTGTGGTAACATTAGGAACATTGATTGTAAAATAAAAAAATAAAAGCTGAAGTTTGAGATAGCATGAAATTTTTAATTAATAAGATTAATGAGTATCAATATGTATATTGAGTGGTGGTGATAAATAACATAAGTATAAAAGACATTGAATCAATAAATATTATGAATTTGAGTAAATAAGATTTAATCTATACATATACAATTTTATATGTATAATCAGAACATATATTAATCACAAACTTAACTAGCTGTTATAATCTGATATTATACTATGAAATTAGAATAATACGATGTAAATCTAGATTAAAATAATTAAGGACAAATATAGATAAAATAAATTAACGTTATACCTATTTGAATATAAAATATATACATACAGGTAATTTAAAGTTAACTTAAATCTTAATTTTTGTTTCAAGTAATTTTAGTGATAAATGAAGTGATATCCTTCCTAATGGAATAAAAGGATTTCGATGATATATTTAGGTATTATCTTTTCTTTCCTTAATAGAAAGGATAATTAGAAAACAAAATAGTAATAATAAATCCAGTAGAGATGGGTACAATTTAATTCAAAATTTTGTTCCTTTGGGTTTATTGTTGAATGAACTACATCGCTAATATCAATTTAAAAAAAAAAAAAAAAAGGTATATACTACTAGTTTGTGAACAACCAATTATTATATGAACTAGTATAGGTTTTATTTATAGTCAATGGGGTCTCCTAAAAAGAAAATACTAGATTTATTGAGTTATTTTAAAGGATAAAAATGACCAATTGTTAATAGAATCTATGGTCGGCTTTCAGTAAATTACTCATTTATGTGAGGATTTTTAAATATATCGTAAGTTAATTATGTACTGATAGATAATCAACCTACAATAGATATGGAAAGTATAGTATTGCTATGAAAAAATTAGTATCACATATCAGCGATAATAGTAGTAAAAGTTTTGTATCATGAAAATTATATGTCACCTATAGCAATATTACGTAGACGACTCCATTGTAATATATATATATATATAAGTTCCAGTTATTTTAAACCTTTTAATCAACTAATTTAACTTTAGAACATGCATATATTATTAGTACTCTATTTGATTGAGAAGTAACACTGTAGTTTTTACACACTTTGTTTGCATATTTGAATTTGTATGTACATAGAAAAGATATCAGAGTGGCACAGCGGAGGCATGGTGGAGAGTCGTGATAAAAATATTAAGTTTAGTGTTTTTAACAAGTTGATTAAATTTTCAAGAGAATCAGCCTACAACTTCTTGAAATGTAATTTTGGTTATTTATGTTAGACGATTAATTTAATAAGGTTAATTTAATTTATGTTAGGGTCCATCCATACTGGCAATATTCCATGTGTTACAAATCTATGAAGTAAAAATGGATAAGAACTTAACATTTGAGAAATAATCAGTGGTGATTATAAATAGACAAGTTTGTAAATTTCGATTAATTCTGTGACAAACTAAGAAAAACAAGAAACTATGTGGGAAACCAAAGTACAATGAAGCAACAATACTGAAATCTAGATATTCATGTCCCTTTTTGTTGAAATTCGGGACAAATTTCTTTTAAGGGGGGAGATTGTTATAACTCGATAGTTTAGCATTCATTTTAGAATGTTTCTATGTAATTTTTTGCGACTAGTCAGATAAACTTTTATACAAAGTAGAATTAAAATAAATAAAGACTTATATATATAGGAAATTAATTTTCACCATATCATTAGTTGAGTTAAATCTTGAAATTTACATGTGTAATTATATTGATGTGTGTAACAAATGTGTAAATAAAAGAATAAATTAGAAAAAAAAATATATATATAAAGGTATGTGACAAGATTAAATATACACCATACAATTGCACTTTTGAATTTTTGACTTCGTAATTTTATTCTTTTGTCTTTTCTTTGCTTTATTTTTCCTTGTTGGCTGATTTTGCTCCTCATGTGTTTGCCTCGCCTCCTATGACTTTGCTATCTCTGCCCCTATTTTTTTCCTGTTTTGAAAACTTTTCATCGCCATTGATGTTTTAGAAAATTCTATCTCCTTCCTTCCTTCCTTGTCCTTGCCTTGTCCTTGTCTTGCTTAGTTGATTAGAGAGGTTAAGAAACCAACTTTTGGCAATTAGCACCCTGTTCTATTTTGAGGAAAAACAGCCTGCTTTTATGTCTCCTTATAACAATCGTAGTTGAATACTTGGTCCTCCACCTGCCAGCTCTACTTGTCTTATAGGTGTCGTGGGTTCTTAGGGCCAAAAGTGGCTATAATCAGCTGTAACAAGGTTGCTGGTTATGCCCTATTTCTAACCTTGTTATAGCCGTGAGGTGTCTTGGTGGGTGCAGACTTCATCTCAGCTAAGACAACTAAGGGGTTGCTCGAGTAACAAGTGCAAAGGAAGTACCCTTGCTTTGCATAGGGAGGGGTAATTCCTAACTTAAATCACTTAAATTGTTAGTATGGAATACTTTCTTATTATTGAAAGATGACAATTAATTTTGGAGTTAAGCAGATATGAACAAAAGAGATTGAAAGATGAACTTGTCTTACAAGCTTCTGAATAACTCATAACTTTGAAGAATGAAAATCTATAGATATGTAAAGGTAAAGAAAGAGTCACTATTCCTAATTGGAATAGGATTCTTGAAAACAATAGATTTAGGGAAAGATAGGCCTTAGTAAATTGAAGACTACATGAAAAGTCCTAATAACTTAATTAAACTGAAATCAAACTGATCATAACTAGGCTTGTTCCATAAAACAAGGATGTACCAAAGTACTCTTGGACATTAATACTCATTTAAACCTAGATTATTCAATTAATGACTAATAACTTCCAATGGCACTTTTATTTGGATTCAAATGACTTCTTGTATTTGGATATTGGCTTGCAGAGAGAATAAAACTTCTCTAATAGTCTATTATTACTGCCTCATCCAAATGCTAATAAAAGAATTAGAAAAATTATAGTATTTTGACCTAAAAAAATTATTATTTCTATAATCAATTAATTATAATTATGGATAATGACCCTTTAACCAGCAATTAACAGTGTATTTGATATGAATATGATGTGGATACAAGGGGGTAGTGGAATGCCTAAAATGAGTAAATTGTAAATAATTAACTGTATTAATATACACATCCAAATCATACATATGATATCTATCAAACGGAATTGGATTTTCTTTTTCTTAGAGAAAGTTATCTTCAGTTAACTAAGGTAAGGTCAGAGTTGCCAAAATTCTGTATTTTGCAAAATTTGATGCAATTTCAAAGAATAAACTGTATTAATATATAAATCTAAAAATTACAAATTATATACCATTATAAAGCAACATGTGTCTAGTATTTAATAAATTTTATAAAACTGGATTTGGAATTTCCTAGAGAAAGATATAATTGTTAAAGTGAACACTGGTCCAAACCCCAAGTTTGGACAGTTTCAACATCTCTAACTTACTAGTGTTTTCTATCTTTTTTAATTGCTTCCTTCTACCCTATGCATTTTCAAGACATTTAAAATATATTTTCATTATCAACCTTACCACATAAAATACAATTCATACTACTTGCATGCAATGGCTTAATAGAAAACCTTCATAAACAAACCTATCTATACCAAATGTTGATGTTATGAATCGAAAAAGGAAAGTTAGAAATTTAATTGTGTTAATAATAAGAATGCATAGTCAAATTTTTAAGTAAAGAGTTTAATTTGAAATCAACGTTTGAAGCATGACAAAAATGAGAATTTATAGATTTGTACTGACTTCTTGGTGTAGGTATATAAATGTGTACATACATAAGTTCTAGTGACTAGAGGATTCTAATTTCAAAATTTGTAACCTAAGTAATACTTGAAAATTTTAATTATAGATCTGGAGTGTGTTGTATAGCCAATGATATATGTGAACTCAAGAAGGAATGAAGGGCGGGGTCTATATTATAATGAGTGGTTAACTGTTACTCTTTGGTAGCTAGATTTTTATATGTATTTGTATGTGTATTTGAATAAATATGTTATGTGGAAAAATAAGCATGTGCAGTGTTTTAGTGAGTTATTTGAATTATATTGATGATTGAAATTGTTTGTGGTTAATAAGGGCCAACAAAGTAAATTTTTCTCCGAAATGATTTTTATTTTGGAAATTGAAATACAAGGTGCATATTTTGATTTGATATTCTGATATGAGATATTCTGATTCTGACAATTGTTTTAAAAGAATTGAGTGCTTAACCCTGGTGAGATGGATTGTGTACAGAGAATTAATCTATTGTGTAGGCATGTAAATGCCCGGCAAGGGGAGATACTGTTGTGCGGGGCTGAGTTACTCGTTGGCCCTTTACTTGCTTTGTATGTTGTGATTATTCTAATTGATTACTTATCCTATGAATTATGTGAGTTGTGAAAATATAATGATTACAAATGCGTATGTAAAATTTTAATTAAGCCATGAACATGATTACATGATATTAAATGGCTATATATGTTATATACTTATGTTGAATGATGCTAGAATCTTTTGAGTATATTTTTCACTCACGGAGTCTATAGAACTCACCTCTCTTTTGTGGATTGTTTTTTTTAGTAATAGGAGTTCAGTATATAGCGTCACCGAACTCATGACCAGGCAACTGAATATTTCCAGAATTTTCAGACTTGAAGTCAATGATGAAAGTTTGCAGTTATACTAAAATTATAGGATGTTTGATTTTGTATAATGTAAAAGTCTAGTTATTTGTCTTGTTTATGATGTGGACGGAGCAGAGCTCTTTGTTGTCTGTGTTGTTGTTGTGTAAAAATAGGAATATATGTGCTTTCATTTATGGGCATGTTCCACTTTACGGGGAATTTCTGTCGAAATTTTCATAAATTGTTATTTATTTTAGTAAATAAACTTTTATAGTTAACTTTTGTTTTATGAAATTTACTTTTATTCTTTAGTTTAGTCAAGAGTTGTGTTGTTTTTTTTATTCTGAAGTTAGGGTTATGAAAGTTTGGTTATCCATTCTTTCAGCCAGTCATGTCTCCATAAAGGGTATGACAAATACTTTGCCAATATTTCCAGAAAAGTTCACCCAAGATTCTATAAAAGTGGGTAGTTTAGAAGTAGTATATTATGTACACGAAGCAAGAAATTAATCACTAGTGTTTAATTTATTTTGGAAAAAGATTAATAACAAACTTTGATCGATAGATTGAATAACCTTCTGAGCATTACTTGTACCTCCTCCAGAAAAATCAAGGCATTGCCAATGCTAAATCCGTCTGTGCTATTTTGCATAAAGTTCATGAATGCCTACATTTCATAACACAAACATTAATAAGATAATAACTCTTGATGTCGCTATCAGTAAGAATTTTTTTTCTTGTTGAAACTTCAAGCATACAACTAGATATTGGTTCTGTTACTTGCTGTGCGAAAGTGCCAACTGGAATTGTACAAGCTAAATTAAAGCTTGGAAGTTGCCCAGATATGAAATACCAAGTTTGTTTAAACAATAAATGGCATAAACAAATAATTAAAGCATTGTTCAGAATAAGAAAGTATCATATAAGCAGTAATATGTTAAGAGGAGAAGACAATGTCGTGGAGATCATTAAGGAGCAAGGTACATGTCAAGTATTACCTTCTTGCAAGTGTCAATCTGATTTGATTTGAGCCTGTAATGTCAATCATTGTCAATGTGGATTTTAATAGTTCAACATCTTTGAACAAACTCACACAACACTAATTTGACAAATAGAAAACAAAAACAATTCCAGAAATTAAGTAGTGCATTATATTTATATATATCTCAGTTGTCAGGTATGCCTAGAGCAAAGATGAATTAGCATTGTTGCAAGGGAAGTAGTAAAGCTGCATTAAACTGGTTTGATCGATGACTGTTACTTAAACATGCCTAGCCTAGAACATGAACCAATATAGGAGAGAATGCTATTCAGCACTGTCCAGCTTACAATTGATACAGGAGGATCAAACCAATTTGGGAAAATTGCTTATATACATATCAGTATGAATTTTTAATGAAACTGACTGAAGAACATGATTAAGAGGGTGCTTACACGAATAAGCGACTCAAAAGGCCTCCATACTTCTCTTGCAGGACTTGTGGTGAGTCAAAGTGAAATAAAGTCACAAAGGGTTTAATACCTAATTCGAAGAATAAGTTGTTAGCAAAAACTTGTAACTATATTGAGAATATTGTAAAGTTGTGAGATTATCAAAAACTAAGAAATTATTGAAGTCCTACCATCTTTAATCAATTCATTAACCAGACTGTTGCAGTGATCAATACCTTCTTGATTTACTTCATCACTCAAGGATCTCTCTACACATTGGAGAGTTTCAAACAGATTAATAATCAGAATGTGAAATTCTCAAGTTAACAGAAGATGCCAGTCTTGAAAACTTGGTCACCAAAATGTATTCAATCACTTCCAATAATCAAACCTTCCTTCCAACCATTCTTTCAGAATGAAGGATAAACAAATAGATGCAAAACTTACTAGCAAAATCCTCATGCAGGAGATGGAAAATCAATAATAGTCCACACCAAGGTTCTTAATGACCTTCATTCTTCCTACAAAACAAATTCCAACCGGCGAGTTTGTGCTTAATAGCTTTTTCTAAATCATAATAGAGGTTGGAAAAATACTCAATTACCTTGTACCATTTATAATGAAAGATCAATGGAGGGAGAGAGACGACTATGGTCTCTAATTTTCTCTGAATGGCAAAGGAAAATCTATGAAACAAATAAGAAATAAAAATAGCAGGCTACTTGTTTATAAGGACCATTAGCCAAAACATGAAGTTCTATGAAAAGAAAGCAGATGTTAGTCCAAAAAATGATGTTAGAACTTAGAATTGACTAAGTATGTTTGTCATTGTGGATTTCTTTATTAATCTTATTGGTGCAGATAGAATAAGTAGCAAATGAAGGAGGGCGAGGACCAAGCATTTGGGACAATTTGTGCAAACAAGCCCTTGATGCAAAAACTCCTTTACATCAGCAATATGAGTCACGACTAAGGGAGGATAAATTGTCAAGAACTCCTTCTTGCTTCTAATCCTTGCTTGGTTGAATTTCACTAATGTCTTAGTTGCATTATCCTTTATCCTTTAACATATATAGGGGGTGGCTAGGGCTTAGGCAATATAATCCTTCCTTGTTTAGGTTTTTGATTAAACTTAAAGCATAAGGCCTAAGTCCCAAAGCTCCTTTAGTAATCCATAATCCTATTATGATTACAATGGGCTTTTAGACTGTTGGTAGCCTAAATCCAATCAAGATTCCAAATCTAATTAGGATTCTCACTAGACTTTTTCTTGACTTTTGAAAAAACAAGTCTTTCCATACACGTATAGGTAACAATTACTTGTTTACCTTTAAGTTTTTGGAACTTAATTATTAATTCCAAGACTCCATTGATCCTTCTAGATTCTTAACCTAAGTCAAATAAAGTGTGTAACCTATTAGGTTCTCTCATACATTAACAATAAATGTAATTGGATACTTCCTAAGACGTTTAGTTAAATTAAAGTACTTTTAATTTAACTTTGGTTTTGTCAAACCAACAAACTTACATTTATGGATCAAGATTAACATCTAGCAATATATCATGAGCACCCAAGTACAAGTGAAGTTAAGTTCATTCATCAAACCCTTCAGTGATTGATTATTATGTAATTCAATCCTTTCATTAAACGTATCTTGAGCTAAACATAGAGCATGAATTCTAGTATAAACTCGATATTTGTCTAAATCCATTAGTACTTGAAACCAAGTTTATGTTTGTCCCTCAAAGAGATTTAAAAAAACACTTTTTCTTAATCTCTTTTAGTTTGCAAAGATTCCCAGAATAAGATGTTCTCATCTCAAGAGGCCATAAGATATTAGTCCTCTTTATTGAGGATGATGAATTTTTGTCTATCATTCATCTACCTTCATGTGATTCACTGTATATCTATTAATCTCCCATGCATTATCCTTATTACAGGAGAAAGGGAATGACATCAAAACTTGTAGATTCACATATGAGGTAATAAGATGATCTCAAGTTAAAGAATCACTAACAACACTAACACTTTGAGAACTTCCATTGACACATGAGTAAAGACTCTACATGGTTTCTCATGTTAGGTTAATTTTAGTGTACTTGTTCAACTAACAAGTACCTATATGTTTGTCTCAGCATTAGCATGCTTGTAGCTCATAAGGTCACTACTCTTTTTATAAGAGAATGATATAACTATTATGGAGCTTACTAATGCAAGTGCATGTATTGTTTAAAAAGTAATAAAGTGATGAGTAGAAATCATTCTGATGAAGAATTAAGTCTAACTATCTTTACGTACTAAAATTAACCAATCCCCACTCTATCTAAACAAATGAAACTTTGAGATTGGGATTTATAACTAAATAAAACTAAAGCAAGTAAACTTAGGAATTTAATGGAGAAAATCTAAAATTACAACTTCTTTCAACACTTCATTTGGATTATTATTATCTTATCATCCTTAGTATGGTACTGAATTATTAACCTAGGGTTCTTATTCAATTATAAGTATTTTTTGAGTTGCTTATAATAATATCTCACTCAATTAATTCACTATATTTCTATGAGAATTGAGTTAATCAAGACTCATTAAGAATGGAAATAAGTTAGCTATACAAAGTATTGAGGTATATTTCTATCTTACATATGAATCAAATTCAAACAAGCATATGAATGAATTCAAACAAGTGCAATCTTATTCCAAGCCAAACCTAGATTTCCTTCATCAAGGTTCATCTAAGTTACCAAATTAATCAAAAAGATGGCCGATTAATTAGAAGAATTAAGCTTAAGATAAATAACTTATGTACGAAACCCTAAGCAATCAATAAATAAACATAAAATCAAGCTACATGTTGAGTTTCGTTCAATCCTAGAAATAAAACTACTTTATACTACTTAGTGTAAACATGGATTCATATAAAGAAAACAACAAACAAATACAAGGAAAGTAAAGAGTAGAATGAAGAAAACTGATAGGTTGTCAAGCTTCAATTTTCAATCATCCAAACTCCTCTTGCTCCTTCCATTCTTGATTGTCATTTAATCTACAAAATTTCTTAGCTAACATGTGTGTCTTGAATTTCCAATCTAATCATCTTTAAATAAGTTTTAAAACCTCAATTTCAGTGCAACTTGAACTAGGAATTAGGCTGGCACTGGAACCACTCTTTTCAGGTGCTGCAACACTGAAATTTGAAGAAAGCCATCACGGTGGATGCCATGATGACACCCTGCTCCTTGCCCGATGCTGTGGTGCCAGGTGCCTTTACTTGGTTCCTTTTTTACATGATTTTGGACATTATGGCACCCTTTCTTTCTGATCATCGCCTGATATGTTAGAAATCTTTATTAAACTACAAATTTGATTTCAAAAAGGTTTCCTCTAAGCATTAAACCTTCAAAACTCACAAACTAATTTAAGAACGAATGAAATCCATAAATAAAGGCTAAATTCTAAGCATACTCAACAAGCATTCAACACCTTAATACAAATGACTCAGCTAAGAAATAATCAAACTAAAACTCAAGAACATGACAAATAATGTGAATAAAAAGGATATGTAATAAGGTTATTTTATAGACTTATCAACAACATTTGGTAGTCTTCAAGAATTATCAATATCCCTATTATGAATGATTCATTAGTAGGAATACTTTTAGAATAATGCTTTATGTATGTCATATCTCACAATTATGATCAATATCTTTATTATGCATACACAATATTTATTCTAGAGACTTTATATATGGTTATATTAAATCTCATTTAAACAATATAATAAAAAATGCATAATAAACATTATTATATGTATTAAATACAAATAAAGTGTCATTATAACTAACCATTGATTGACTCTTGGAAACTAGTACTAAAAATTGCCCACTTGGCCTAATGCCAATCACAATGAAATCTAAGTCCTACCATATTAAAGTGACAATTTTGCTTTTGCTATGGCAAGAGCTTCGTAAGCAGATCTGCCACATTCTCATTACTAGGAATATGATCTATCTTTAGATCCTTGCTATCAACCATTTTCCTGATAAGGTGATATTGCCTTAGTATGTGTTTGGATTTTTGGTGAGTCTTTGGTTCCTTTGCTTGTGCAACAGCCCCATTGTTATTGCAATATAACTCTATTTAATTAACAATGTCAGGAACCATCCCAAGTTCATATATGAACTTCTTTATCCAAACAGTCTCCTTAGTTGCTTAGAAGGCATCTATGTACTTAGTTTTGGTTGTAGAATCTACCACTGTTTTGTCTTGAAATTCTTCCAATAACAGTCAGTTTTGGTTGTAGAATCTACCACTGTTTCGTCTTGAAATTCTTCCAGTAACAGTCTTCTAAGCTCAAGCACAAATCAATTATTAAGATGCTCCTCCATTAAGAGTAAATAAGAATCTAGATTGCGATTTTCAATCATCCTTATTAGTTTGAAAGCTCGCATCAACATATCCTAGAACTTTTAATTTTTTAGTTCCTTTATATACAAAGAATGCATCCTTTATTCTACTCAAGTATTTGAGGATGTTCTTAGCTGCCTTCTAGTGCTCTTCACTTAGAAAAACTAGTATCTGCTTGTAACACTTAAAATATATGATATGTCAGGGTGTGCACATAACTTGGTATACATGATTAAACCAATTGCGGAAGCATATGGTATTTCATTCATGCATTCTCTTTCCAATTCTGGCTTACGAGACAAACTTTTGGAAAGATGAACACCAAGTTACATGGGCAAGAACCCTTTCTTTAACCCATTCATGCAAATTCTCTAAGTATCTTGTCAATGTACTTGGATTGTGATAATCATAGCAGCCTTCTAAATCTATCTCTATAGATCCTTATACCCAATATATAGGTTGCTTCACCCATATCTTTTATGGTAAAATTTATGGATAATCAAAATTTGATCAATTGTAATAGAGGTACTTCATTACATATAAGGAGTATGTTATCTACATACAATACTAAGAATGTTATTGCACTCCCACTACCATTCTTGTACACATACAGTTCATCTTTGTTTTTAATGAAATTATAAGCTTTTATGGTTTCATTAAAATGTATCTTCTAGCTTTTTAAAGCTTGCTTAAGTCCATAAATAAACTGTTTGCAACTTGAATACTTTATTATGATGGCCTTTCGATTCAAAACCCTTATGTTGTGTCATATATACTTTTTTCCTTAAATAACTATTAAGAAAAGTAGTTTTGACATCCATTTGTCATATCTCATAATCATTAAATGCAACTATTATATGTAAAATCCAAATTGATTCCTTCCTCATAACTAGTAGGCTCTTCAAACTCTATAATTAAGAAGGCTATCTTTCTAATCAGTTCTCATAAATTCATACCTTATTGGAGATCGACTTATTCTACCAGTCCTATGAAGCTGTTGTGTATGTTGAAGCTTTTCTTGTACCTCAACCTTTTGTGGTACAAGACTTGATTAGTTCCCTCATAGGTAACTTCAAGTTTCTTTCAAAGTTACTGTTCAATTTTATAAGTAGCTATATGATTATGCAATTCATTAGATATGCAACATATTAAAATATTCATGCATTTTCATTCACTTGAACAAGTTATATCTCTTCTTTTGTCAAATCATCTTCATCTCTGAGAAGACCTTGAGCATCCTTTGGAACATTGGGACCATGTTCAATAAATCTCCATATATTTAAATTAATATTACAAATGAAAATTTTCATCATGTATTTCCTATAAACATAGTTTGAACCATCTAAAAGTGTGGGTTTATCTGTACCACGTCCCTTAGGAAAAACTGTCTTGGTACTTACCATGAATCTTTTCTCAAAAGCTATTAAATTTGAGTATGAAACAAAACTCTAAAACCAATTGTTGACTCGGAAAGCAATTAAGACAGGGGGTGAATTGGTTCTTGAAAAATCTTTTGCACAAATACTAACAAGTATAAAAGATATAAAATATATTTCAGGACCTGTTTAATTCAACAGAAGAATTGTACAAAACTATATGTGTGGTATAACTTATAAAGATAAATCTCACGCTATATGTAAAGTTGTAAAACACTTTATTAAATATACTAGATGAGTGAACACAAATTATAAAAATTTTGAGTCAAATCAAGCTTTAGACTAAGTTGAGACTATATCAAATCATTTTGATAAGCTCGAGCTGGAAAACTATCAGTTTTAACTCAAAAATTATGTTTGATAAAGCTATTGTAAACCTTGCACAAATGATCAAATTAAAAATAATGAGAGAAAATAAACACAAGCAATTATACTGGTTTGGCATTTGAATATTCCTATGTCTATTCTTCCAAGTTCACTCCTTGGGATTTTCCACTAATTCTGCTGTAACCTTACAAACAGTGCAATGATAGCAAATCTCAAAAGTTTAGGATCTTTGACCTAGAGCATACATTTCCTAGTTTAGGTTTTCACACAACCTAGGAGATACCCTTACAGAATCAGTTTTCACTTAACTTAGGAGATACTTTCCATTTTCTTTCACTTAGGATTGGACAAGAGTAAAACCTCTTTTACAATTTAGGCTCAAGGGTAATCCTTTCAAAAAGGATAAGTAATGAAAATTTAGGCTCTAAGAGAGTGATACAAAAAATAGTGTAGGTAATTAATAGCACAACTTGCTTGACTTATCTTTTTCTATCATAACTCGACATTTAGAACCTAACATTAGAACAACTAGTGTAACTCCTTAATCATAAATAAATTATATAGATACAATTGAATCAAAACTTAGTTGACTTGGAGTTTGATTTTTATCTTATGTAATTTAAAAAAAAATAAAAATGAAACATATGTACAAACTAAGTAAATTAGTGAAGAAAAATTAAATGTATATACAAATATCTATAATAAATATGCACCAGGAATTTGTTTGAATTTGACCTTAAATTTTTTTGGACTTCTTTTATGTAAAATTTTAGCTAGGTGTAAAACATAGTACAAACAAAAATAAGTAATTTGAATAAGTATATATGTAATACATACAGTTAGGAAAATTATACACCACTTATTAGAAGGTTAACTTCAAATTTTTGTTAATTATTTGGTCTTTTCTTATTCTTCCAATTTTCCTTTTTTTTTAAAAACCTCTATCGCTTTTCATTTTCTTGTTACTCTTCTTTCACCGATTATACATGCCCTGTTCCTTATTTCTTGTCTTGGCTGTGGAGAACTTCTTGTTAGTCAAGTACGTTCCTTGTGTTTTTAGCTTCTTGTTTTTCTTCTTCCTCCCTTACTTCCATGTTAGTTTTTCAGGTCTTAGTTCTTATAGTGTGGCAAGTAGCTTCAAGAAGTTAGGTAGCAACTATAGGTTAAAGTTGAAGGAGAAGCAATGGCTGGAAATTTTAGACTGTGGAAAGTTTGAAGAAGGAGAAACCTTGATAACCTTGCTCATTCTCTTTTAGCTGTGAATATAAATCTTGTAGGTGATTGTTTTTTTCATGTTGTTGTCCCCTGTTTTGGGGGCAGCAACCTAAACAAACTCCTTCTTCCTCTTGCTCGCTATGATGACTAAATTGAAGGAATTTTCAGGTTATGGTGAGGCATGGCTAGATGGAGGATGGTTAGGAGATGGTGGCAACTAGTCCTATTACCTTTTTAGCAGTAATCGTGGTTAGTTGTCTTCAATTGTGGTTTCTTTATGAAGTCTTTGAGTTAAGGTCTTTTAATTGTTGTTTGATGAACTAAGTGTAAGACATTAGTGAAATTGTGAATGAAAAAAAAAGTTTTAATCAAAGGGTAAATGGTTTATGTGCTAAGGGTGTTGAATAAAAGACTAATTGTAAGGGTGATTATAAGCTTGGTAACTATGTTAATGGTGAATTTAAAGTTTGTTGTTGTTAAACTTCCATAATATAAGTTGTTGGTGACTCCTAAATAATGAATTTAACTCTAAAGCTAATGTTTGGAATTTGAGTAAAATGGAATTAAGGAAGTTAGATTGGTTTCTTGGTATAGTATATATGTTTACACACACATACCAATGGGGGGAAATTATGCACCCAAGATATTTGATAAAATGTCTACAAGAAACCTAGTTATAACATAATGAGTAAAACTTGGAATTCTTAGATCTTTATGGTTAGGGATTAATTGAATTTGAATAAAAAGTTCAAGAACGAGTAAAGAATAGTTGGTTAATATTGTAAGTTAATTAATTAATGAAAATGAGAAACAGGTATGAACAAAAAGGTGATTACTTGTTGGTAGAGTGAAGGAAATGTAGGTTAAGTGGTTAATGAAAGGGAAGCAATGGGCAGATTTTATGAGTTAGAGAAATTTAATATTTCGGGTATTTTTGGAACTGAATTAATTTAAGAGTTTCAAAATAGGAAATGTATTTTATTGTCTTAGGACGATATCTATAAAGTTTTATAACTTGATTCGAAGTATATTTGTATTTAAAGCTGTTGGATTGCAGCTAGATTCGTGCAGGATTTTAGGTCAGCTTCAATTAGTCCAGAGGATTTTGTTAAGGGTTATGGTTTGGATTAGCTTAGGACCCCCGAATAAGAATTGTTCCTAACATACTAAAGAATAAATTTGGATCTTTACAAGTTTTGATTTCATGTCATGTGTATTGTGGATGTCTTGGAAGTCATGGTTGTGATTTTTAGTTCCTGATTAAACCTGTTTTGATGTTACGAGTTTTGGAGGGTCTTAAAGGTTAAACTAGAGTAGAGTTCTGAAGATGAATTATTCATAACAACTTGATAAAACTAGATTGAAAAGTTTCATACTTTAATTCCAAAGTATGAGAATTTTATAAGCACTAGAATCTAGTTTAAGCAACCAAAAATTTGATTGTGTGAGAATTTTAATGGGTTCAAGATTGATTCTAGAAGAAGTTTCTATGTAAAAATGATAGCTAACATCCTAGGAATAACATTTGAACTTGGTTTTGTTGAATTTGGTTAGGTATGTTAGTTAAAATCAAACATATCTCAAATGGCTAGAAGTAGTTAACTTTAAATTATATGCTTGAAACTTAGTATTTTTCATAATAAATAAGTTATAACTTATAAAATTGTCAAACTAAGTAATATTGAAAAAAATGTAATTGCAACTCCGAAACTTGTGGTTGAGCCAACAACGTACGTGAACACAAAAGGGAATGACAAGTAAAATTAATAAATGATGAGTGGTTAACTATTATCCTTTGGTTGTTAGATTAATATGTTTGATTGTTTTGATATATTTATGTATATATATATGTATTATATAGTGATAAATAAGAATTATATTGCTATGATTGACTTAAGCGAATTATGTTGATGTGTGATCTTGTTTGTAGTTGATAAGAGCTAATAAAAATGTTTTCCTTTCTAAATTAATTTTTACTTCTGAAATAGAATTATAGTGCATCTATGATGTTTTGACTTAATTATTTGACATTGATTAAAAATACTTAAGTAACTTTAGCCCTAGTGGATTTGGGATGAGGTATGAAGATTTCAGTGATTCTATATGATAGTAATTCTAAATTTAGTGATTCCATATATGATTCTATTTGGTGTGTTGCGCGAAACTGCTTGTTAGAGATATTAGTGTGCAGGGTTGAGTTACTCGATTGGCCTTTTAAGTTATTTGAATGTTTGACTTCTTTGCTATAAAGTGTATTTCATAATTTTACGTTTTCAAAATTAAGTAAGTGAGAAATTAATTTATTATAGAATATATGTTATTCTAAAATTATTTGATCGATTTATATTGATATATTATTTATCTTATGTGTTAAATACGTGTGTTAAGTGATATCAGTACCCTTTGGATACATTTTTTCACTCACTGAGTTTGTAAGACTCACCACTCTTCTACTGATGTTTTTTTAGTAACAAGATTTTAATATATTTTATCACCGAGCTCATGACTTGCCGATAGCGTGTGGCAAGGTATTTCTTCGGAATCTTATACTTGAAGTCAATGATGAAAATTTGCAATCACACTAGAACTGTGAAGTGTCTAATTTTGTGTTGTGTAATGATCGAGTTATTTGTTATTTGTGATATGGTTGGAGTAGAGCTCCTCTATGTCTATTGTGGTTATTGTGATTTGATTGTATATATAAGTAGGTGTACGTGTTTGCATTTTGGCATGTTCTAGTGTACAGGGAACCTCTACTAAAATTTTTAGCAAATTATTACACATTTCTATAAATAAATATTTTGTAGTGAACTTGTGTTTTCTAAATTTTCTTTTATTTCTTGGTTTCGGTCAAGAGTCGTATTTATTTCTTTGTTTTGAAGACACGGTTATAAAGGTTTGGTTAACCATTCAATCATGCCTCCGTGTGGAGTGTAACATTTTCTTTCTCTTTCTTTGATTGATATGTTTTGCCTTACCTTGATCCTCTTTATATAGATTTCAGGAATTTGACTGTTAGAGTTATTCTTTTTGCAATTGGGTCTTCTTCATGATCAAAGGCTTGTAGAAGTCATGAAATCTTTTAAATAAAGATTTTCTAGCCATTGGAAGTTAATTACTTCTTCCATTAATTGTGACTTGTGAAAAGCATCTAATCTTTTTAATATTGATATTCTAGCCATCAAATATATCTTGTGTGTCTGGCCATTTGTTGATTGCTTTAGCTTCAAGTAATATCTGACTTTCCAATTAAATACTTCTTAGCTTCACTCTTAGTTTCTTGTATGTTGTGTGTTTTGAAAGCATAAAACAAGAGAACACTTGGACAAATATTAGGCATTAGTACATATTAAATATAATCACAATAAATATTAATACTAATTTCCAAATAAAGCTTTAAATATATTTCTTAAGAGATTTTCAATTTAAGTCTAGTTGACTTAATTTGAAACACATGTTGTTGTAGGAGAAATATAGTTTGAATGATAATTAGTGATAAATACTAGATTTTTATTTTGAGCACAATTTTTTCAAGAATATATTTTTAGAAAGGTAAGTTTATTTCGTTTGTAAGCGACACCAATAAGGAAAAAAAAATATTCTAAGTCACATTCAAGAGTTTATATAAGGAATGTGCTAATTGTGGTAATAACTAGCATTAAAACCAAGGTTTTTCTAACTAATGCCATAAAGGGTACTTTATAAGGTGCAATAAATATGGTTTTTGGAATTTGAAAAGTTCTAATAGTAGTAAATTATTTATTACACAGTATTGAATCCATGGCCAACAACTATAATAAATGATACAAAATTTCTATATTTATCACCATAACAAATGCCCTAAGGTCATCCGCTAGAAAAATCCTTAAAACTAATTTTCATAATTCACGTTAATCATGTCACAAATATATATTCAAGAATTAATCAATCTCTTTCGAAATTGATACATATATAAGAATATATTTCAAGACATTTTCCTTATTACTTTAAAAACTTTTTTTTATCTATACCATTCTTAGTTATAAAGCTTAAAGTTGCATATATCATGCTTACCCATAAAACTTGAAGTTAGTGCTCTAATGTTGCATTGGAAATCACTCAAGCTAGTGATACATTTGTGACTTTGAATTTATTCTCATCTATTACTCTTTCCATATTTTTACTGAGATTGAACTAATATTATATTGCATGTGTGAAAAAATTCTTTAAATGATTAATATTAATTTCAAAAATTACTCATTGATTGAAGAAAACACCTTGTGGTTGATTTAATTTTTATATTTCAAAATTAATAAGGAAAGTATATTGGAATAACAATAATGGAAACATTCCTTATGAGCAGCTAACTTATTGACAACAATATAGTTATGTCTAAAAGGTTGCCCTAAAAATCTATCAAAACAATAAAATCCAACATCAATTAGCAAAAGGAAGACCCTCAAAACCGAAAAAACTTAGGAAAGTTTTGTGCTCAATATGATGTGATTGTCCTCTCAATTCATCTAAACTAAAAAAGAAAACACTATCTAAATCTCCATAATAGTATGGTAAATCTTCAAAAAGTAAAACTGGTAAAAGAATTCACAAACATAAATGTGCTCCCCAACATTTTCGAAATAAAAATAAGCCACATGTAGTTTGCTTTAAATGCAATAAATCAAGTCACATTTCAAAATATTGTAGAATCAAAAGAAAATTAAAGGTTTAAACATTAAAGAATGACTGGTAGCCCTAACTTGATAGTCTTAAGTCAATAGAAGATTCTTCTGATAGTGAAGTTCAACCTTCATCTAGTCATGAAGATCTCAACCAATTTCAAAATGATGAGGTTTCTTTTGATGCCCTCTCATGAAACTATTGAATCCAATGTCTTAACAAGAGAACCTAATCTTTTTTTTTGTAGTCATTACATACCTCCCAAATGGTGAAGTCTAGAAGAATTATCTTCAAAAACTCAGAAATTTTGTCTACACTTGCAAAAAATTTTAAGCCTCCACACAATCTTCCCATTGTTGCAAATTCTCTCTTTCTAAAATATTTTCTATCAAGATTCAATTTTGAAAAAACCAAGCCTATTATAATTCAAGATTTTCAACATGAAGTTTCAAATCCTAAAATTGAGGTTAAAAATCTTAAAATTCAGCAACAAGAGAATTATTAAGTAATTCAAGTTCTACAAAGTGGTAAGAAAAAGTTATTATAAACAAAAAAGGGTAAGAAAAAATTGTCCATAAAAACTTTTTTTGAATCCTCTTTTGATGATAATCTAGTAGAATTTTCTAAATAAGCTTTTTTCCAATCTAATTACTCGTGTTTCTAAACCTTGAAGATAGAGTAGACAACCTTTGGCTATTCGATCTTGTAAATGAGATCTTTACTTTACCTTTGGGGTATTGCATGATCTCATAAATAAATTGTTGAGCTTGCACTGGGCTAGCCTTATCAAGAATCTATTTATTGGGAAGATTAACTTTTTTCTAATTAATTGATTTTGGGGTTGTAACATTTGTTTTTGAAAGATCGGTGAGAGACTTGACTGTATCTCCTTTGCATCTTTGTTGAAGTAAAAGCTGAAACCATGGCTTTATATTGTATACAATAAACTAAAACTCAAAAAAGATCTAGATTTGATATTAAAATAGGCAAGTTTAATATTTAAGACTAAAGAATCTAAATGTTTTTATCTTGTGAGGAGATTGCCATATTTGGAAAAACAATTGAAGTAGATAGGACCACTATAGAGGCTAGTTTCAACTGTTCCTAGTAGTGATTCATGAAAATTGGTGATTCTATTGTCACGAAGACATAAAAGAATAGAGGTGTTAATTCTTTCTATCACAACCCAAACTGGGGCCATGACCGACGAATGGATCAAGGGGAACATAGGCCCATCATGACTCAAACAAGCCTACAAAGGTTCTCAAAAATGAAATAAAATTGCATAATTTATTTAAAAATTAGACGATCAAAAAGTTGTAAACTTGATAGAATAATATCATAATACACAAATGGTCATTCATGACTAAAAGCACATATCTAAACAAAAACAAATCCTATAATAAGGTTGTAGTAGAGTCTAAATACCAGTATAGGGATACAAACATCTAGATACAAAATGATACAAGTACAACTAAGCCCAAGCCGAAACAAAAGTTAGGCATACCAAAAGAAACTTCACACGGGCACCTTTTCTAGACACAAAACTCAGAATCCAAGATCAGCTATCTAAAAATAAAATATCAAACTAACAAGGGTGAGTCACAAAGACTCTGTGAGTAGACAATTTATAGTATAACAGACAGAGAAACAAGCCATGGCATGAATGTTTATCAATAATTAGTTTACATCAGATACAATGACACATTTAGAAACATTAAAAATAAATCAGTATCAACAACCATTTGGTGAAAGAGTTATAACGGAAATCTTAAAATAATGTAAATAAATCATTTGTCACAGCCATTTTACAAAAAGTTCCAATTAGCATTATACATTGCCATAACTATCAAATCGGAATACCTATAGGATACAATGAGTCAGTGCCCAAACCCTTACTAACTAAGGTGTCAAATCCATCAATTCTTATACAAACTGTTAAACTTGTAGGTTACAGCAAGTCAGTGCCAAACCCCCACTAACTAGGCTATCAAACTCATTACCATGTATATTGGCCCACATACGAGGTTAGGGCATCCTTCCCTAACTAGGTACCATATCCGAAATCCAATACTATGTGCATATAGGCTAACTATACCTCGTTAGGTAAGGTGTTTTGACAAGTATCACTCCATAAAGCAATCCGAAAGAAAAATAAAATACTTGAATAACAAACTTATACCAAGATGAAAAATGAAGAAAATCAATAGAAGCATATCCAATATCATTATCCAATATCAAACTTTTCGATATTTACTTTTCAAACCAATAAGTCGATCAACTCCAAAGTAATCAAATAAAATTGTACATCAATAGTCAAAATAACATAAATCAACTTTCATTTTAAGTGGGAATATTAATTTCAAATCAATTCAAAGCATATGTCCAATGACACTTATCAACTAAGAGAGAATAAAATATTAAAGTGCTTGTCCTCGATGACTATGTTCAAAAATATAAAATAACTAATAATGGTATCCATATACTCATAAATGATTCAAAATGGATATTTAAAATGTTTGATGGTTCAAATGTACTTTCAAAATCATTTACTTAAAAAAATAGTTTGGAAAAGCTTAAAAGGTCAAAAGTCAAGTTTAAGTAAAACATGTTTATACAAGAAATAATGATGCATGTGATGAGTACAACAAAATAACTATACTAGGAACCATCCACTCACATTACAAGAGAAGCTTAAAAGAATTTTAGGAACCTAAAGTCACCCAACAGAAGTTGCGAGAGTGTCCAAGAAGCCTACAACAATTACAAAAAGATGATTCAAGTAAATAACGAGATTCAACCGGCCTTTAGGAACTAAACCAAATAACCAAGTAATAGGAGCAACAAGTTTCCCTTAAAATCCAAATTCCAAGTTAACCAATACAGTACAAAAGAATACAATATAATGTCATCCATATTTTCAAATGTTAACAACATGTTAGAGTTGATCTTAATGAGCTTGATATTGGGAGTATAAATCATACCATAAAGGTTAGACCTAACACAATATCCATATATAAATCGAAAATCACTAATTTGTGGGTAGAATTTAAGATGAACTAAATGATATATTTTATTTGGTTCACATCACCCAAACTCCTAAACCAAACCAAATTTGCATAATTTACAAGTAAAAGTAGTAAGAAAATTTACGTAATCTTTCATCATTTACCCTTATGTTAAATGTAGTTAAGCTATCTAAAAAGTAAATTTAAAAGAAATGGATTGCTAAAGTTAAGATTTAATAATTAAATATTCTCCTAAGTAAGTTTCTTAACAAGTGGCTATATTCTAAAAAAATAAATCTCTCATAATTTGCACAAAAAGGACTTCTCAAACATATAAAATTTTGATTATTATATAGAATGCTCACAATTTTTAATAAAATACAATAAAGGAAAGAAAACTCAAAATTTTGTGTAATCTAAATTACAAATTTAACTATAAGAATTATAGTTGAAAACATAAAGCATCAATTAATGGATAAACACAACACTAACATAATTATAAGGACTATAGATTTTTGATTTATAGGCAAAAATGATAGTTTTCATAAATCAAAGTTATATAGAAAAAGTATAAACAATTCCTTACGAAGAATAATATACATTGGGTTAATAAAAACAAGCTTTAAGTAGATCTCTACAGGACAATGAATAAAGTAAAATAATTAGAAAAAAAGCAATAAGAGAGAGTAATAGAGGAAGGTGAAATAAGAGAAAATATGTATGGAGGCATTATTTGTATGGTGAAACTTATGAAATCTTCACAGATCACAAGAGTCTTAAGTACATTTTTGATAAAAAAGATTTGAATTTAAGGCAATGTAGATGGATTAAGCTATTAGAAGATTATGATTGTTCAATTTCTTATCATCCGGGAAAAGCTAATGTGGTTGCAGACACATTGAATAAGAAGTCAATGGATAGCTTATCCCATGTGACAGTTGTTCGTGGTCGAGTTGTTAGAGAATTACAAAAGTGCATGGTGAATGAAGTTAGATTTGAAGTGTCACCTACTCATATTCAGGTGAAATCTACTTTGATTGGAGCTATTAAAGAGACACGAGCAATTGATTTTGAGGTGTGTGCTAAGAAAACCAAGTGTGATTAGTCTGCAATCAATGAGTTCAGGGTGGATAATGAAGGAGTATTAAGGTATCAAGACCATGTAGTTGTGCCATCTGATCTAGAATTGAGAAAGAAGATTGTTTAAGCAATTCACTGCTCGTTATATATTTTGTATCTTGGTTCTTCCAAGATTTATCAAGACTTTAAGAAGTTCTATTGGTAGGATGGTATGAAAAAGGATGTAGTGGACTTTGCTTCTAAGTGTCTGGTATGCCAGCAAGTGAAAGCTAAACATTAGAAACCTGCAGGGATGTTACAAAGATTAGATATTCTAGGGTGGAAATGGGAGAAAATTACTATGGACTTTGTAATAAGATTTTCTAAGACCTTTAGGGGTTATAATTTAATTTGCATTATTGTAGATTGATTGACTAAATTCGCATTTGTTCTTCTGGTGAAAACTACGTACTCAACATATCAGTATGCTAAATTGTATCTAGTTGAGATAATTTTGTTACACGGATTACTTGTTTCCATCATTTCAAACTAGGGCACTAAGTTCACTTTAGCATTTTGGAAATCTTTTCAAGAGGCTCTTAGTACTCAGTTGTTATTCACTACAACTTTCTGTCCTTAAACTAATGGTTAGTATGAGAGAACAATACAAATCTTAAAAGATATGTTGTGAGCTTATATGATAGATTTTGAGGGGAGTTGGAATCAAAACTTGCCACTTAGGGAGTTTGCTTATAACTATAGTTACCACAATAGTATTCAAATGGTACCATTTGAAGCTCTGTCGAGAAGAAAGTGTAAATCTCCAGTTGGATTGTTTGAAATTGGTAAGCATCAGTTACTGGGACCAGAGTTGGTTTAAGATGTGGCTAAATATATGCAAGTTATCTGTGATAGGTTGAGAAAGGCTCAAAGTAGACAGAAGTCTTATGCAAATAATAATCAAAAAGAGCTAGAATTTGAAGTAGGAGATCATGTGTTTCTAAAGGTTTCACCTTTTAAAGGCACAATGAGATTTGGCAAGAAAAGGAAACTGAGTCTAAGGTTTATAAGAACCTTCTAGATTTTGGATAAAGTTGGAGTTGTAGGTTATAGGTTAGCATTACTACCGGATTGGGACAGGGTACACCCGGTGTGTTTACACTTTGAAATCATTTGCCTGATGAGTTTTATGTTTTGCGGGTCCAAAAAGTGCAAGTGGATAAGAATTTGACATATAAAGAGCAACCAGTGTCATTCATAGATAGACAAGTCTATAAGCTTTGATTGAAAGTCATTCCTTCTGTAAAAGTTGTCTAGCAACTTCATAAGGAATAAGAGGCCACTTAGGAACCTGAAGATTTGATGAGGCAACAATATCCTTATCTTTTTGAATGATTCAGGTAAATGATACATTCATATTTATTTTGTTGAAATTCAAGACAATTTTTTTAAGGTGGGGAGAGTGTTATAACCAGGTATCGTAATATTAAGTTAGAAAAATAGTGTAATTTTTAGTTATAAAAATATACAAGTATATAAACAAAACAAATACTATAAAAATATATACAGATATGTAAAACTATATACGCATCCATTTTATTTATTTTCCTGACTTTGACTTCACCTCTTTATTTTTTCTATTTTCCTTTTTCTTTCCTTATCTTTTATTTCCCCTGTCTTTTTCCTTCTAGTCCAGTGCATTACCTTCCCTTATTTCACTTCCTCTGTTCTACCTTCCATCTTATTCTTTCCAGAACCTTATATCCTTCCTTATCAAGAGCCAAAGCTTAGACTTGGATGCCACTGTGGAGCTCCTTATTCCAGCCACTCTTCAGCTCTGTTCCAGCAACTGCATAGCACCAATCTTAGGCCTCCTTGTAGTTGAGACTTTCATTGTTGCCTTCCACTCATTCGTGTGTGCAGCTTCATAAACTTTCTAGTTGGTAGTAGACAGTTTAGGGCTGAGTTGCATGAGCTATAACAGCTCCTTCCCCGCCATAACATCAACTAGATTAGCAGACAATAGTTCTGCTTTAATGAAGCTCGAGTATAGGTGTTTTGCGGGCTATTTTTCAATTAATTTCCTTATGCTCTTGTAACAAATTACTATTATTTTGTTTTGTTTAAGGATTAGTGGGTTTGAGTGGGATTCTATTTAAGGATTAGAAGGTGAAAATGATAGGAAAAGGTGAATGTGATGTTAGGTGTTACAAATTTCCAAAGTTTAAGTTTTAATGTCAACTAAATATTTGGGTTATGGGAAATATTGAAGGTTATGGATTAAAAATAGTCTGCTTGATGTATTCATATAAGACACACATATATATGAGTTGGAATCAAGCATACGTTCAAGATGTTCGTTAAAATGACTAAGAGGGGTTAATTCTAAATAAATGCATGGAACTTAATATATATAGTTTTTGTAATTAGAGGTTTATAACCTATGAAATTTATAAACTAAGTGATACTTGAAAATGTAATTTCAGCTTTGGAATGTAACGATCATTCAACAACACATTTGAACCGAAGAGGAAGTATCGAACAAGTTCCATAAACTCCGTGAGTGAAAGATGCTATCCTTTGGTTACTAGTTGTGTTTTGAATGTTTGTTTATATATGTGTGTATTAAGTTGTTGAGTGAGAATGTTTAATTCTTTGAGTGGATTTGTAGTAAGAATGTTATGTTTTTGAAACTTTGTTAGTTAATGTGTTGTGTGTTAGTGTCAAATCTTGTTTATGGTTGATAAGGCCAATAAGGTTTTTTTATTTTTTTATTTTTATGAGTTAAAAATTCGAGTGCACCTAGGATATATCAATTTGGTTTATTTGATATGTGAATAAAAATATTTGAATAACTCAACCTTGAGGAGGTTATTGAAGAACATATATATATTATTGGTGCCAAGAGCAAAAGGCCCCAAGGAGGATATGTTTTGGTGGATGGGAGCTGAGTTACTTTGACTATTGGCCCTTTTGGTTATTTTGCTTGATTTGTTTGAAATATGATTATTTGTAGGTTATATTAGTTTTGATTTTGTGTTTTATATATTACGTTATTAAATGGAATTGCATTGTAAGTTGTGTTAGTGTGAATATATTAAGGAAATGTCTTATGATTATATATTGATTGATATATCCTTTAAGTATGTTTTTCACTTACTGAGTATTTATGACTCACTCTTCTTTCATTTATGTTTTTTTTAACACTAGGTTCTCAACAAACTCCTCCAACCGAAACTTGACTTGTTGATAGTTGCTGCGGCAAGGTATTCATGTAAGATCATATACTTGAAGCCAGGGATGAAGAAATTGTAGTCACTTTAGGGCTTGGTTTATGAAACTTTGAGTTGTGGGACTATGTTTAATTAGTTTTTCTTTTATGTGGATAAAGCAGAGCTCCTTCCCATTGTTGTTGTTGTGTAAATAGGATGATAGTATGCATTACTTGAGCATATTTCACTTTACAAGAAATCTTTGCCAAATATTTTTTTAAAATATATTCCTTCTAGTGAACATGTGTATATATATAGTCTTATTTTACAAAGTTTTCTTTTAACTTTTATTTTTATTCCATGGCTATGTGTATTCCTTTTGATTTTGAGTCAGGGTTATAAAGATTTGGTTATCCATTCCCCTGGTAGTCCTACCTCAGTGCGGGAAGTGACATCAGGGGGCAAAACAATTAAATACCAGTCTATTTTGGATTTTGAGAGTACTAACACGACTGTAGGGCCAAATAAAACATGTAAGAAGAAATAAAATGCATTTTGTATTAGCGATTCAGCTACTAGGACAATGTTACAATTTTAAGGCAAAACCTTTGAAAAATTTACTTAATTTTTCTACGTTACAGTACATTTAACTTATATGCATATTAAGTTAGATAGGTTAAGTATAATTATTTTAGGTTGCACCACCTACATCCACGCCTTTGCAACTCAGTCATGATAACGAGCAACCTTAAGATGACGAAGATTAATTAGAATTATGAGATTGTTTTTTTTTTATAATATTTATAAATAATTTTAATGTTACAATGAATTTTGTATAATATTTTTTTTATTAATATCAAATTTGGAATTCAAATATAAATATACTTTTATAAAGTATTTACGAATACAAAATTACAATATAAACAAAAGAATAAATATTTAATGGACCTCTATTTGCCTTTAGAATTATCTGCGTATGCAAAATGCAAACGCAGAAAAAATTTAAAAAAATTGTGTTTGTATTTTATTTGTCAGTTGTGCAAATGTAGTTACACTTGTGTATGCAGACATTGTCTGTATTACAAACACAGAAATGTGGGAAGCCATTTTTGACATTCAAATTTTACATCTGCAATTCAGACATAAATACATATGTAATTAAGAATCTATGTTTTTCATATATGCATGAAATAATATATGAGTCTAGGATTATTGTGTCTATTGATCTACGTTTAGATGGAGAGATTGTTTACTGCGTCTGTATTTGTATCTTATTTGTACATAGATAATGCCATTTCTTATAGTGGTGGTGTTGTCTGGTGATACTTAATGGTGACAAGGCACTGAGGTTGTACCCTTTGGTGATGGTGTGTTGTCAAGTTAGCATGACCAGGCCATAATGACAATTATCTATCTACATTAAGTATTTTTTTTTTTCAATTGAAATTGTAAAAGAAAGAAAATCAATTGAATAAATATTTGAATTACTTGGTAGCAAAAAAAAAAAAAAAAAGTGAATAAATATTTAAAGGACAATTATTTAGAATTAAAATTTGTTAATTTAAATGTATCTTTTAGCCATATGTAACACTTTTTTTTTTTTTCTTTTTCTTACTTTTATTTCTCTCTGAAGAAAATAATCTACTCGTGTGTGAAAAATATTGGAATGGCTTCTAATATTGTCAAAACCACAAAGAAATATAAAACTGAATGATATGCAAGTGCTACATGTAACACCTTATAAATGAAGGCCCTTATTCTACATGTTCATGCCTACTAGTTCACCTTAGAGGCTTAAGTTACTAATATACTAGTTCCACTACCAAGATATTTACTTGTTGATTCATTCCTTTGGAGGTTACCTTTATAATTCCCTTTCTACTTCCATAAGATGGATTCCTTGTTTATCAACTAATTTGCTTGATTCATTCATTTACTAATTTAACTTACATTTCCTTTTACCTAATTATATGTATTCCTTGATTATTCAACTATTGTAACCGGATTTATGAAGTTTACCAACAATACCATTCCTTAGCTAATTACTTGCTTCTTATCCATTTAGTTCATATGTTCTCTAATTGAAAACATTACATCATTATAAAAGTTCAATTACAACTTCACTTGATTCAACAAGTAATAGTCTCATACATGAAATATAAATTAAGAAGTTTTTTATGAATACAATATCAAATTTCCCTCAATAGCTAACCTCTTACATTAACAATACAATTGCACAATCCATTTATTATCAAGAATAGAGCAAAGTAGCAAATCTTCAAATTTATTTTTTGAGGCCATGAACTCTTAAAACTTGAAATTTAATTTTAAGAGCCAATGAACAACTCATGAACAAATTTGGTTATCTTTGAATATCAATTTGTTAGTAACTTCAAATATTTTTTTGTTTTTCTACTATAATAATAGTTTTCTATCTCTACTTCTTCTTTTTCTTTTCTTTGTTTTTTATTATTTTATCTCTATACTTTCTTACTCTTTCTCTCTAACTTCAATGCTTCAAAATTTAGCTCATTGTCTTAAAAATAAAAAATTATACAAAAACCTTAAATTGACTAACGGTGTGATTAATCTAATGCTTAAATTGTCCATATTATTTTTGTACAATGTTCAAATTGATCAACATTAAAGTATAATATTCAAATAGATGAATCTCTGAAAAATAAATTGCAAAACTATTCAATTATTTAAAAATAAACTTTACATCTTGCAACCTCTCATTAATATGAGAGGTAAAACATTGGCAAGGCTTAATATGCTTACAGGGCCTTGGTCTCTGGCAAACAATATTTGCAAAAATTACAATACATGCTATTTTGTAGACTTATACAGTGGCTAATTATATTCTTGTACTATGGTTTTTTATTTTAATTGTATAATCTTCTAATAGTTATTAAGAAAAAAAAAATGTAATATGTATCACGATATATCATTAATTGAAAATTGTTCAAGAATTTCTTTAATTCATAGTATAAATTTATGTAAATTCTAATATTTAGAGATCACTTTTGACCCTTTCTTTTTTCAATTTTCACTCTGCAATCACACATAAACATAAGCTGTTTAGTGTAGCTCACTAATTCTATCTAGCATATTGAACTCATGGATTGAATAACAAAAACAAACTAATAGTTCCTAAGCAATTTGGCCTTAACGACACCACCTATGATGTTGAAGGCAAAATTTCAATCCAATCATGAAGTGCCACATGTTGCTTACAAGCATATAATTATGACATTAAAATTATCAAGAAATACTCAAACAAGTCAATTACATTAATTGACCGATGAAATCATGCCATGTGTCACATATGACATCAATATTCAAGAAATCTTGAAGTAAATCAAATACAAAATTCAGCCAATGAAATCTTGCCATGTGTCACCTAACTCTCTCCAAAATCTCTATAAATAAAGAACCCATACATTCATTAGGAGGACTGGAAGAGAAAGGATCAGAATGTAGAACAAGAAGAAGAAGAGAAGAAAGCTCCAAAGCTTTGCAGAATTCAAGTCCAAGGACCTTGCAGAACTTCAAGCATTCAACAACCAAAGCTTCCTCAACAATTGAAGGTCAACAAATTTCTAGAGATCTCTAAACAAGAAAAATTCCTAGAGATTTAAACTAAATTCATCATCAATTACACATCGATCAAGATCCAGTTCCACAAGCCCTCGTTCAACAATTCAATTTTTGTGATCAAATTCTACACTCATAAAGAATCCACAACTTGAAACCAACCAAATCCACAATTCTATGATCAAGCTTTTAAAGCCCTTAAATCATCAACAAACTCGGTGATCAAATTAGAGGATATTTATTCTTTTATTGTAAAGAACAATCAAAACAAAGATTGTATCCTATTCACTGATACATATTAATACAAATATTATTTTGTACACATTTCTTGTCATTTATTTTATAGGCTTGAAATCCATGTTTACAAATTTAGCACCCTTAATAAGACTTCTCTACCTCTCATCTCTTTCTCCTTCAAAAATCACTACATCGAAAATCATCAAATCTCATAGTTCCTATGAAGAATCAAGTCAACAAAAACATCAAGATTGCTACTGAGACTATTGGATTTGTCATTGACTCCATCAATAACAACCAAAATGTTGACAAAGAAATAATTGCACAAGATAGCTTGGTGGCCTATCCATCAATTGATCAAGGTAAAGCATGACCTTTAATCACTATGGATTTCCTAGCCACAAGAAAGGCAGGCAACTCTGTTAACAAGATCGTGTTTGGGGGCAATACTCTGTTTTGTAATGAGAAACTTTATACTTCCACCATCTTTCATACTGGATCGTGGCCTGAGAATTTGAATAATAAGAATATGGATGAGTCTACATATTCATTCTTCTATGCTGACACAACGACTATAATGGAGATAATAATGAAATTGGAGAAAAATATCTCATTTCTCATCAAAATTGTTGAGGATCAAGATATTTAGATTGCAACCCTCATAAGTAAGCTAGAAATACAAAACAATTCCAATGGAAGTGATCAAGACCCAGCTTATCTTAGTGATCCAGCTTCAAATAATATCTTTGTTGACAAAGGAAAACAGCAAATTAACGAACCAGAAACTTCTCAATAAACTTCAACCTCCATTGCATTGCTCTCAGTACAATAGTTGTAAGATATGATAACCAACACTATATGAGTACAATATGGAGGAACATCGCAAAGTTCACTTCTGTACTCGAAACCATACATGAAGCAGATTGACATCATGAAAATTCCTTATGGGTATCAACCTCTGAAATTCAACCAGTTTGATGGAAAAGGCAACCCCAAACAATACGTTGCTCATTCTATTGAACCTTGTGAAAATGCTAGGACTGAGGGAGATCTTTTTGTTAAACAATTCGTTTGATATCTTAGAGGAACTACTTTTGATTAGTACACATAATTATAGCTTGAATCAACTAACAATTGGGAGCAGGAGATTCTCTAATTCAGTTTTACAATACTCACCATGCAGTTAGTTTGATAGAGCTCACTAACACCAAATAATGGAAAGATGAGCCCGTTATAAATTTTATCAACAGATGGAAAACCTTAAGTTTAGACTACAAGGCACGAATTTTAGAGACCTCTGGTGTTGAAATGTGCACACAAGGAATGCATTGGGGACTTCTTTACATTCTGAAGGGAATCAAGCCTCAAACATTTAAAAAGTTGGCAACTCGAGCACATGATATGGAGTTGAGCATAGCAAGTCACAAAAATCACAATCCTCTAGTGCCAGAGTAGAAAAGGAAAAAAAAATTATTGAATCCTTAAGAAATACCATGATGGATTTAATGGTTATAAGTGTGGGTCGATCAAATATCAGGAAGGAGCAAAAAGGAACTAATCAAAACCAATTTCCAACAAGAAAGGCACTGCACAATGCTTAAAAAGAGAAAAAAAAATGAAATATCATTTTCCTAATGATGGTATCTCAGACATGCTAGACCAACTACTTGAATACAATCTCATTAAGCTTCCAGAATTAAGCGACTTAAGGAAATTGGAACGGTCAATGATCCCAACTACTACAAGTATTACTTGATCATTAGTCATGTGAATAAATGCTTTGTGTTTAAGGAGCTCATCTTGAAACTTGTAAAAGACAAAAAAATTGATCTGGCCATTAACAATGTTATAAAGACTAATCATATTGTTGCCAGAATGTGACCCATAAAGTACAAATCAAATTCACATTTGGTCACTCACAATATGCTAATAAACATTGCGCAAAGAGTGAAGACTGATTTGATTAGATTTGACACTATGAAGCCTATCATGATCCAACACCAAACTCATCAAGTCAAAGATCACAACATTGAAGAAATGCACATGACCAACTACTTTGAAGACTTGTTAGAAGATGATGTCAAGATTCAAGCTGAAATAGAAGATATATAAGCAAAGAAATTGCATCGAATTTCAGTATTTGATTATTTAGAAGAGTCCATTTCTCAAATTTCTGCTATTAAGAGATTAGGCATATTGATCAAAATGGAATGCAAAGGTAAAAGATTAGTCTTTAATAGGCTAAAAGTCATATATGCGTCAAGGAAAAAGCCTCTACATCAAAAAAAGATAAGCAAAGAAAAGCTGCAATGCAAAAAAGATGTCGAATCTTGTAGCTCGATTCCATCTTGCTAAGGCATTCCACAACTATAACAGTCTTCATGGAAGGCTCACTCAAGGTGAAACAACACGTCATCTTGCATACCAAAAATTTCAGTGAAGTTCCACAAGTTGATAAATGCAATGAATCAAGCTTGTCTGCTCTAAAGTTAGGGTTGTGAGATATTATTGATCCCAATAAAAAAAGAACTCCTCAATATGAGCATAAACTGTCAACTGTTTCAAAATAAAAAATAAAATAAAAAATCAGAACTCCTTGACATGAGTATAAACTATCAACAAACCAAGAGAAATACAAATCAAATTTCCTTGGCATGAAAGTAAATTGCCTTAAAGCTTTGAAATTTTCCAACACAAAATGAAATTGCAAACTTCAATTTCCTCGGCAAAATATTAAACTGCCACAAATTCTCAAAAAATTTCTTGGTATGAACGAAAACTACTTAAAAAAAATATACTTGTGTACTACTCATGGTTGCAAGAGTATAAATTCCATTAGACTTGAAACAAAAAAAAAATCTTCTGATCTATGATATGACTTGATGCCTTCTTGGGTATGTAGGAACTCAGAATTTTATTCAATGTTCAGTCTAACTAAAAAGATAAAACAAAAAGGATATGATTGGAAGATTCTCAAGGGATATTCCAGATAATTTTTTTTTTCTTTTTATGGCAACAATCATCAATGTCATCATGCATGAAATCCAAAAATTTCAAATTTAACAAGATCAGATTGCTTTCTTCTGATAGCTAGTAACAATTCCTAAAGACATAAAATAAATATAAATTCCAAATCAACCAAGAGTCGCACTTAATCACCTTTAGTAGCGGGCCGAGTAAGAGCCAAATAGATTTTGTTATGACTAGAAAGGTTGATAGAGCTATTTGTAAGGATTGTAAGGTTTTACCCGGCGAGTGTTTAGTGTCTCAGCATAAACTTATGGTTGTGGATGTTGGCGTTAAGTGGCGGAAGCAAAGTATAGAAGTAATAAGTGTATTAAGACTAGATGGTGGAATTTGAATGGAGGGAAGATGGCTCTTTTTAAAGATAAAATGTTACAGGGTGATCCTTGGAGGGTGGAGGGTGAGCCTAACATGATTTGGGATGAGATGGCGAGTAGTATTAGGAATACGGCTAGAGAGGTGTTAGGAGAAAGTAAAGGACGTGGACCTCCGACTAAGGAGACCTGGTGGTGGAATGAAGAAGTTCAACAAGCTATTAAAGCTAAAAAAGAGTGTTATAAAAGATTACACAAGTGTAGAAATGAAGATAATTATAAATGTTTTAGACAAGCTAGGAAAGATGCTAAGAAAGCGGTTAGGGAAGCCAGAGGCAAGGCTTGCGAAGGACTTTACCAAAAGTTAGAGACAAAGGATGGAGAGAAAGATATCTATAGGATTGCCAAGCAAAGGGAAAGACGAACTAAAGACCTAATTCGTATTAAGTGCATTAAGGATGAGGCTGATAGGGTTTTAGTTAAGGAAGATGAGATTAATGAGAGATGGCAAACTTATTTCGATACTTTATTTAATGAAGAGTCAAGGGGTGATTTTGGAGACCTTGATGTCACCTTTGATGATACGAACCGGCGATTTGTTCGTCGGATTAGAGCTCAGGAAGGTTAAAGAAGCTATGCATAAGATGAAGAATGGTAAGGCTTTGGGCCCAGATGATATTCCAATAGAAGTTTGGAGATGCCTAGGAGATATTGGAGTAACTTGGCTTACAAATCTTTTTAACAAGATTTTAGTAACCAAGAAAATGCCAGATGAGTGGAGGAAGAGTACATTAATCCCTATTTATAAGAATAAAGGAGATATTCAAAGTTGTTCGAATTATCGAGGTATAAAACTTATTAGCCATACAATGAAACTGTGGGAGAGAGTGATTGAGCGTAGGCTTAGGAATGAGACTGTAGTTTCTGAGAATCAATTTGGTTTTATGCCTGGAAGATCTACAATGGAGGCTATTTTTCTACTTAGGAGATTAATGGAGAAATATAGAGAAAAGAAAAAGGATCTTCACATGGTCTTTATTGATCTAGAAAAAGCGTATGATAAGGTGCCAAGACAAGTCTTGTGGTGGGTACTCGAGAAGAAAAAGGTCCCAACTAAATATGTAGAAGTTATTAAAGATATGTATGAAGGAGTATTGACTAGGGTACGGACTGTAGATGGTATGACTGGAGAGTTCCCGATCATGATAGGTGTTCACCAAGGTTCATCCTTAAGTCCTTACCTATTTGCGTTAGTCATGGATGAACTCACCTATAATATCCAAGATAGGGCTCCTTGGTGCATGTTGTTTGCCGATGATATTGTGTTGGTAGACGAAACTAGGGAAGGTTTAAATTCTAAACTAGGAATGTGGCGGAACGCGTTAGAATCTAAAGGCCTTAGATTGAGTCGGACAAAGACTGAATATATGGAGTGCAATTTCAGTAAAACTAGAGGAGGCCCGAATGATATAATTTTAGACGGTCAGACAATCCCTACCAAGGATGTGTTTAAGTATTTAGGGTTATTTATACAAAAAGATGGTGCAATTGAGCATGATGTAAACCATAGGATTAAGGCAGGGTGGGTGAAGTGGCGGAGTGCTTCGGGAGTTTTATGTGATCCTAAAATCCCGAATAGATTGAAAGGGAAATTTTATAAGTCGGCAGTGAGACCAGCTATGTTGTATGGTACCGAATGTTGGGCAGTTAAGAAGCAACATTCGCATAAGATGGGAGTAGCCGAAATGAGAATGTTAAGATGGATGACAGGACATACAAGAAATGATAGAATAAGAAATGAGGAGATTCGTAGGAAGGTGGAAGTAGCACCTATTGAGGAGAAAATGAGGGAGAATCGTCTACGTTGGTTTGGACACATCCAACGTCGGCCAATGGACGCAGTAGTTAAGCAAGGTGACATGGTCCAGGTGCCAGGTGTTAGACCGGGAAAGGGGAGACCGAAACTTACATGGGGGACAGTCATCGAGAAAGATATGGCTGTACTAGGAATTAATGAAAATCTTGTCTTGGATCGATGCGAATGGAGGAAAAGGATTCATATAGCCGACCCCAACTATTTTGGGATTTTAAGGCTTAGTTGAGTTGAGTAGAACCAAGAGGTTGCTTTCTTCTAATTGGTGGTGATAATCATGCATCATGCCCTATATACAAGTTCTTGTTACCCACAAAGTAACTTATGTCACGTCTTGTTACCTATAACTGAACACGAGATTGTGCTTGCTGCCATGGCCGACTTCTTATCCCCAGTATTAAGATTCAAATAGTCTTCGATTTTCAACTTAAGTGACACTGCAAAATAATAATGATAAATACCTTACCCACAGGAGGAAGGTGGAAGATTCAATTGCAGATAAACAAGAGTTGTGGTCAAAGGTTCTGATGCGGTTGTTTTAGTAAATAAAGTTTGATTAGCAGCCCATGTTGTTCTTGGTAACCGATCATAGTCCTTGCTTCCTGAGCAAGGCTGTGCAACAAATGCTTGTGAAGTTTCTTTACCTGTCACAATTAAACACAAATTTCTTTCCATAATGGACAACAACAATTCTCGATCAAGCCATCTATCATGGGTTTGTTGGTGGAACTCCAAATTGTCTTGATAAACATATGACTCGTGGCATCAAAAAGAATTGATCTGATTGTAGCTCCAAGATCAATGTAACCAATGAAGATCATAGGTTGAGTAAATTCCATGTTGAATCTAGTCGACACATCAGATTGCGAAGGAAAGTGATAAAGAATGCAAGCTCCATACGTAATCTTGTTCATGCATGTTGTCAATGTACATAATGGTCTTGCAAAGCTCATAAGGGCATAAGTGTGGAAATTCTAAACGAGCTTTGATTATTCCAAGCATGAATCATGATTGATGAGTACAACACCTACAAAAGAAAATAATAATAATAATAATATTAACAATAAATAAATAAATAAATAAATAAAACATTTTAAGGAGAAACAGAAGCATGTGAAGAAAACTGATGGAAGCTTTGATCGACTAGACAAGCACTGCCAGATCCTATCGGTGGTGATAGTTGATAGCACCAAATCCAATCAGACTTCATACAATGATTAAGTTCATAACTGGTAAAGCCAAGACTTCTTTTATATAAATTTGAAGAACATGCCACTAAAGCTTAGGACTTCTCCCTTGTTTGAGTTGGACATTGCACAATTTTTAGGACTGCATTGGTACTGATTCAACTACTTGATCACCTTGCCTCTCGACTTGTCAAGATATCCTGTGGACATTGTTGTTGCATAACTTTCCTTGTCATGTTAATTGTGATTATTGTTTGATTGTTTTCTTTCTTTTTGCTCGGGACTAATAAAATATTAAGTTTGGGAGTATGACAACTCTGTAAAATAAAGTTATTTCACTATGCTTTTAATTTATATTTTATACTAAATCCTAGTATTTTGAGTTAGAATATTAGTCAGATATAGTGTTTTAGTTGTCTTAGGTTGTTAAGAGTTTTCAAAGCATTTAACTTAATTAGAAGTAGTTTTATGAATTTTAGTATTTAATTTGTTTTAGGTGTCTTTACAGTGCCCTAATTGAACTAAAAGAAGGAAAAGGAATTCAAGCCACGCTATAGCATCAAAGGATATGAAGCTACGCTACAAAAGGAAGAAATTAGTAAATCTGGCCAAGACACATGCCACGGTGTTAAGAAGATGAAGCCGCAGTGCTGCTAAAATAAAGAAAAAAAGGTAAATAAGTTAAAGAGCTTTAAGCAGCAACACCTGATGGCTGAAGCTGCAATGCTGAGAACTCAACTTACCTAGTAAAATCATAGAGAGAGATGGCCGCAGCACCTTTCACTTGATGGCTAAAGCCGCAGTGCTAATTTAAAACACGACTTTTGTAAACTATTCAAGGGATTTGCACTGCAGTGCCCATTGATGTGAGCCGTAGTGGGACATTATGGAGTTCGAGTAGGACTAAATAGAACCTTCAGTGCTGCAGCACCAAATACACACACACTGCGATACCCTCATGTGTTTTTGAAGACTTCAGAAAAAGGTCTATAAATAAAAGTGAAGGTTGAAGTTTTAAGATATATTAAAGCTTGTGACAGAGAATGCTAAGGAGCTAAAGGAGACCAGAAGCCATGACAATTTCTAGTTTTTACTCACTTCTTCTTATTTTCTATTTACTTGTAGTGGCTATGTCTTTATTGTTTATGTTTTCCGTAGTTAGTATAGAGTAGTCGTATTCTAGGGGTAACAATTGAACTCATATGTTGCCGATGTGGCTTTAGTTTTAATTCAATGCATGTTTTAGTTTAATATTTATGTTGCTTTGTTCTTAATGCTTCTAATTAATTAATTACCAATTAGATTGACTAGAAATTATGGAATTGACTTGGAAGAGTCAGTTTTGGGATTAGCCTTTTGCAATATAACTTATGTTAAGATTGTTCATATGATGTAAATAATCTAATTTGTTTAAGAGATAGGAATATACTATTTCTGCATAAGTAACCAAGAGATTAGTTCTGAATGAGTTTGTCTTAGAATAATTGTCATAGGAATATAAGGAATTAGACTAAGGGGAATATATATTTGCTAGACATAGGAATATGCTAGTAATTGACTAAGTAATCTGGGTTAATATTAAGCTATTACATAAATTGAATTGAACTAAAGTTAATTAGGTGTAGTGTGAGGGATTTCGTGAACTTAGGTTTAGTTTTAATATCAATTCATAAATTGCTTACAAATCTCTCAATTTCCACTTGCTTGATTAGAGTTAGGTTGCATCATATTGGTATTTAGCATTAAAAAGTAAATTATTTCTTATGGGAACAATCTCTACTTATTACTATATTACTTGAAGATAATACGTGTGCTTGTGTTTGTTAAATCCTTATCAAGTTTTTGGTGCTGTTACTGAGGCAGAAATTTATTTTATTTTGTTAATATCATTATAAGCTTGATTCTAATTTAAGTTCTTAATTTTGATTTTAGGTGCTATTGACATTGCATGCATCACACTTGAGATTTAAAACCATTACCATACAATCCGAGCTCGAACGAACACTTAGAAAGTTGAGAAAGATTCAAGTTCCAAAACACTCTAGTGCAATGGCTGCCCTTTTGTGCAAGGCCTCCACTCTAGCATATAGAGACTAACCATTGCTACTAATAATTTTTAGATCAAATCGTACAAAATTCAAATGATCCAGTAATCTGCACAGTTTAGGGTATTACCTAATGATGACCTCCATACTCATTTAGTCACATTCCTGGAATTGTGTGACACATTCAAGTACAATGGCATCTCTAACAATGCAATCCTCCATAGGTTTTTTCCTTTCTCACTCCAAGATAAGGCAAAAAGTTGGCTATATTTATTACCTCAACATTCCATCACCACTTAGTCAGACATGGCACAAAAGTTTTTGGTCAAATTCTTTTTTCCTGCCAAAATCGCCAAGTGAAGGAATGAAATCACATCATTCCTTAAACAAGATCAAGAATCTCTCTATGAAGCATGGGAGAGATATAAAGACTTGATGATAAAGTGTCCACATCATGGCATTCCTGGCTACAAGTCCATACTTTTATAACAGTTTGGTAAATCAAACTAGAACAACAATTGATGCTACTGCTGGGGGTGCTTTAATGGGTATATGTTTACGGATGATGCCTATGATTTTTTAGAGGAGATGGCCTCAAATTATTATCAATGGCAATCCAAAAGGTTAACATATCGTAAAGTTGCTGGAATTCATGAACTTGATGTCATTACTGCCTTAATGGCACAAGTGGTTGGGTTGACAAAGAGGTTTGATAATTTTGGGATGCAACAACATTCCAAAGCTGCTATTATGGTGTATGAAGCTTGTGGCAAAGGTCATACCATGGATCAATGCCCAAATGTTGAAGCGGTTCAATATGTATAGAATTTTAACTGCCAAAACAACCCTTATTCTAACACTTATAACCTGGGATGGAGAAACCATCCAAACTTTTGTTAGAATAATCAAGGTGAACAAGCTACAAGACTTAATCCATCTCCTGGATTTTAAGCTCCATAAAGGCAAGCATCCCCTAAAAGGAAACCCTCCTTGGAAGACATGTTTTTGCAATACATGTCTCATGTTGATTCTGTTATTCAAAGCCACATAGCCTCCTTGAGAACATTGGTAACACGAATTGGATAGCTAGCCAATACTTTGACCAATAGACCTCGTGGTGCCCTTCCTAGTGACACCAAGGCAAACCTAAGGGAGGAGGGTAAGGAGCATTGCAAGGCAATCACCCTCATGAGTGGAAAGGAGATAAAAAAGCAAAAGAAGAAAATAGAAGTTAATGAAGCTCCTAAATCTCCTATTAAAGATAAATTACCTACTGAAATTATAAAAGAGAAGAAGGAAACCAAGGTAATTGCTAAACCTCAACGAACAATCCTTATCTTCCATTCCCCCAAAGGTTCCACAAACAGAACCTTGATAAGCAATTTCAAAAATTTCTGGATGTGTTCAAGAAGCTCTAAATAAATATTCTCTTCGCTGAAGCTTTTAAACAAATGCCAAGCTACACAAAATACATGAAGGACATTCTATCCAAAAAGAGGAAGCTTGGTGATCATGAAATTGTTGCACTTACTGAAGAGTGCAATGCTATACTTCAAAAAAACCTACCACCTAAATTGAAAAATCCAAGTAATTTTACTATTCCTCATACCATAGGCACACAACAGTTTAGAAGGGCACCTTGTGACTTGGGAGCTAGCATAAATTTAATGCCTTTATCAATTTACCAAAAGCTTGGAATAGGAGAAGTAAAACCAACATCAATAACTCTACAATTAGCTGATAAATCACTTACATTACCTAAAGGAATTGTAAGGGATGTTCTAGTTAAGATGGACACATTGATCTTCCCTGCTAATTTCATAGTTATAGATATGGAAAAGGATAGGACCTATTATCTTGGAAGACCTTTTCTAGCTACTAGTAGGACACTAATTGATGTCCAAAAAGGTGAACAATCAAGAAATTAAATTTAATGTCTTTCAATCCGTGAAATTCCCTCATGATCATGATGAATGTTTTACAATTGACATTGTGAGCAACCTTGCTCAAGAAGTGTTTTCGGAAGAATACCCAAAAGACCCTCTTGAAGCCTCAATAATTTTACACACTAATAGAGAAGATGATGATTATATGGAGTGTATGAAATTATTGAATGCATATAGAAGATGATGATTATATGGAGTGTATGAAATTATTGGATGCATCACCACATATGCTAAAACCAAATCAAAGATTTGAAAATCCGGATTTACCACCATCCACCCCATCTAGATCAAGGCCACCAATTGAAGAAACTCCTACCTTGGAGCTAAAACCATTACCAAACCATCTAAGGTAATCTTTTCTTGGTCCTTCATCTACTTTGCCTACTATTATTTATGCTTCTCTTACTAAAATGTAGGAAGACAAACTTCTTCGTATATTGAGAGAACACAAAAAAGCATTGGGATGGACAATTGCTAATATTAAGGGTATAAGCCCTTCCTTTTACATGCACGCACAAGATCCTTATGAAAGACAATCATAAAGCTACAATTGAGCATCAAAGGAGGATTAATCCCATAATGAAAGAGGTGGTGAAAATGGAAATAATCAAGTGGTTAGATGCTAGAATTATCTATCAATTTCATATAGTCATTGGGTAAGTCCTATCCAATGTGTACCAAAGAAAGGAGGGATGACAGTTGTTGCAAATATAAACAACGAACTCATTCCTATGAGAACCATAATTGGTTGGAGGGTATGAATGGACTATCGAAAGTTAAATAAAGCTACAAGAAATGACCCTTTTTCCTTTCTATTCATTAATCAAATGCTAGACCAGATAGCAAGTAAGGAATATTATTGCTTTCTAGACAGTTATTCACGGTATAATCAAATTTCTATTGCCTCGGAATACCAAGAAAAAACTACATTTACTTTCCCTTAGAATGATGTCTTTTGGTTTATGCAATACCTCGGCCACTTTTCAAAGGTGCATGATGGCCATCTTCACCAATATGATGGAGCAAGGGCTTGAAGTTTTTATGGATGACTTTTTTGTTTTAGGCGATTCATATGATGAATATCTCCATAATTTAATTCTTGTGCTTAAAAGATGTGAAGAGATCAATTTGGTCTTAAATTGGGATAAGTGCCACTTCATGGTACAAGAAGGTAAAGTCATAGGCCATAAGGTGTCTAGCAAGAGAATTCAGGTAGATCGAGCTAAGATATAAATTATAGAAAAGCTACCTACCCCTAGTTCAATAAAAGAAATAAGAAGCTTTCTAGGCCATGCTGGCTTTTGTAGGAGATTTATAAAAAACTTTTCAAAATTATCCAAACCCCTTTGTAATCTAGTAGAAAAGGACACCACATTCATATTTGATGATGCATATCCTGCTGCATTTTTAGAGTTGAAAAACAAATTGATAACTGCCCAAATAGTTGTAAGTCCAAATTAGAACCTACCCTTTGAATTAAAGTGTGATGCAAATGACTTTGAGGTAGGAGTAGTTTTTAAGGCAAAGAAAATAAAATAAAATTTCACTCTATATACTATGCTAGCAAAACTTTAAATGGTGCTCAGTTGAACTATATGACAACTGAAAAAGAACTTTTAGCAATAGTGTTTGTTTTTGATAAATTTTGATCTTATTTTTTATAGGAACTTTTGTCATTGTTTTCATTGGTCACTCTACTATTAAGTATTTGATTGACAAAATGGATGCAAAGCCTAGGTTGATATGGTGGATCTTGGTACTACAAGAATTCAACTTAAAGATTAGATATTGAAAGGGCTCTAAAAATCAAGTAGGTAATCACTTATCAAGGTTGGAAAGAGAAGATCAAGTGGCTGAGCCTGTTATCATAAATGAAACCTTTTAGGATGAACAACTTTTCCATGTTGTTCATAAACAATTGCGTTGGTATGATGACTTTATTAACCATCTAGTTGACAAAATCTTTCCTCCTCAACTTACTTTTCAACAAAAGAAAAAAGTTTTTACATGATATAAAATTTTTATACTTAGGACGACCCTTTCTTATTTAAGCACTGTGTTGATCAAATTTTAAAAAGGTGTCAGAAGAAGAGGTAGAGAGAATACTCCTCCATTGTCATGCTTGGGAGTATAGATGTCACTTTGTAAAAAGTTGAACCACTGCAAAAGTGCTTTAATCAGGTTTTTATTGGCCTTTATTATTTAAGGACACTAATGAATTTGTTTCCAAATATGACAGGTGCTAAAGGATAGGCAACATATCAAGGAAGAATGAGATGCCACTCAACAATATACATAAAGTGAAATTATTTGATGTAAGGGGGATGGATTTCATGGGTCCTTTCATCCCTTCATACACAATCAATACATCCTTATTGCTATGGATTACATCTCTAAGTAAGTTGAAGCCATTGTTGTGCCAACTAATGATTCCAAAGTTGTGACCAAATTCTTGAAAAAGAACATCTTCACACATTTGGGTACACCTGAGCAATTATCAGCGATGGAAGGTCTCACTTTTACAACAAACAAGTGGGAGCTCTTCTTGCTAAATATGGGGTGACTCACAAGGTTGCACTAGTATATCATCCACAAACAAGTGGACAAGCTATGGTCTCCAATTGGGAAATCAAGAGGATCCTAGAGAAGATGGTATGTCCTTCACAAAAAGACTGTTCCAAGAGATTGGATGATGCATTTTAGGCATACTGTACAGCTTACAAGACCCATCTAGGCATGTCTCCCTTTCGGCTAGTTTTTGGCAAGGTTTTCCATCTATCGATTAAGTTAGAACATAATGCCTATTGAGCAATAAAAAAGCTAAACTTTGATTACTTAGCCGCTAGTGAAAAGTGACTCCTTCAATTAAACAAGATAGATGAGTTTAGGCTCAATGCTAATGAGAATGCCAAACTCTATAAGGAAAAGATTAAGAGGCTACAAGAACAAAGGATTGTTAAGCACCACTTTGTGTCAGGTCAACAAGTCCTTCTCTACAACTCTCGGTTGAAGCTTTTATTGGGAAAGCTCAAGTTAAGGTAGTCTGGTCTATTCATTATCACCAAAGTGTTTCCATATAGTTCTGTGGAGTTGATAGCCACTAATCCTCATAGACCATTTAAAGTGAATGGCCAACGATTGAAACGTTATTAGAGAGGAAGGATTGATAATGATCATACCTTCATCATACTAGTCAAAGCCACTTGAGCAACACTAAGTCAAAATGATGATTTAAAACCAAGCGCTATTAGGTGGTAACCCAAGTTTCTAAACTTTCTTATTTATTTACTTTTCAGTTTATTAATTTTTACTTTACACTCAACCTTCATATCATCTCTCTAAGCAAAACAAAGACTAAGAAAACATAAGTAGAAGCACAGGCACTGTAGCACCTCATTACATCACACTACAAGGTCTAATATGAAGGAATTTCAAAAACAACCTGAGAGCACACTATTGTGGCCTTAATACATGTACACTGTGACTTCAAAGAAATCAAAAGTCCAGGTATGTACTCAAAAATCTATACACCGCAGCCCCATAATACTCATGTTGTGGCACCTTAATTTCAATGTTAAATGACTAATTTAAACAGAGAGCACCATGTTGCAGCCTCAATTCCTTTACAATATGGCATCACCAACTAAGAAATAATAATCTTCAAACATATTACACTAAACTGTGGCCCAAACATCCTAACAAAGCAATGTCTTTTTTTTTTCTTTTTTTTTTTTTCTCCAGAAAAACTAGGTTTCAAACATAGGGCATTAAGCCACGGCACTATATCACTCACGCTGCGACATCAAATCTTGCTCTTTTAAAATTTTGAATTCTATGGCATGGTATCGCAGCGCCTACTGCTTGACGCCACAGTGCTGTGTCGGGATTTCAACTTTTAAAAAGAAATTTTAGACCCCATAACTACCTAAACTCACATTCTAATGCCCACTCTTGAGAAATCAAAAGTTTTAGGCTCAATCAATATCTTCAACCTAAACCTTATTCTATTCAATTTTAACATTCTAACACAAAACCCCTCACCTATATCACAGTTTACACTTGTATTGTACGTAGCTTCAACACAAGTAAATGCTCTTGCTCTTCTCTATGTATTCTCTAAATTTTCGTGTAGATAGGATACTTTTCTTGTGTTGTATGCTTAATTGCTTCATGATTAGTGGATAGATATGCTTCTTTAAGGGTTTGTGCATAATTCTTGGTTTTGAGCTTTTGGTTACATAGGGGTTACGTTTGTTGTCATAATATTGAGGTCTTGGGTTTTGTTAGATGAAATTGATGCAATATGAATTTATATGATCCTACTATTACCTTTATACCCATAATTCTTTTATGTATCTTGATAATCTTATGATAGTGGAAATAAGTTTGGGGGTGGGATGATGAATATTGATGGGTAGTACATAGATGATATGTTGTTGATACTAACATCCCTGAGAATCTTGTGTAAATGCTCTGTCAGTTCAGAGACCCAATGTTGATTATGGGCTACGGTTGACATTGTTGCTAGGCCTTTTGGGGTTCAAGATTATGTTGTTTTATTTTTTAGGATAATGGGATCAAAAACCAAGGCCACCAAGCGTGCTTGATCTGTTGGACTAAGCTTTGATAGCAATCGATTTATTTCTTCTATAACAAAGAAAAGGTTCCATGAAGGGTTAGTGAACAAGAAGATTGTAGCTCAATAAGGTCTGCACCTCAGCCCTGACTATTTCTGGAACATAGCCTGTCAAACAGACAAAAGGAATTGGGTTAAATTGTGTGCACTGCCTCCAATTGGAATAATTGCATTGGCCAAGAATTCTATGCCAACCTTGTAGAGCATAATGACAGTAAGTTTATGGTTCAGGGCAACATGGTTCAATTCAGAAACACGGTGATTAATGCTTACTATAGAATCCCTGATATTCCTGACACTAATAAAGATATGACCTATGCAAGTGACATAGTGGATTATGGTGTTGTTATCAATACCTTGTGCTACCAAGGCTCAACCTAGAAGCTGACAAATGGTGAACTAGTGCACTTTATGGCTAGCTAGTTTATGCTCACTGCAAGGGTTTGATATTATTTTATGCTCGCCAATGTGTTACCCAGTGGACATGCAAGTGATGTGACCAAGGAGAAAGCAATCATGGTCTATGTTATATTGCAAGGTTTATTCGTCGATATTAGTTGTAATATACACAGTGCTATTTTGCAGGCTGTGAACAGTGAACATTTAGGCATATGGTTCTCTTCCCTCATCACTAGCCTATGTTGAGAGGCCGATGTGCTTTGGGAAGACACTGAACCATTAGCAATATAGAAGGGGCCCATAGATGACAAGCTGATGAACAAATTCATGAGTCGCAGCTTTGAAGCAAGATGATCCAGCAGCTCCAACTCATCCCTCTCCGATTAGTGTGCAAAGATTGACAATGGCTCAGCGACTCTCTTACTCTCTTAGAGGTATAGTGTGCAAAGCATTAGCAGCATAACCATGCTGTCAATCATCAAAATAATGAGTTACTGAGGATGATGTTATAGCAAAAAGGATGGGATCCTTCTACATTCCTTCCTTGTCCCGAGCCTTCAGCTCCTTTCCCTCATCCAGAAGAGGACATTGACATAGACTTTGATGAATAAGGGGAGTTCTTTTTATCTTTTGCTTTTCCTTTTATTTTTCTTCTCTTTTTCCATTTCTTAAACATTAGGACATTGTTTAGTTTAGGTTTGGGGAGATACCTTTCAGTTTTGTATTTCTCTATTTGTATGTTTAGTTAACCCCCATTTATGTATAGTTGTTTAGATACGATATCTAGGTTGTAATGTGTTTTCCTTTCCCATATTATTTTAAATAGATTGCAATTTTAACTTGATAATGATGCTCTAATATTTTTCTATTCCCATGATAGTATCTTATTTATGATTAAGGCATATACTTTAGGCATTAATGTCTCCAAAAAGCTATTGTCACCTAGGGTTGTTGTTTTTAATGATATTTTCTTTATAACCCTTAGATTCTTTTTGATCTCTTTAATTAGTAAAAATTCCTCTTGAGGTGAAATCCTAGGAAAAACTTAGTTAAGAACATAATTTAGGCTATCTTTGGACTGATAGAGCCTTTATGTATCCAACTTTGATTTTGTCTTTCTTTAGCTACCCACTTTTGAGCCTGATGCCTATTCTTTCTAAGACAAGCATATGCTAACAAATCCTTTGTTTATAAGACCAATTTGCACCTTATTACTTTAAGCACATCAAATACATAGTAAAATCAAGCTCTAAAGAAAGAATCAGCTTAAAGCAAGTCTGTGAGGGTAAATGCAACATAAGGAAGAAAAGAAAAAAATTTGTTGTCTCCCACACTTGATAAAAATTAAGTTTGGAGGAAGTATGTGAAAATTCCTTGAAAAATTGTCTACAAACCAAAGGTTTGGTAGAAAAAAAAAAAAAAAAAGGTCGAAGAGAAAAAAATGGAGAGCATCTATGCCCACACAAGAAGGGATATATCGAGTAATAAAAGAATATATGATGAAGTAGTTAAAGCCCGAGTTAGTGGGAGTTAACACCGTATCAAGAGAAAGTGAAAAAGGAGAGTGAGCTCATACAAAGAATTTGTGCTTAGGGTAATTGAACCTAAAAATTCCATTTCATCAAACCTTTACCATAGCCGTACATTACAAGTTGAATAAAAGACCTATTGATGTTTGACTAAGTGCTAGCCTACATTAGTGGAGAGAGGAAAGAAAGGAGAAGGTTTAAGGGTTAAGATTAGTCTTTGAGTTATTTTGAAAATATCTTTGAAGCCATCTAACTTTAGTGATGATGCCTTGCACAAACAAACATGAAGTTGGGCCCAAACAAGATAAAATTCGAAATTATACTTGTGTTTTGTCTTGAGTCAAGTCTTTGTTATAAAGTTTGAGGATTTTTAGGGGAATAATTAGTTCATCATTGATAGGTTTATTGTGATTCTTGTGTGATTGTTTTCTTTCTTTTTGCTTGGGACTAGTAAAATATTAAGTTTGGAGGTGTAATAACTCTGTAAGATAGAGTTATTTCACTATGCTATTAATTTATATTTTATACTAAATCCTAGGGTTTTGAGTTAGAATATTAGTCAAATATAATGTTTTAGTTGTCTTAGGTTATTTAAGAGTTTTGAAGAGCTTTTACCTTAACTAGGAGTAGTTCCATGAATTTTCCGGTTATCAATGCCAATTATACATTATTAACCATAAAGACAAGACCTCCATATCCAACAAATCGGACACTACCTTCTACTATGACTAATCTATAATCTATTAAACATAACGGTTGTAATTCTTCTATGACCTCCATATTTATTAATCATCATTGCTAAATGACATGAACATTTATGTTTTAATAGATATTTAAGGCATTCTCACATTGGATGAAGAAATGATCCACCTTCACTAATCTCATGCATGTTTTTGTACATATCCATATATTATAGGCCATAAAAATGCCTACCATTTTATGAAGGTGAACGCATTCATGTTTTTACTTCCTAATTACTCAACTGAGACTATTTGTGAGTCTTCAAAATCAGTGCACTTAGTCATTTAGCAGGTCATAGAAAAATGACATGAATTGTTATGTTTTAATAAATACTAGTGGAAACCCGTGCCTCCGAGAGGTACGGGTTGTGGGGATTTTTTTATTTGAATGTTAATAATGTATTTACAATACCAAGAAGTATATATAAAGAAGTATTATCACCAGCAAGATGTAATAGGACCAATAGGTAATATCGTATTAGTGTAACTATTAATTGAATTTTATTTTATTTTAATCCATAATTGTAAAATTTTCATTAAGAAATAGCTAATACATAAGCATCTGACACCCAAAAAAAAAAAAAAAAAAAAAAGCACATTGGAGGATTTCTTCTTGGCAAATTTGTGAGGGAAGAATATTAAATGACCATCTATATCAAGGCATCCCATTACATTCTCAAATATAGGGAGGAAAACAACCAAATCATCTTGCACCAATGGCAGATTTAATCAAGCTAAGTGCCAAGTGATTTGAGAAAAAACATAATCAAAGATAGTTAACTGTCATTTCAATCTCTCTTACAATTCCAATCTTTAGACATCAATTCCTCTCTACCAAGTAAACTATTTTACGTGCTCTCAAAATTAATACATGAACTTCATGAAGAAATTTTAGTCCCTATAAACTATAATATATATTAGAATTAGAAAACAAATATTTAGACATTAAAATAAAAAACAACCCTAGAGCCTCTTGTCCACCATGGTATAACAAACTAATTCAAGAAACAAAAGAAAAAGACAAAAGTAAAATCATTGAAGGGATCTTTAGGCACCCATAAACTTGCAAGGAGCAATTGTTTACATAATCACCAAAATTCTAATTAAAAGATTGTACACAGAAAATAGAATTTATTCAAAAATAAAAAAACTAAACTAAAAGATAAGCAAAGTTTAGGGACATCAATCAAACTTAGATGATGTTATCAAATAAATGGAAAAAATAAAATAAAAAATCTGAATTCCCTTACATAGATTTACTTGTGTACGATTTTGGCTCTTGTTAGTCAAGTATCGAAGCATCTCCATAGTGTCTTCCTTATTCTCCTTTGAGAGTGAGACTGAACATTTGACCTATCTTCTCGAGGTCAATCTCAGTCATCAAAAGCAACCAATTAGTTTTTTTTGCTATCACTCTCACTACCAACTACAAGATTTAAACAATTTAACTCAAACAATTGGAGAAAATTATAGTCCATAGAAAGAATCTGGTAAGCAGAACAATATAGGCATGAGAAGAATAGTAAGCACAAGAGTGTTTTTTTTAATTATTATTACTAACTCCCTCTCAAAACATACACATCCTCTTGTTATTTTTTAATCGTACAAAATTATAAAATATTTAGATCTACAACATACTGTATAGATTATTTTCATGGTTTTGGCTTCTTTCCTCTTGTGAACTTTCTAATCACCAAAAACAATAAACAAAAGGTAGAAGAAAATACACTTAAAATGGGTAATTAAATAAATAACCAAAAAAAAAAAAAAAAATACATGCAAACTAAATAAAAACAAACACTCAAATGTAAGGGAACACATTCCAATAGTAAAATAAAAGACAACCTTAGAACCTTTTTTTTTTATAAGTAAACAACACTAAAACTTCTTTGCAATGGCTTAATATACTTATTTATGAAACATAAGCACAAGAAGAAAAAAATGGAAATTTAAGGCAATCACAATCCTGAGAAGAACAACTATTCAAAAACCATCAAGAATCCACATTGAAGTTTGCACACAAACTCATAATTTATTCAAAAAACAAAACCAAAAGATAAGCAAGTAAATTTAGAAAAACTTAGACAATATTACCAAATAAACAAAAGAAACTTTTGAATTCACTTACATACAAATGTTTATTTGTAATCCTTGCTCTTTTTTCAGTCAAATGTTCCAGCACCTCTATAAAATCATTTCTTAATTTCTATCCTTGAGAGTGAGGTTGAAAACTTTTTCTTTTGTATTTCGGATTGCATCTCAATCTTATGCCAACCTCAATCTTAACAACAAGCATTGGCTTTCTTTCGTTGCCACTCTCACTACTATTGCTGCATTTTATTTTATTTTTTACACTATAAATCAAATAATTGCAGAAAAATAAAGTGAAGACTTGGGAGAACAACATAGACATGAGAATAGTAAACGTACCATTGTTTTTTATATTACTACTCACTCACCCTACAAAATATATATGCTCTTTTTTTTTTAGTAGTACAAACCCCATCATGTCTACAGCATGTAGTAAAAATGGATTTCTCTTTCTGGATTCTTTTTTATGTCTACACTTTTTAAATCACCAAAAACAACGAACAAATCGTAAGAACTTGCAATTAAATAAAGTAATAGTTAGATAATAACAAAAACATGTAAGCTATATGAAGAAAGAAAAAAAATCATGATATAATAAGAAAGAACATACACATTTACATAAGAAGACAACTTTAGAACTTCTTTTCCACCATGATATAACATATTAATTTATAAATCAAAGGAAAAAAGATTGTAGTGATGAAAACTTTATACCATTTCTGATTGGATGTCTTGTGTTTCTAATAAGTTGTTTAATAGTTGGCTTGTTGAGACCCACAAAACTAAGAAGAGAGTATCATGTTAAAACAATATCTACAAAGAAACCTTAAGTTTATGAAAACAATAGAACCAAAAGAAGACCAATTATGCCAAATTTAAACAATGTTACCAAATAAAAGGAGGAATTTTCAAATCTCACTTTCTTATAATTGGTTTTGTACAATTCTTGCTCTTTTCTTCGGGTGAGTGTCATAGCATTTCCATAAACTCTTCCTCAATCTCCTCCTTTGACAGTGAGATGCAAAATTTTAGCCAGATAACATCTCTTGCAGCAACAACAACACCGACCTAGTCTAGGATAAAACATGATCTTTCTGTAGGATGAAACAAAAAAAAAAAAAATCAATGACCACACCCAAAAGATATTTTTGAGCTTTCACTAATAAAGAAGATATCAAATGAAATTTAAAATTCAAAATAAGAGAAGACTTTCTAAGAAGTAAATTTTGACAAAAATATACGGTTGTACGTTGGATATAAAAAAACAAAAGGTATACATGATAAACTTCCTTCCAACTAAGAAAATAAAAAGTGGGTTAATTCCATGTCATTTGTTACAATATGTCATTATTCCTGTCATTTGTTCTCATTGGTTATCTGTTTCTCCCACCCGAACACCATATCCACAGGTAGTTAGTTAACTCATAAGCAAAATAGCAAAGTAAAACCACATAATTGAGGGAACAATAATATACCTCTCTGATAGAGTAAACTGAACCTCCCAGTTTCAAGAATCTTCCCTCCTTAGGAAATAGTTTTAAATATGTAAACGTGTGTAAGGCCAGAATTATGAAAGAAAAAGTTATAAACAACAGTAAGTGTAGTACTAAAATACATTCTAGAATTATGTAGGAAAAAAGAAAAAAATAAATAAACTAATAAACTAACTGATTAAAATTGAGGGACAGAGTTTTAAAATTGATAGAATTTGCAGCATTAGGTTATTTTCTCATCCAAGGACCTTTAATGCTAAAATGTAGCACAATTATACAATAAGAAATTTTTTATTTTTTTTCTTTTAGAAGTTTTATAGATTAAAACCTATGTAAGAAAGATTAAGAATACGAGGGGGGGGGGGGGGGGGGGGTGAACCTATTAAACAGAGCTTCAAACTTGATGGAATTTTTAGTATGAGATTCATTTTTTCATTCAACCACCTTTCTGTTTAAGGATTCCACTGCTATGTCTAGCAAAAATAAAAAAAAAATTCTATTGCTATGAAGAAAGGAGAAAAATCTTGTACAGTAAAAGATTTCCACATTAATTATAACTTTTCCTTCTTCAAAAGAATTACATCCATGACCAAATCTTCTCATGGTAGTGTTATCCAACAAACCCCCAAAATCTCATGACCAATTTCCTCCTCAAAAAATACTATTATAAACCTCTATTTTACTTTAAATGAAGGCGAAAAAAATTTAGATGAAAGAGTGAAATGGATAAAGTAGAGGGCTCACAAAAATGAAGATCTTACCAAATAGTAGCTTAAGTATTTTTCTATAGTGAAAATAAAAAGATAAATTTTTTAGGATTCAAAGAAAACCCAGAAGTGTAAATTATTGAATTGAAAAGCTAATAACTAAACCTTGTTACCTTGGATTTCAACGCAATGATATAGACTTAGTCTCATTAAAAATCTTCACTGGATGACTGACCAAATATAACACCCTATACAAGGAGGTATCCTTTTATTGATAAAGAGAATGTGAATGAAGCCTTTAAGCTCCAATAACTACAACTCAAGTAAGAGCTTAGCTAAAGAGGAATAAAGTTCTAATTCTTTATAAGCCCTTGAGTGGCTCTAAAATTTTTCACACTTATGAGAGAAACTAGTATCCTATCAATGTTCTCCTCTCTACCTTTCTTCAAATCTTCTGAGATCAACCACATTTTCCATCTAAGTATTATCATGCAAGAGAGTTACTTATTCATGTCTGATTTCTACCCTGTTTTAATTCCTTAGAGGTTACCAGATTATTAACATCAAGTAAATTGATATAAGTTTAGTCAAAAGACAAAACAAGTTTCCATTTCATTTTAACTATGAAGCATATTGTTTCATAAGCAATAATTGTAAGCTTCTACTAATACAAAGTTTCTGCTTTTACAATAATTCCTTCCTATATACAACATTTTTAAAATATAGCTTCAAGTACTAGTTACATCAAAATACAAGCAACTTCCAAGATTCTAGCAATAACGTAACAATTAAGTCCTTCTACCATCCTAGCTCGCTTCATCTAGCAACATATCTATACATTACTCAATCTGGAATGCATATTAAAACAAAATATGAGACAAAAATCTCAATGTATACAAGTTTCAGCAACAAACAATTAAATTTCAACAAGCAAATTCTAGTTTTGGTTTTTTAGTGAAAAATACAACATGTAATGCTTGTGCTATGTGTTACTTTCCCTTATTCCTCACACCTGATCCATATGCAATTGGCCAATTTTGGAATTCCCTGCACCTAACTATGGTACTCGAAACCATAGGTAACCTGTGCAAACACTCAATCATGGCAATTCCCATATTTCTTATGTAGTAACAAGCCTATTCAAGTCATAAAGACAATAGCAATAAGCATACATACATAATTCCCTAGCATTATAGTAACATGCATCAATGCATAATTCATTTTCTTGTAAACAGAATTTTCCATGTGCAGAAAATCATGCTAAAAGCTTGAAACTAGCACATACCTTTCACTTGTTATTCCCAGCACTACTTGTGCTTCCATTTTGACTAGTAAATCCCTTTGTTTTTAGTTCCAATTTTGCAATTTCAACCCAAGCTTTAGAGTTCTCAGACTCCCAACCAAACTCACATAGTATACTTAAGCAATTTGCCAGCAACTAGAGTTGCAAAGTTTTCCCTCTTTGTTCACTCTCTCACTTTGTCGTCAGAATAGAGTAGAAGAAGAAAGAAGAAGAATGAAGAAGGCTTCCCACGTTTTAAGCCTTAAGGATTTACTCATGGCTTGCATGCAAACAATCAGTAGAGTTTGACAACTCTACTGCTTGTGTGGCAGCAAGCATGAGTTCTCATGCTAAGCAATGAATAGGTCCACTTTACCACTAAGTGTGGCTTAATTCCCCACTAAACCTTCCAATTTTTATGTATTCTCCAACCAACAATATATTTACATACATCCATATTTTCAATTAAGCTCCCGGCCCACCAAAAAGCATAATTTTCCCACTTTATATAATTCCACATATATGTTAATCTGTTCAAGTTATTTTTATCAAATATATGTATCATCTTTCTCATGTATAAAATGCCAATTTCCAGCAATGTACATGCACATGCATTTTCATGCCAAACTTTCCTATTTCTGCACGTGTGTTAATAAACATTTTCCAGCATGTTATAAAATACTCATTATTTGATCATAGCAACTAAAACTAAGAATGCATAGTATGTTGTATTCCTAGGACAAATAAATGACTATATGCAGTCAGTACATAGCAAGCACACAGCAAGCATGCGTAAGACATATACTAACTCACCCCAATGTCCAAGTTTATCATTACACATATACAACTAGTTCATCACATATAAGCAACTAACATACATATGCAACATTTAAAGCATCACTGTCCAGCTTGGCCCTTGTTGGATATTCCACCAAATGCCTCTGCAAATGAAGGAACTAAAGGTACGAAAAATAAAATTTAAGGGCTATATTTTAAAATTGACATGATTTCTAAGGTGAGATTAAAAAAAAGAAAAAAAGAAAAACACTAACCTGTTAGAACTATGGAATGTGGTGTCTATATATCCATGTGAGTGCAAACAACTGCCCTCATCCTCAGATTTAAGATGGTCACAATTTTGAGAATTGAAGGAAAGGAGACAGTAGAAACAATGGCGAAGAGAGTAAGATGTGTTTGAGGATGAGAAAGAAAGAAGATGAGCTTGTGGTAGGTAGCATTTCACTCAATAAAGGCAAGAAAAAGAAATCATTGGAAATCATGGATTTGCTCACCCACCCTGACTCCAAAAATTAAGTTGATTGGATTTGTTGAGAATGGATGAGAAATAATAAGAAAGGAAAAGAAAGAGAAATTTGAGGGGTTTGTAGGATTAAGATTTGTTGAAGAATAGAGAAAAAATAAATGGGAGAGATTTTAGGACGCAATAAATGAAAGAAGAAACACAAACTATACCAAATGTTCACATTTTTCGGATAAACCTTCAAATATAAAAATGTCTTTTCCCCAATACCTCTCTCAAACTATTTGTTTGCTCATGTTTCTATTTTTCTTTGTCATAAATATTCTTTATGTTCCAAAATTGTTGAGTAAATAATGGTTATTTTGTTACTTTTTCAATATTATATCTTTATTTATTTAAAAATTTAGGACAAGGGCATAAGATAACATTGATCTCTCCTGTTCGATAAACATTTTAAAAATTAAGAATTATTAATGTTATGCAATGTTTTGAAGATTTTTTTAGTTGAAAATCCCATTTACATGAAAAAAAAATGATGAAACTAATTGTTATGAGCCTGAAATCTAAATCAAATCCACATATGCTCCACATTTAACATTATATAATTTTGAGTTTATATTCATTAAAAAGTAGCTTTATCGACCTTCAATAGTAATGTTTATTTCGGAAAAATAATAATACTTATACATGTCATCTATAATAATGAGTTAATTTTACATTTGACCCTTTCCCGTAGGTTCATTTTCATTGTCTACCGAATTAGTTATTGTCTTTTAAGATTTAGAAGAATTTTTATATCACATCATAACAAGTTTTAACAGTGGAAATAAATAAATCAATAAAAGCTAGGTTAAAATTGTCGGAGCAGATGAAATGATTGTGAAGATAATTTCTGATTTTATATGTAATAAAAATTACACACACACACATACAAGTTGGTGTTTAAAAAAGATAAAAAAAAAAAACATTTATTCTTTTTCAAATGACAAATCGTGTCTCAAACAACAGGGGTATTATGTTTCATTTGGACAAATCCTGGGGGGTTTCTAGTAATTTAGTGCACAAAACTAAACCCAAGTCTATAATAATTTCAGGTACGCAAAATCAGCAGTCTTCCTGTACCATTACCACTTGAAACATGCCCCAAGGATGGAGTCGTGTAGACGTCATTGATGGAGAACACTCGGAATTAGGTAGCCTTCATCAATTGCAGCAAAGGGGGAGGTGAAGGTTGAAGAAATAATATGGACGACCATGAAATTTCAGCATATGACATTTGTAGCTTTGGGGGTCACGCATCATGAAGGAAGTCAAAGATCAGGGTTAACAAGGAAAGTTAAAAGTGCATTGATTTTGATTTTGAGATTTTCATCAATATTAATTTGTTTAATGGGCTTTCATTTTTGATTTTGAGATGTTTATCACTTAATAACCTTTACAAAAATAAATATCATTCAAATATATATTGAGTTACTTAAATAAAATTGTGAGCAAAACTCTTTCAAATTAACAAATTGATATTAGTATTTTTTTTTTTATAGTTATTTATTTTAAACTAATAACAAAACCTAAATAAATAGAACATATTTAAAAATTAAAAAATAGAATATACTTACTTGCTACCAAATCAACTCGCAAATTTTACTGATCAAACAAAAAATATATATTTATTATATATAACACTGTTGGACACGTTTAGTAATTGTCCTCAAAGTAAATTTTGAAATAAAAAGAAATTAATGTTATATTAAATTTTTATATACTTTAGGCTTAATAATATAGTCTTTAAAATAGAGTTGTACCTATTTTTTTAGGCAGAAATCTATTCTCATTTAAATCTAGACAATTGCTCCTCTCTAATGTCAAAAGAGCTTCACTCAAAATTCTTTTTGGTGTCTAGTGGCTGGTGGTTGGTAGGGGGCTACACAAATTATAGGAAGGAGATAACATAAACCCTAACTTAATTTTTTAAAAGAATCCTATTATTTATTAGGATTTAAATTTTAACCAATTAATCTTATAATATAATAAGTGAAAATGTTATTCAGCTTTTACTTTTGGAGGGGCCAGGGTGTTAATAAGAGAAAATAAAAAGTTAAAAATTAATTTTAAATTTAAATTTAAATATTTAAAAATAAAATAAAATTGGGAGGCCATAGTCTCCTCTATTCCCTAAAAGGTTCCTCCCTTGCCCTTATAACTAGTATTGAAGGGTTCCTACATACTTTTTTTTCTACAAACCAAGTTTGTGGGTAAAAACACCTTTTACCTACAAACCTACGGACAAAGTAGGAAAAATAATATACCTACAAAAGATTTGTTGGTAAGTCAGTCAGTATTCCAACCACAAATTTTTTTTTTTTCAGTGAAAGCTATTGACAAACTAATGCTCGTCGATATTATGTTTTTATTATTTACCTGCGAACTTAAGTTTGTCGATAAACAAATTTAATATTTCATACACCCTTGTCTATAGTAGGCTAGCACGCACCATTTTACTTTTTGTTATACTGACAAACTCTAGTGGTTTGTCGGTAAGTTTAAATCCCTAGACCTTTCATGCTTTTCCTTTGCCTTTACCTTTCTTAAGTAGATAACAATCTTCATTGAGAGCTATTACAAATCCCTTTCGCCCCCAATGCTCTTATCTTCTCCGCCTTGACCACTACCTTCAAATACACTTTGACCATCGTTGAAATTTATTCATTTGAAGTTCATGTTAGAAATTTCATATGTAGGTTGTAATTAATTGTATAGTTTTGTTTTAATAAAACGGGCTTAAGGTTTGATCCACTTGAGACATGCTGGTAAAAGGCCACATAATTTATATGATCATTTTGGATAGGGCTCAAACACACTTTTTGTTTAGTTAAATGTGGATTGAAAGTAAGTGTAGGCTGAGTGACTTTAAGAGTTTTTAATGGGAGCACTCTTAGAGTTTATCTGATGATAAATAAGCTAGGCCATCTCTTTTCTCTCAATATATGTATCTTGTCCCATTAAGAGCTGCCAGTAAATAGGGAGTACAAAGAGAAAGACCTAGTTGTCTCATGTACAGTCAAGGCGTACTTAATTAAGGATTCATCTGTTCCACTGCTACGGCTTAGTCAGGTACACACAAGGTTGTCAAGATCGCGCATAGGATCGTACGATCCATTCTCGCCTTCTCGAGTCAACACGGGCTAAGGATCGAAGTCTGCAAACTCAGAGGCAAGATAGCAGAATCGGAGAAAGACTTGTGAGATCACGATTTCTACTTGAGTCTTCCAAGTCTGCGAAAACACCAGAAATCTTCCAAATTTTGGTTATGCTTTAGAGATCTAAGCCATTTCATCTCTTTCTCAGTCTTTTGAAGTGAACCCAGCTTCTTCCTCGTCTTGTCTACGGTTCTTCTTCTTCCCTGGGTTGCTGGGCATTTGTCGAAAGATACTTTAGCATCTAATGAGCAAGTTTTGGACTTCGAAAATTGAATCTGCAGCAAGTTTCGGCTTTGAAAGTTGCATCTGCAGACTATTTTGGCTCCAAAAGTTGCATCCGCAAACTGATTTGGTTTCGAGCTTGCTTTAGCAAGGAAATTCAAGTTTTCCTTCTCGAGTGAGTCTGCAAAGACAAGAGGCAGGGGCTTTTTTTTCTTTCTAATTTTTTATTTCTAATGTACTTAAAAGTAATTTTTAATTAATTCTTAATTAATCAAGTGTGACTAATCTCATTTTATAAATAGATTTATTTTATTTTATTTTATTTTTGTTGGCATGCTAACTAAGAAATGGAAGTTTAGGATTTAAGTAGTTAATTTATCAAGATCATTGCATTTGCATAAATAATAAAAAATATAAATTTATATATTTTTAATTTTGATTTATGAACTCATATTTGTATTTTTTTTTTTTAAGTGATTCTTTTGTATTATTGATAAAATTAGTGAAAACTTTGCTTTTAAAAAAAAAAATTTATTTGGACCAGTATAACAAATTATGTAAATAAATTTTTATTCTAATAATTATTTATAAAATTTGTAAGATCTTTCAATCTTACCAATTCGATCTGACCCACCCTTCACAATCCCACTCAAGATCTCGATCTTGACAACCTCGGGTATGCAAGTTTTTATAATTGTTTTGTTCTAAATTCATGTATGTGATCTATTAATTATTTTACATGTGGTATCAGAGCCTAATTTACAAGTATTTAGAACCCTTACATTTATTTAACATAAAATTATAGGCTTCATTTAGTTGAATTGGGTCTCACAGGCCCGAATTTGCTGCAAAACATATCAAATCTGACATAGCTGGAGCTTGAAGAAGTTGTCATCCCCATTCAGGAGGAACCCCACTCGCGCCAAATGAGAGTGTCATCCACCCTCTGCCCTCTTGCATTCTTTTTCATCTGAAATTTTTATTATATTTTTTATTAGAAATTTCCAATTTTATGGTATGGTTATATTTGAAAAATTATATGCATGAATTATAGTATTAGTATACGCTATTTTGTTATATTAAAAATTAATATAATTCACATATATAATTGTTGAGGCTTGTTGGATTTTCATGTTTTATATGTTTTGAAACTAAAAACAGTAAGTACTCTCCCTAATTAGAGATAAATATTATCGTACTCTCATGTTTTTAAAACATGTATTAGTAGAAACTTTTGTTTTGATTAAATTTTGTTTAAAGTTTGCAACATACATTAAGTGATCCTTTGAGATATTTTCGATTAGTATTTCAGTTAAGAAGAATAAATTAGAGTAATTAAATTTTTCAGACTTGAGAAAATCTTATAGGTTTATATAGGTTGTTGCCACCAAAGTGATCTATTTGTATAAATTTGTAGGATTTTTGAAAGCTATAGTACGAAATGTTTCTTAAATTATTGTGTATAATTTTCTGCCTAAGGAGGTTATTATATACTTTAATTTTGGAAAACACATGAAACATATAGTTTGGCATATACTGGCCTAGAAGGTTTATTTGCCAAAAGAGGATAGACTTTTCGAAAGCTAAGATGCTCTAATTTTGGTTTCATGGTTAATCATGAGATCCTAATGGCATGTTTCATTCTCTGCCTAAAGGGGAGTTTGTAAGGATGCATTTCGGATTCATGTAAAATAAATTCTTATTCTTGAACATTTAGTACCCATTTTGACTGACATATTATATTTTTGGCTTATAAGGTTTATCTGCCCAAAAGGGATGGACCTTTCGAAACTTGGGATGCTTTCATATTTTGGTTTCATGGATTGAATGTGAGATCCTAATGGTATGTTGTATTTTCTACCCAAAAAAGAGTTTGTAAGGATGCGCCTTTGAATCCTGAAGAATAAGTTTTCATTTTGGTTATTAATTACCCTGATTATTTGGCTATTGCATTCTTTTATTTTGAATCATCATATTGTTGTTAGCAACTATATTGCATGAATTAGACTACTAAATGGGTTATATTTTAATTAATGGAAGCAAGACATTGAGTTTGTCCTAAAAATTATGGACATGATTTAACCATTTAGGTTATAATCTTGTTGCTTTTCATGTTGTCAGCATTGATACTTAGAAATAAGTTTTTGGAAAATGAAAGAAATCTAATAGGTTAAACCTCATCTGCCTCAAAATGACTATCTCTTAACTTCTCATGAGTGGTTTGTCCGAAACTGAGAGTGACTTTTAAGTTTCTCAGTTCAAACATAGTCTTAGCAAGTATCTTTAGGGTAAGTTGAAACATACTTATCATAAAAAATCTGAGGATGCTAAAGGCATGGTAATGTTCAAAAATCTAATATGAGCAATTCTAAGTCTGTTATGAAAATGAACCTAATGTGCTTCTAGTGAAGTACGAGAGGTCATATGAAGGCATATTGCCTTAAATTCATGTCTTCGTTATAAAACCAAGAAATGTGTTTAAAAGGAACCCAAGTGAATTAGAGGTAAAACCTTGAGTCTAAAATGATGTCAAAGTGGATACTTTTGGGTCTTTTTTTCATGACTTGAAAGTGATTTTAAACATATAAGTTGAATTTGATTTTAATTTCCTAGTTGAACAAAATGGTTGTTTTATTTTTTGAGAACTTTAAAGTTCAAATGCTTTAAATTTTAAAATTATTAGTGGAAGTGTTTAACTTCTCCAAATGTAATACTCATCTTTTCATACTAAGAAAATTTGTTTTCAAAAGATTTCTATTTAAAGAAAGATCCTAAATGTTTTGGTATAAACATCTAGGTGAAATTTTAAAGGAAAGGGTTGAAAAACTCATAAAGGATGTTATTCCCCTTACTTGTTTTGGAAACTTAAGGTTTTTGGTTAATTACGTTAGGAGTAAATTGACCAAAACAGTGAAAATGGGGAAACTAATAGTTCAAGTCTCTTAGAGATTTTTCATAATGATTTCAATGAATCTTATTCCACCGACTGGCCAAAAAAAGTTGTTTTATCACTTTTATTAATGACATTTCCCATTTTGGTTTCTATACTTGATTAAGTAAAATTCTAATTGTCTTGAAAATTTTAAAATTTTCAAAATTGAAGTTAAAATACAATTTGAGAAAGTTATTAAAACTTTAAGATCTAACCGTGATGGTAGTATTATGGCAAACATGATATTGATAGACATGGGATTGTTTGCTAGTTACTTACTAGAGTGTTGGTTTTTAACCTATTATACCATGCTTTGTTGCCCTGATCAAAGTGTTGTGGCCGAAAGGCATACTTGTACCTTTAAGGACATGATTAGAAATATGATGAATGTGTCAAACTATCCTGAATACTTTTGGGGTGAAGTCCGTAAACTGGCTTGTACATCCTTAATAGGGTTACTAGTAAATCAATGTTTGAAACACTTTTTTGAGCTGTGGATTAGGAGAAAATTTAGCATGAACCTTTTTTTTTTTTTTGTCTATGGTTGTCAAATTGAAATAAGTTTATATAACCTAAAATGAGAAAAAAAATCGATCATATTTCTACTCACTGTTACTTTACTAGTTATTCAGATCACTATAAGGGATACATGTTCTATCTACATGTGGAACTGAGATAGTAGTATCTCACACTGCGAAATGCTTAGAATGATTGATCACCATAAATTAATTGATTACTATGATTTTAACTTTTCTAGTTGCAAAGATAATCAAAAATCCACTTTAGGATATATTTTCATGTTAACTTTGGAAGCTGTATCTTGGAATTGTTCTAAGCAAAAAGCTTCTTTCACTATACAAGCATGGTATATGGTTTAAGAACATGATAATTTATCTTTGTGTAGTTGTCTCAATTTTTAAATACTTAAGATCTACTATAACAATAGTTCTACTATGTTCTTCTTAAATAACAATAAGAGTTCTAGTGTATCGAGAGTCAATGATTAGGAATTTTGTGAAAAAATGAGAAATTGTGTTTGAACCTATTGATACAATAAACTGTTGGCAGATCCTTTAACCAAGGCACAATTAGGATAATTGTTTTCAAAAGTCATAATGATAATTTGAGTATTGTGGAGTTTTTTGATATTTTTGGTTAATGAGAGTTGTTTTGCTTTGTTCAAAGTTAGCATATTATGTATGCTATTTTGTGACTCAAATTTTACTCATATTTTTGTTGGATGGTGTGTTATATTGATGAAAATAATAATTATTTTCATTGTGATATGATTAATATTGTATGTGCATATATGGTTATATGACATGTCATTGCATTAAAATCTCAAGACTTGACATTTGTCTTAAGTATGACAGTTTTATCAATTTAGAGATATGTCTCTAAATGACACTAATTGGATATTTCGAGATGGTTGCTAAGACATACAAACTTAAAATTAAGCTTAAGTGATTTCTAGCATCCAATTTTAATAAAATCATTTGGAAGACTAACAATGAAAATAACATATGTTGGCTACATTTAGATGTTATTTTCTTGCTACATTACCACATATAGATCCATTACAAATTAGGTTATTGGTATTTGTAACCATGGTTAGTGGCATAATAATTGCCATGATTCGATGTTAATAAATTAATTGGGCTAGATTATTTGAAGTGCATCTTAGGACCAAATTTTAAAAAATAAATTAAATAAAATTGTGCCAAAAAATTTATACCTTGCCTGAAAGTCATTTTCTAAAATATATTTTCAAAATTTTTAAACTACAATTAATGTTGCCTAAGTGGGAGAATGTTAGAAATTTCATATGTGAGCTGTCATTAATTGTATGGTTTTGTTTTAATAAAACGGGCTTAAGATTTTGTACACTTAGGACATGCTGATAAAAGCCTATATGGTTTATGTGATCATTTTAGATAGGGCTCAAGTATACCTTTTGTTTAGTAAGATGTGGATTGGCAATAAGTGTAGGCAGAGTGACTTTAGGAGTTTTTAATGGAAGGATTCTTACAGTTTATTTGATGATAAATAAGCTAGGTCCCTTTTGCTATCTCATTATGCGTATTCTATCCTATTGAGAGCTACCAGTAAAAGAGTACAAAAAGGAAGACTTAGTTGTCTCATGATTCAGTCAAGGCATACTTGATTGAAAATTTATCTATTCTGCTACGACTCAATTAAGGTACGCAAGTTTTTATAATTGTTGTGCTCTAAATTCTTGTATGTTATCTATTAATTATTTTACAGCTCAATCTACAATGGTGGTTGTAGGGTTTGGAAATGCCTAGCTGTGGTGGTGAGAGAAGGCAGTGGTGGTCATTGTTCAGAGGAAATCCCTAAACGTAGAGGTTATCTGCACTTTTGGGAAGACTTGAAGTTTTCAATTCCAGCTAGAACCAAAAAATAGCATGCACTCTGTCTCATAACCCTAATGGGTTTTCTTTATGCAAATGATACATCCTAGCTTTCTCTGAATCCTTTAGACTAAGACCCTCTAGCAACAGGTACTTGTTTTCAGCTTCTAATTCTTTTATCTTCTTATCAATATCTTCCCAACCAGACATTATTGAAGATTGGCTTGCATTCCCAACTCCACTTACAGAACCACCAACATGATGCCCTGCAACTTCTCCATTGAAATGGTCTTTCATTAAACTAGTAGACCAAGAAGACAAGAAATTCAACCAAAGTCATTTGAACCACTAGTCTGTCTGGGCAGTAGCCAAGGAAGCTTGGAGATTTTTAATTTAGTTGCAGACGATGGTGGGTTTTTGGTGGTTCTGATTGTACGTGGTGCATGGGTCCTCTATTTGCTATCCTGGTACTTCAATTTTTAATATATTTGCTTCTAAAATTTGTGAAGTTTGTTCTGTTGATATAGTTTGGGTTATGGATGGTATGATTGTGTTAATGTTTTAATCCCATGTGAAATTTGTTCTGCTGATATAATTTATGAAATTTGTTCTGCTAATATAATTTGTGAAAATTTTCACCACGCCTTTTGATGTAATGAAAACTAGGATGATGACTTAGCAATCCTCAAGTTCTTCTGCATTGCTCATTTAGATGCAATGAACTTTGAGGGTTATGAGCTAATAAGGAGCTAGCAGGCAACCAGCCGTCTCAGAAGGTGGCCAATTATGAGTAGTGTGTTTTGATCTAGCTTCCAGTCATGGCCTTTGGGACTGTGTCCTTGATTTTCTAGATTTTTGTTAGCTGGTTTAGCAGGAAACTTGAGAATTTTTGTTACCAAAATTTTAGCAACATGTTATGATCAATTTTCTATCTTTCAACATCTCTGCTATAGGCATTTTACCCCCTGTCACAAGCTTTTGTTCATTCTGTACATGTTTGGTCTGCCAGTGGCAGTCGTGCAGTTTTGTTCCATTTCATTTTGTATTTTCATTTTGACATCTTTCTTTCAATGAATATGTCATGTGCAGTTGTCATATTCTGTACTTTTTCCTAAATGTATTACATCTCATGTCTGTAAATGTTCATTATGCAAGCTTCTGAATTCAACTAGTTCTCTTACAAATATGAAAATATATTTTTCACTTCTGAATAAGTTGACATTTGAGAACACCAAATCCAACAATCCTGTAAGGGGGACATATTGATGTTTTTTGTCACAGACGTGGTTCTCCTCTCTATTGTCTAAGAACTGGAAACTGGGAAGGCCTTGTTTGCAGTTTGGCTTTTTAAATTCTAATTTGTTACTGAAAATTATTCCTCAGTATCATTTCTAGCTGTTCCATTGGGAATTGGGAAGGCCTTGTCTACAGTTTTATTTTCTTTTGCAATTTTCCCCTCGTTAACATATAAGTTGCAGATGCTGTTGTGATAGAAAACTTGTAGACTCTTGCCAAACAAAATATATATATATATATAAATATCATTATAAATTTAAAATGAGATTCCTCATTTTAAAGAGCATGATTCTGATTCATATCATTTTACTGATTTTGTCAAATGGATTTTCACGGCCCATAACATTTCTAACCCTTGTAGTTGTTAAGGAATTTATTTTTGTATTTCAAAGTCATCTTGGTGTAAGTGCAAAAAATAATAATGTGCTTTACTCCTTATGGAAGATGAAAGATTATAATGCCAAAAATCCTAACTGGGTGAAGTTTTTGACTATTAAAAAAACTAGAAAATTAGTATCCATTAGACTTTATAAATAATCCTGAGTTTTCTTAGGAGTATCTAAGAAAAAAAACTCAAAGTTCAAGAGGAAGATGAGAATGAGGATGGAGATGTGCTGGCTTCGTATGATCCTAATTCATAATGGCTAAGATAGAAGAATACAAGTGTCTTGGAATTCACGGCCATTTGTTCATATATGTTTGTGTTCTTTCATGTAGAAAACTTAAGTTAATGGCTACTAGCAGCATAAGTTAATAAATAGGCTATATAAGTTTGGGATTGTTATCTTTATCTTTAATTTTTTGCTTTATGCTTTCAGCATGTATTAAAAGTCCTACTAAACCCCGCTTTAGTAAATAATGATCTTTAAAACATGAGCTACAATTTCCTCATGCAATATGCATCCCTCTGCAAGTTGAATTCAACAAAGTTTCAACAGCAGACATGGAGTGCTCACTTTATGATAACTTCATACTTTGATTTAAGACACTATAATAAGTACTTTAATAGTTAATCTACTTTGTTTCCTATTGGCATCAAATGTGTGTCTCCAAAAAGTATTGACCTTCATGTAACTGTGGTGGATGGATGCATGGCAGGACCTTTCTAACTAACCCATTGCCCTTTTTCCAATCTGTGCTCTTAAAATGATGAATTCCCTTAATTAGCAAATCTGCCTAGTTAATAATGATAATTAATATTTGTAATAGCTCAAACAAGTTTGGGGGGTGGAGAGTAAAACTTACTCTTATTGTTAGTAATCCAGTCTTTGTAAATGGACCAGATTTATGAAAATAAAAGCTAGTGTTCATTTAAGAGAATGATTCGCATGATTTTGAAAAAGATTAAAAAAACAATCAGCCTTTACTCCTCTATTTCTATTAAATGAGAAATTACACAGAAGCAAAATATCAAATTCCAATTATTTTCTTGGTCGGTGGGGCTTATTTTGTTGTTAGTTCTCATAGATACATCAATTTTCATTCCTATAGAGGTCAATCTGACTTGCTTCATAATCAATCACTTTATATATGTCTAGTTATGAGTTATGAATATGCTTTCCATGAATTAAATATATATACAATGCTCTAACTAATCATGTGCAGCCTTTCTAAAATCTTGCAGTTCATGCACTGCAAATTCTTAATTTCACATGCACACAAATATTCTTTAGTTTTTTCTTGTTTTCTTAAATCAGTTTCATGTAGTTTATATTATCATTTATTTTGATTAAGTTGTAGTGACCTTTTAGCTCAGCGGTATTTATTTTTACTTATTATTCACAGATTTATGATTTGACTCTCGTTAATGCTTACAAGGAGCTTTATTCAGTAGTCTACCTTCCTTTTGATATTTATAGTTTTGAATTTGAAAATAATTGTATCATTTGATTGATTGTTGTGATACAGCATTAAAATAAGCTTGGTTTCCTCTAACCAAGGTGGGCAAGGATAGTGCTTGATTAAACCTTGTTGAAATTATGGACAAAGGTAATATGTTTTATAGAAATTAAGTGTACTTGATTCTTTTAAGAGAAATCCTTCAAGTATTTGTCATATTTCTTCAATCTTAAATAACACTCTTGGCTCTAGTGTATAACTATATATTATCTTTCTGAATTTTTGTTGCTAGTACTTAGCCTTAACCATGCATCTGTAACACATCTACTTAAAACAAAACAAAATATGATAACTTCTTTCTTGATGCCCAAGTATTCAATTAGGAATGATATTTTGAAAACAAAATATGCTAAAGTCTTTCTTGTTATCTTACACTAGATTTTCTAGTAAATGCCAATAGAATAACTAGCTAGCCGAATATATATAGAAACCAAAAGTCTTTGTTTATCCATATACATTTTTAAACAACTCATGTTCTTAATGGAAAAGTAAAGAAAATTAATAAAATATCATTTGTATAACTTTCTTGTGAGGGCATGGAAATTCGAAGCCATCATATTTGCTAGATGGCATATAACTTTCGTGATAGAAGCTAGTGCATTTAATATTTGAATTACTTTTTCTTGAATAGTTACATATATTGAAGTTTGAATAGAAGGATTGTTAGTTTGATTTTTATTTTATTAAGACATGCTAATCTAACAAGGTATATACTTATGGTGAAATATCATAAACAATATAGATGAAGACCAGAGTTGGTTTGAGGGTGACCGTGGTTGGATAGAACGTAGAATATAAATTCATTTGCCCACAGATGAGTTCATAGTGATCCTTAAATTATAAACGATAATAGAATTCGATGTCCTTGTCAAGTTTGTAAGAACAAAAGGTGGAAGCGTTGGGATGAAGTAACTCTTAACTTATATAAGAAGGGTTTTTTAAAAACTTACAAATGGTGGACCTTACATGGTGAAGCTAAGACATAGTTAGAGGGAGCTTTAGATAACCGAGAGACTAATGTCGATAATTCAAGCAATCGGTACATGGACAAGTATTGAACTACAAATCAGAGTTTAACATGAGTGAGAATTGTTATGATCGGACTGTATCAATTATTAAGGGTATGTTGCCAGAAAATGAGAAGTTGCCTGAAAAATTTTTATACATCAATGCAAATGGTAAAGAAATTAGGGCTTGGGTATGAGAAGATATATGTATGTCATAACGATTGTATACTTTACTATGGTGAATCAGATAAGAAGTTGCAAGAATGTTGTGTCTGTTCGCATCAAAGATATCAACCCAAGACCCTATCAGGTACGAATGATGTACCTTACAATGTATTGCGCCATTTGCCACTGGCATCTAGGCTCTAAAAACTCTTTATGTCAAAGAACAAGGCACAACATATGACTTGGCATGCAGAGGCAATTAATGGTTTAATTATTCACCCAAGTGACGATGAGGCATGGAAATATTTTGATAGCAATTATCCATCATTCTCTGAAGAGCCTAGAAATGTTGGATTGGGACTTACCACTGATGGGTTTAGCCTATTTGGTTATTCATCAAATGGTCCCTCTATATAGCCGGTTTTTGTTACTTTATACAACTTGCCTCCAGATATGTGTATGAAAAAGCAATATTTATTTTTACATTGCTCATTCTTGAACCAAAATCTCCACAAAATATTGACATTTAGTTTAGACTTCTTATTGACGACTTGAAAAAGTTATGGGATGAGGGGGTTAAACTTATGATATATATATATATATATATATATATGATAATTTTATTATGAGGGCATCACTTATATGAACCATTAGTGATTTTCTTGCTTATGGAATGATATCAGGTTAGAGTACACATGGAAATTATGCTTATCCATATTGTATGGAATGTACAAAATCATTTTGTCTTCCTCATGTCATAAGCATTGTTGTTTGATTCTCATCATCAATTTTTACCTGTTGATTATCCTTTTCGGGAGCAAAGAGACAAATTCAAAAAAACACAACATAGAAAGATTTGCACCCACCGCGGTTGTCTGGGGAACAAATGTGGGAATGTTTGAAATGATTTATTGGATAACTTTTGAAAATACATTCAGTAAGCATAATATCAGGGTTTGGAAAACAACATAATTAGGGCAAAAATAAGTATATTTTGGAATTGCCTTATCGGTCCACCAATCTTATTTAACATAATCTTGATGTAATTGCATATTAAGAAGAATTTCTTTGATAATGTGTTTCAATACAATGATGAATATGAAAGGCAAAACCAAGGACAATCCAAATGCTAGGATGGATTTAAAATATTTTGCTAGTGTCCTAAGTTGGAGTTGAATAATGTTAATGAGAAACTTGTTATGCCAAAAGCTTCTTACAGTTTGTCGAAACTTTAAGTGAAGGAAGTATGTCAGTGGATAAAAAACTTAAGGCTCCCAGACGGGTAAGCTTCAAACTTGAGTCATTGTGTGGACATAGATGAATGCAAGTTGTATGGGATAAAAAGTCACAACTGTCACTTGTTCATACAAATACTAATCTCGATTGTATTTCGCAATTACATACCTAAAGGTGCATGGGAAGCATTTACAAAGGTTAGCAATTTTTTCAAAGACCTATACATAAAAGAATTGCATGTGGAGCATATGGAGATGCATGAGAAGAATATTGTTGTCAGTTTGTGCAAGTTAAAGAAGATATTAATAATGGGTTTTTTTTTTTTTTTTAATTCAATAGAATATTTGACTATGCACCTACCTTATAAGGCTAAAGTGGGTGGTCCTGTGCAATATCGTTGGATATATCTGTTTGAAAAGTATCTATATCGATTTTAAAATAATTTCATTTTTCTTTTTGCAAGTATATTAATAATGGCTTTTTTTTTACTGGCACATTGTTTCTATATAGACTAATGTTTAATTTTTTTTTTTTTTTTTTAAAAAAGTCTGGAACAAAGCTTGTGTTGAAGGTTCTATTTGCGAGGCCTATTGCTTAGGAGAGGAGAAATTTCCAACTTTTGTGCAATGTATTTTGAGTCGAATGTTCAAATCAAGTTAAATCAAGTCCCTCATCAAGATGATGGTGGATCAAACATTAACACCATGTACATTGAATCTTAGTTGTGTGTAGCGTTATTTGCCTGTTCTATTTAGGATCAAACATTAACACCATTTACGTTGTGATAAAAGTGGAATTATTGTATGCCATTATGCTTTTCTTGGTAAGGAACTTCATGCTTGGAGTCTGTTGCTTTCTAGTCATTAATTTGGTTGATATTGTATTTACTACATGCACTAGTTCTATTTGTATAAAGACATGGCTATGTTGTATAGGACACATTTGTTGGTTGATTTTGAACATTTGTGGTTTTATATTATACTTCAATTTTTCTATTACCTGGGACTTATGACCACTTAGACTATAAAGAAATTGTTTAATATTTGTCAAACCTTGAACTACTTTTGAATTTGCAAGTAACATTGAGATCCAGCAGTCAGTTAAGCTTCTATTTATCTAAGTATGAAAATAAACATTTGGATGATCAAGTTGTGCAAAATCATTTGAGAGAAGTATAACATTACATGAAAACAAGAATTGTGATTGAACTATGGTTCTGCATTTGTATTGTTGAAATATTTTGCATGCTTATTCTTCCTTCACGCTAAATGTTGGACCTAGAATATGAAAATGGTTCATCACCACCATCTCCTAGTGGCATGGATTAGAAAAGAAAAAGCATTGTTTGTTATAAAGCTATGTTATTCCCATGCACTCACTTTCTGTTGGAAAACTGTGAATCAATGTGTGAATTTTGAAACATAAATTATTTTTAAACCTACTTTTCAACTTTGTTATGGGCATCCAACCTCTTAAGTGAAAAAGCAAATGCTAATCTAACTTCAAGTTAGACTTGAGCAAAAGGCATCTGTTTGATAACTCATTATTTTTCTTTTTTGTGTCTATCATCCTTTTTTGCTTTTAGTTACTTATTGGGTTTTGTTCATTATTCTACTAGTATTAATAAAATAGAGTCATGTGTTAAGTTTAAGTTGTAGAGAGGAGAACCTAATCTATGAGAAGCTGTCATACATTTTCTTCATTAAGAAATTTTTTTCATTATGGATTTGTTAAGTTGCTTGAATAATTGAGATGCCAATTATTTCTTTCAAATCTTTGCTAAAGTCTAAAACTAGAAAAGGATAGTAATGTGTCATTTGATCTAGTTTTGTTTAAAAAATATATTTTTTTTTAAGTAACAAAGTATGAAATTTTGCTCTCTTAGCATCATATAGGAAGGCTAATGTTTTTTTCCTTGTATTAGGTTAAGAGATTGCCTATAAAATGAATGAAAGTTAGACATGATACCTCATCAATCATTATGGTTGAATTCATTTTGGATTTTTGAAAATGAAGATTCACTTTCACTTGGTCAGTTGGTTGCAATAATTGCATTTTGGAAACTTAGGTGTTGATGTTACAATTTTAATATCCAAAATGGCAACTGTAAGTTTAAGACTTGTGATTTTTTCTTAACTACTATAGTCTAACCAAGAAAGATGTTCAATGTTTACATTGTCCTCTCCTTTCTTCATTTTAGTGTGTATCCAAAGAAGATCAAAAGGTCAAGGATCTAAGTAAAACACACAGATTAGAAGAGTTACGAGGTGGAAAGCTAGAATGAAATTCAAGGAGGAAGTTTGGTTACCCACCATTAACGAGTAGGGTACCTCAGTCTAATAGTGAAGGAAAGTATAGATACCATGTAGGTTAGCAATGTCCCTGGATTATAGGTTCTTGCTTTACTTGTGGCAAGCCAGGTCACATAGCTACCTTATGTCCTAACAACACTAAGGCATACTATACATATGATAAAATAGGTCACCTAGTGGCAAATTGTCCTAGCAAAGAAGGACATTAACAACTATTAAAAGAGGAAGTGAGAAATTAGCAAATAGAATTCTAGCTAGAGTTTTTACTATGGTTGAGCCTAATGCACTGACATCTAACACAGTGGTGAAAGGTATCATTCCTATTCAGTCATGTTATGCACATGCAATGTTTAATCCGGGGTCTTCCCAATCTTTTATATCTTATGTTTTTGCTACTAATTTGGGTAAAGTACCTGTTTCCTTAGATGTTAAATTATGTGTTGTCATGCATATAGAGACCTTGTGATTATCGATTCTGTGTATAGAGATTGTGTTGTACAAATTGATGGCAAGGATTTATTCGTTTATTTAGTTTGCTTAGATATTATTGACTTTGATGTAATTCCAAGCATGGATTAGCTATCCAAATATCATGCTTTAGTAGATTTCTATGCAAAAAGGGTATTGTTTTAGATCCCTGGTCAGTCTAAGTTAAGCTTTGTAGTAAGCTAAGACTTATCTCCCTTTAGTATTGTGTCATCTATTCAGGTGAAAGAAATGTTTAGAAAGGGTGCTTCTAGGTACCTTACTTTTGTTAGGAATGTACAGAAAAGAGACCCTAGCCTGGAAGATATCCCTATTGTTATGGAATTCCCAGATATTTTTCTTAAGGACCTTCTTGCCTTACCTACGGATTTGGAGATTGAATTCTCCATTGATCTTATTTTCAGAACAGATCTTATTTCCAAATCTCCACACCAAATGGCTTCGATAGAGCTGAAGGAGTTAAAAGTGTAGCTAGAAGAATTACTAGATAAGGGACCTAGTATTTCATCTTTAGTTTTATTTGTTAAGAAGAAAGACGGACCTATATGGTTGTGCATTGATTATAGAGAGTTGAATAAGGTGATAGTGAAAAACAAATATCCTCTGCCTAGAATTGATGATTTGTTGACTAGTTGCAAGGTGTCAAAGTATTTTCCAAGATTGATCTTCAGTTTGGATATCATTAATTTTCAGTCAAGGCTGATGACATGTCAAAGATTGGTTTCTGTACTAGATATGGACATTATGAATTTCTATTAAAGCTATTTGGGTTAAATAATGCCCTTGCTGCCTTCATGGATTTAATGCACAGAGTGTTTAACCTATTTTTAGACCAGTTTATGGTGATATTCATCAATAATATCCTTGTCTTTCAAAAATTTAGAAGGAGCATGAGCAACACCTCAGGATAGTTCTAGAAATCCTTAAGGAGAAAAAGTTATATGCCAAATTTAAGAACTGTGACTTTTGGTTGGACAGAGTATAATTTTTGAGTCATGTTGTGTCCAAAAATGGTATTTCAATAGACCCTAGTAAAGTATTAGTGGTAGTTGATTGGAATAGACCAACTAATGTTACTAAGGTTCGAAGCTTTTTGGGACTACTAGCATGTTATTATCAGAGATTTTGTAAAGGGATTTTTAATTATTCCCACTTCTTTCACTCGTTTAACTCAGAAGAAAGTCAAGTTTAGTGGAATGAAAAATGTGAGAAGAGTTTTCAAGAGTTAAAAAGGAGGTTAGTCATAGCACTAGTACTTATTGTTCTATCAGGCTCAAGAGCATTTGTTATTTATACTGATGCATACCAGAAGGTTTTGCTTGTGTCCTCATGCAACATGGTAAGGTGATAGTCTATACTTCTAGATAGTTGAAGTCTTCTGAGCAATTATCTAATATATGATTTGGAGTCAGCGGCCAATATTTTTGCTTTGAAAATATAGAGACACTATCTATATGGTGAACAATATGGAATATTTGCATATCATAACAACTTGAAGTACTTTTTCACTTAGAAGGAATTGAATCTGAGAAAGAGGAAATGGATTGAGTTGTTAAATGATTATGATACTAACATCAACTATGATTAGGGGAAGGCAAATGTGGTGATTAACACTTTGAGTAGAAAGTCATCTGGAAGTTTATTTTCGTTGGTGACTAGACCAATGCCTTTGTTAAAGGATTTAGGAGGCTAAGCGTGGAAATGCAGTTGAAGGAGACTAGTTTAATACTGGCTTATCTTAGGGTCGAACTGCCCATGAAAGATAAAATCAAAATAGCTTAAAGTGGAGATCTTTCAATTAGTCATAATTTGAGTGGGGGTTGAAAAGGTAATTGACCCAATTTTGTAATTCATGAGGATGGTACCCTTTTGTTTAGTACTAGACTATATGTTTCATAAGATATGGAGTTGAGAAGAGATATCATGAAGAAGACTCACAATACCAGGTACATGGTACAACCTAGTAGTACTAAAATGTACAGAGATCTTAAAGATGTGTTTTGGTGGAATAACATGAAGAGAGAAATTGCTGAGTTTGTTTCACAATGTTTATGTGTCAACAAGATAAGGCAGAACATCAAATATCTGTAAGGTTATTACAACCCCTTATTATTCCTCAGTGGAAGTGGGAGAAAATTACCACGGATCTAGTAATAGGACTACCTAAAAGTCTAAAGGGGAATAACATTATTTGGGTGAATTTGGATTAATTGATTAAGCTTGCACACTTTCTATCGATAAAGATTACTGAATCTCTCGATAGATTGGCAGACTTGTATATTCGAGAGATTGTAAGATTGCACAGAATTCCAACATCTATTGTTTCAAATACAGACCCATTATTTGCCTCTATATTTGGGAAAGGGTTCAAAACTCCTTTGGCACTAAGTTAAAATTTAGTGCAGCTTACCACCCATAAACAGATAGCTAGCCAGAGAGAACTATTCAGGTGCTTGAAGACATGTTGAGAACTTATGTGCTAGACATGAGAGGTAGTTGGGGAAGACATTTGTCACTGGTTGAATTTGCTTACGATATTAGCTACTAGTCTAGTATTAATATGGTGCCATTTGAGAGTATATATGGTAGAAGACATAGATCCCCTATATATTAGAGTGAGATTGGAGAGAAAGAGATGCTTTTGCCTGAAGCACTCAAGGTGACTATGGACAAATTTTGGTAATTCATGATCAGATAAGGGTGGCATAAAATAGACAAAGAGTTATGCAGATGATAAAAGACAAGAGCTTCAGTTTCTAGTTAGTGGCCATTTATTTTTTATAGTGTTTCCAACCAGAGGGGTGTTGCGATTTAGTAGGAAAGGGAATTCAGTCTAAGATTTGTTGGTCCCATTCCATATTGGAGAGAATCCGTAAAGTTGCTTACAGAATCGTTTTACCTCAATCTTTATCTTCAGCTCATAATGTCGTCCAATGTGTCTATGTTGAGAAAATATGTTCACGACTCTAGTCAATTGATTCACTTTGCACCACTAGAAGTTAAGGAAGATTCGACTTATCTTCAGAAATCGATTCAAATTTTGGAGAGGAATGAACAAGAATTACATTGGGGATGTACATCAGCTATGAAAGTTTTATAAGGTAACCATTTTGTTAAGGAGGCCCCATGGGAAAGCGAAAAGGAAACTGCATCTGTATTTTGTTAAAGGACTAAACTTTTTTTAAGGGGATTAAAATATAACAACCAAAAAATGTATATACATATATGTATATATTTAGATAAATAAAAAATTTTAAAAAATAGTAACAATATGTAGCTATAAATTTAAATTCAAAATTAGGGAGTTAGGTGAGACCAGATAAGAGATTATAATTTATCTATATAATTCTAAGTTTTAAAATAACATAAGGATATATATTAATAATATTAAATCATAAAGATGGGCTTATAGAAAGTGGGATGAAAATAAATAAAAAATTCATTTTGTTATGTTTTGGGAGTGCCAGACTTGGAGAACTACAAGTTGAAAAAAGGGAAAGACAATCAATTGAGAATTTTTTATGGAAGGAGGAAATGACATAGGAATAAGAGCTGTTTTCGATCTATTAAGAATTTGCATATGATGATTAAAAATTTTGTGACTTGTTGGAACGTGAGTATGCTTGATACTTACTTGATAGAATATTGTAAGTAATTCTTATCTTTACCAAATTGTAATTGAGATTGTTGTATTTCTCTTAAGATATATTATTTTCATACTCTTGTGAATTACATATGATGAAATTTGATAATTATTATATTATTCTGAGAATTGATGATTGTTGCTAGTATTATATTATATGATACTATTACTATAAGAATTAGCTTTATCTACGTACAGACACAGATGTTATAAATACAGATGCAATTTTTATATGGGGCTATATATAAACGCAGGTATGTAGACGCAATAACCGTAACCTTAAATAAATTTTCCTACATCTGCATAGACATAGAAGATTATCTGTGTCTATACAACAGCGTTTAACTGATAGACACAAAATTTGGACACCTAAATATTTTTAGCCACTTATTAGCGCCTCGACTCCAAATCCAAACGCACAAACACAATATTTCAAGGTCCACTTGAAAAACACAAAAAACATAAATGCACTTTCTTTTAAATTTATAATTTTCAGCATCTGCAGCTAGCAGATGCATAAACTCCAACTTGTGAATGCAGATGGTAGAATATGTTGTTTTTATTATTTTTCTTTTATGTAGTTTGTAATTTTGTACATGTAAATACTTGTACATTTATTTATGAATTTCAAATTTCATTTAAATAAGAAAATATTATATAAAATTCATCGTACATAAGATTAAAATTATTTACAAATACTATAGAAAAAACCATCTCATAATCCTAACTTGCTTTTGTCTATTCTAGTTTGCCAGTTATATATTTTGAATGAGATGCAAAAGTATGGATGTAGGATAAGGTGCAACCTGAAATAATCAAAGTAAATAAGTTCTAAGTAGTCATATTTAACCTAACTTAATATGTACATTAGTTAAAAGTATAACTTAGAAAAATTAAGCAAAATTTTCAATGGTTTTGCATTGAAATTATAACATTGTTCTAATATCTGAACTATTGATCTAAATGGCATTTCGTTTCTTCCTATAGATTTTATTCATTCTCGTGTCGATACTCACAAAATCTAAAATGGACTTGTATTTGATCTTTTTGCCCCCCTAAATCTAGTGTTACAAAAGTTTTGCTTTGAACTGTAATATTGTTCTAATATCCTAACCATTGATCCAAATGACATTCTATTTTTTCCTATAAGTCTTATTCATCCCTATGATCGTACTAGTACTCTCGGAATCCAAGACAAACTTATATTTGACTGTTTTACCCTTTGAACCCAAAGTTACAAAGATTTTACCTTAAAATTGTAATATTGTCCTAATATCCTAACTGTTGATCCAAATGTCATTTTGTTCTTCCTACAGGTCTTATTCGTCCCTATGATAGTGTTTGTACTCTAAACATTCAAAACCAACTTTAATTGACTGTTTCGCCTTCCAAATGCAGAGTTACAATGATTTTGCCTTGAAATTGTAACACTATCCTCCGAATCATTTATCCAAATGACATTTCATTTCTTCCTATAGGTATTATTAGTCCTTATGATTGTGCCAGTACTCCCAAAGTCTAAAATGAACTTGTGTTTGATTGTTTTTCCCCTTGAACCTAAAGGTAAACATTTAAAGTATAACTTAGCAATAAAAACATTACTTAAGAATCCCATAATGAAAATTAAATTAAAAGAATCCATACCTCTAGGAATGACTGTGTAATATATGTACCTAAAACAACAAGTTATATGATTACATTAGTTATTTATAAAATGAATAACAAAACTAGTTAGTTCTTCATTAAGTGAGTTAATTTCATCGTCATCAATAAAGTCATCATTAACAGTTAACCTAGCATGTTTTTCGCTCTTAGATTGATGAAACTCATTTTGATTAACTTCTTCCATCATATTTCTATTATGAAGTGATTCAGGGATACTATCATTATCTTCAATGGTAACTAGAACTAGACATTGGGTTTCTTAATCTTGAAAATAGTTTGAATGCATCGGCACCACATTTTTTGTGTTATCTTTAATCATTGGTAAATTAAAAAAATTTCTTGGTTTCACTTTACATATTACCCACTAATCAACCTTTTCTCTTTTCTTAGATGGATATTTTGCATAAAAGACTTGTGTTGCTTGATAACCAAACACAAATGGCTCGTTCGAGTTAAGTATAGATTTGTGATTTATCTCATTCTAGCTATGTTGGGGGTCAACTTTAAGTCCTTTTTTCAGAAGAATTATACCATCAACACTTGAATAAGACAACTTTGTTGTTGGGATCCCCATACTCCAACTCAATCACATTGGTCAACATACAATAAAAATTGTAATCACATTTGTCATAATAGCTTTCTTTTGCATAGACACCACTATTCATTGTATTTTTGTTTTTCAGCATATGATATTATGTGTGAAACCTACAACCATTTACAATGTATTTATTGCAAGAGTGGGCAGACCAATTTGGACCCGTAGCTATATTGTATATGTGCTCATCAACACCTACATCACGCAATACTTATGTAATTATGACATATGTAAGAATAAAGAAGTCATTAATGAAATAGAGTTAAGTTTAATTATAATCAATGAAATTCTTATTCAAAAAAATTTCTTTCACGGAGTCTCTCGAGTTGTTCATCAGTGATATTAGGATCATCAACTCTTATTATTAAGTCAAATTGACTACAAAAAAATGTATGACAAGATTAGTTATGTGTAAAAAGTGTGAAGGTACCAATGCAAAGTTTTTGAAACTTACTCCATAAAAGGTCTAATCACTTCACAGTTGAGAAGGATTAAATATCACTGCTTTGCCATACTCGCAATCTTCTAGCTTTTTAGATCAAGCATGTCAAATAGTTTTACCAAGGACAAGAAAATATAGATGATCGACCAGTTAGATTAATATTTTCGTTATCATTTTGGCTTGGTTCTCACATCTTTGTATGCACATTGCTTACAAAGTAAAGGCTACAAAAATTTGATGTTTCTTCGAGTATGTAAACCTTGGCAATTGAGCCCTTAACCCGTGCTTCATTATGGACTTTTTTTCTTTAGATTATGCATCATCCTATTGAGTAATGTTACATAATATTTAATATACAATAGTAATGAAAAAGAATAACAAATGCAAGAAATTTGAAAGTTACCTTTCAAAAGGATACATTCTCTAATAGTACACTAGGCCACCAACTTTTGCCTCATAAGCCAAGTAAATTGGCAAATGTTCCATAGGCTCCCAAAAACTAGGTATTAACTTAGTTTCCAATTTAGAAAGCGTTACAAGTATATTTGACTCAAGTTGTTCCATATGTGGAACACTCAGTTCAGTTGAATAAATATCCCAGAAAAAATGACTAAGTTCTGTAATAGGATCCTAAATTGGCTTCAAAATGAAAGTTCGAAATGCAATTAGCAATAACATCTACATGAATAGTCATGGCTCTTCATACCATAAACTTTGTATTCTTTCATGTTTACATAACGAGACAAATTAGAAGCATAACCAATAGGGAACTTTACATCATTCTTGATCCATTCACATACTAACCTTTTATCATCTTTGCTCATAGTGTAGGTTGCTATTGGCTTTAACCATTTTCCATTAACCACATGCTACTCCATTCTGGTCGATGACATAGCTCATTTTAAATCTTATCCTTGCTTTTACCTTTAAAGTCCATAATAGTATTAAAAATATAATCAAACACATTCTTCTCAATATGCATGATGTCTATGTTATAGCGTAGTAAGTTGGTAGACTAATATGACAACTCGCATAATATACTCATATTTACTTAGTTATGATCCTTTCTATACGTTAAAACATCAAATGATCTAACCCTAGAAAAAACCTCATCACCAACAATCTAGGAGGCAGTGAGCTTTTCTCAAATGTGTTCTTTCGAAAATTGTTTTATTACTTTCGAAACTGATGATTCTCAAGCAAGAATTGATAATGAAAATCAAACCAACATTGTTTTCTACCTTTCTTTAGTGTAAAGGATTTTGTGCATTCCATATGTATAGGACATGACAGTCTCTCATGGGTACACCACCCAGAAGTCATTCCATAAGTAGGAAAATAATGAATCATCTAGAGAAAAGTAGCTCTTATAATAAAGTTATGCTTCAAAGACTTATCAAAGGTCAAGATTGCAAGGACTTATTGTAAAATATTGCAATCATATGTGTTGCGGAATTTAAAATTTTGATTTCTTTAACCGAAATCACCTTATGATTATATGAAAGATCCTAATTCTAGTTTAACAATTAAACAAGAAGTTAGAGAATGTGTACCTCTGAGGCTTTCAATTCTTTTATCGTATTCTTGATTCGGCACTCACTCCTTTGTTGATTCATTAAGAGCATAGCAACAACACATGTGTCTCACCTCTAAGTGTATTCACACGAACGAATCCAACTAAGGATCATCATGCTTAAAGATGAGAGAGGTTACCAAGAGATTTCTTTTGTGCTAGTACAAGTTATAGAATCCTTCTAGCCTAAAATCCTTCTAAAGGTTTAGCCTCTCTTTATTGTACATACAATTATTCTCACTTCTCTTTTCTAGCTTATTAAGTCTTGTATTAATAAAAACTAGCCACGTCACTATGTATTGGACATTCCTAACACATTGGAGATGCTGCTAACATTAAGATTTAATCATAATTAAATCCAATGCCTAACAAACTATTATAATTACATGATTACTCCAAAACTCTCCTTAATTGAATATCACCCTTCTATGTGTGACCCCTTAGGTTCAAACTATTGATGGCAGTAAGCATGTAACTTTTACATATTTATTATATTGGACCATGTCTAATTAAATTAGAATTCATTCTAATTATTTAAATTTAATCTCTTTTTAATTAACCCTTTAATTAATCATCTGTAAATAATTAATTAATTATCAAGGTTTCCTACAAGTCAAGATTGGTACCTAGCAACACATGATGACTACCCATAATAGTATGAATATAGTTATGAACCCTTTGACCCTTTATGTTAATAGTTACCATGCAATTCAATCCTTCTATCATACAATGTCTCAATTAAATCTATTTGGGTATGGAAATAATGTTAAACCGTAAATTTAATCATATATGTCTAATCTTAAGATTATAACTTCATTGGAAAAATTAAAAACTCATATTCTAATATCTATCGTGCTATGGCCGTAGACTTTAAGTTAAATATTTTATAGACCATATAGGACATTCTCTCTTTTCTATTAAGAGTGATAGATCCTTTACTGTATATTTACATAACTCCATATGCAAGTGGTTATACCCAATTACTACTTCTTAGGTGACTCATTAATAAAATCAGAAATAATATCAACGTATAATGATGTATACAAGATAACTATGATGTCTCAAGTCAAAAGACTATTTGTACAACTATAAATCTGAGAACCACCTATTGACATGTAGAGAAACTTCATATAGGTGTTCTTAGTTAAGTCAGTTCAGTGAACTCATTTGCTAATGAGCACTTACATATCTGTCTTAGTATCTTATTCACAAGTGACTATAAGATCAGTCACCCTCAACTCTTTCAGCTAACTAGATATGTACTAATCTATCCAAATTCACTAATGCCTTACTTAGTGATCCTATGATTAGGAACATTTAAGAATTGAACTTAAAAGAATACATCTCATTAGCATGATCTTATTATGATGCTTATTTTCATTACTTTAATTCTCTGGGCTTATGATGGTTAATTAATAACTCTTATACATGATAATGTTTGCCACTTATTCAATTAAATGAATAGTAATAGTTATTAATAATAATATGAATAAGATTATACATAAAATAATACACCATAACATCACATGCCATTGGTTTTAAGGCATACTACTAACAAAGATGCCATCTCTCCAAAGTATTTTCAACTAGTCTATTAAAGGCATGAGATAGACATCAAAATTCTAGCTAAGATAGAGCGAAACAGGAATTAGAAAAGTTAAGAAAATGTTGTGCTGCTTTATGCACATGTCTTGTGGAAAGTTATAAGGAGTGACAAACATTGGTCAACAAGAATATTGAGATCCCAAATTATCAAATAGAATGAATCCATTTGTTGAGAGCCCAAGTCTGACATTTTTTATTTCTTGTGATAATGATGGATGCACTTCGCCAAAGTGCTTCCACGCCTCCCCATCGGATGGATGTATTATTACGTCAGGCTTTTCCCATTTACTTTCCCTGTGCCATCTCATGTGTTTGTCACTTTAGACATATAAAGCCTTTGTAACCTTTTTATGACCAAGAATTTCGCAATACCTTATGAGGTATATTCTTTTTACCACCTTCATTGAAACGGGGCTCTTTACAAACATCACAAGCATTCAAGCACTTGTTCTCATCATTATAAAACTGGCACTGATTTAGAAAAACATCATCATATCCAAATCCTGACTCCTTCATCAACTTACTAGACTCATAAAAAGATCCAAATAACTTCTCATCCTTAGGTAAAATACCTATAATGATTTGGACAAATCTATTATAGCAATTCTTTGAAACATTGAATTCTAACTTGCAATTTAACAGTTAAGTCATGTCTGAAACGATGGTTTCTTCACACCGTGCCCATATTGGGTCATCTATAATTGTTAACATCTCATAAAAATTTGCAGCTTCTAGATTGAGATTTTCTAGGTCTCAATTGTAATTAGAGTATAATATCATTTCTATCATCTAATTCGTATCAAGTAGTATTTCATCTTCAACAACGTTTGATGGCCCAATTTCCGCATACTCCATGGTCCCTACAATATTACCAGCTCAACCCTTACCATATAGACTCCACTGTCTATATACTATAACAAAATTCTTCTTATAGGGGTGAAGGATTACTGTTTATAGTCATAAATTTACTATTGTCATAGATTTTGCAGGGACACCAAATTAATTCGTCAAATGTAGAACCTGTACTGGCAAACATATAGTTGAGAAACTCTTTAACCGGTTCCCTAAACTCATCTGGCATAACATGATCCACCACACAACGATACATCTAATATCTATCAACATACATTATCTTGCGTTGGTCATATATCACTTTAACTCAATTAATTAAAATGAATGATCAACCAATTACTGGTATATGCTCTCTACTACCTTCAACGCCATCCTAAAGGTTGGTCCTATCCCATTCAAAAAAGCCACACTCTCATTTCAATGATATGCATAATCTTTTTGTCCCCACTTGGTGAAATTCGAGAAGCATTTCATTTTGGTCTCCCAAGCACACAACATAGACAAGCTAGCCAATATCACTATGTCTATGTATGTCCCCGGAGAACATTAAGAAACACAACTAGAATTTCAACAAAATGACAAAAAGTTAAGCATCCGTAACAAATGAAGTGTTTACTTTCCTAAATTGTCCACTTAACTTGGACAATTCAAGAATTGTTTTGAATGAAATTAATATATTTTCTTCATGTCAGACAAAAATATATTAGTTCATTTAAAATGATACTAATACAGGTTTCTAAGGTAATATTATGAAATGCAATGAATCTGATATCCAATTAATGTTTAACATTTATGAAATCATTATGAATTGACATATTAATGAAAAAACATTTATTAGTACACATAGTTATGAAACTAAAATAGAAGAAGAGAAATTGAGAAATTACTTTGTTAATGAGGAAACTATATATATTACCATCCCCGGCATTGTTCCCTTGACTTTTGATTTCCCTTATAACACTTCCATTAAAACCACAATTCAAGGACAATGAACCTCTAGGTACTCAATTATTTGAATTTTTTAATTTTTTTTAATTAGGAGAGTTAGAGAGTAATAACAAATCCATTGATTTATGCAACCACATTTGTAGCATTTACGCACTTAGATTATCTCCAAGGCTATTATAGATAATACAATTAAGTAAATACTACAAATGAAATTGCATGGGTCAATGGATTCGTGATTGCTCCTACAACTCTCCTAATAAAAAAAATTCAAATTCAAATAACTAATTATCCAAAGTTGGGAACATTCAATACAAGAATATGCAAGACAATTAAAATATATACAAAATAAGCCTTCTTATAAGTACAATTAAAATATGGGTAAGAATTTTTTAGAATGTATTTTTTTTAAATTAAGTAATTTAGAAGTTTATTATTTTACTTGGGATTTCTTGAATTTTTTATTATGTTCTAATTTTGATAGTTTTGTTAATTAGAATACATATACATTTTTTCATGATTTTATATATTATGTACATAAGATATTAATTTGGATAAATATATTTTTAAGGTTTTAAGGCATATATATGGATTAATTAAATAACCTATCTAGGTATTGGGATCGTTTATTGGACTTAATTAAATTAATATTTTTAAGGTTAGTTAAGACATGGATAAAAGTATTTTCATGATTTTAAGGCTTTAATTTGGATCTTTAATTAGAGTTTCAACTCATTAGATATGACTTATTTAAGGAAAAACTATTTAACACTTCGAAAAATATAAATATAATTAATAAATAAGAGTTTGGATAAGTTAGACACTAGATAATTATGTTTTTACTTAATTTCCCAACCTTTAGTACTAACTAGCTAGGCACCATCAATATTTCAATTCGCCACCTACCTAAATTATATATAACAATATAATACTAACACTCCATTTCTCATATATACTAATCTATACATAACTACATATCAATTTATCATTGTGTGAGTAAGTGATATATTATATTCAAGCAATAAAATTTCAGATCTACATAGATGTAGATATATAACTACCTAACAAACAATACAAAAATATTAATGTGCGTGTGTATATATATATATATATACATAACATACCTTTTGTGTGGATCTCCCTAGATTGGAAGCCTATAAGGAGGTGGATGGATAGCCGCTAGGAAGTGGGCAGACGGCGGTGGATTCTCGTTAGCTGGCAATTGTATGGCAGAGGGGAGCAGGACTGAAATGGAGGAGGAAGAAGAGAAAGAGAGCCACGATCTGGATTTAAATTAGATAGACTATTTGCATTTTCCACTCCAAACGCAAATACATTAAGTAACAGACATAGAAAAGAAGATATTTTTTTTAAAAAATTATATTTTATTACTTACATCTGTACAACACCAAACATAATTAAGTACAACACAGACGCAGATAAACTTGGTAGAATTTGGCGACAATTCAAAATATCAACATTTGCTTTAGTAAAAGCAGTTTACAAAAGGTAGACGCAGATGTCCTTGCAGAATATAGTGCTAAAAGTTACATTATTGTATTTGCATTTCAAATTTAGCATCTGCTAGATTTATTTAATTTTCCTACTATTAGCGTTTATATCTATGTGGATGCTAATATATTTAATTGTAGACGCAGATAGGATATATCTATGTCTAAGTTTTCTAAGTCATTTTCTTAGCAGATACAAATATAGTAATTCTAGTAGTGTATGAAATGTTATTAACACAATATAGTAATATATGTAAGAGTTACTATGGTAAGTGAAGGAAGTCTAATAGGTAGTCATGCTAATAGTGGCCCAGTGATGGTGCTCATGACGGTTGGTCATGAAGCTCAACACGATGATAGTGGCCCAATCATGGGGCTAAACATGATTAAAATGACATAGTCACAAGGTCAAATGTGACAAGTTTTGGGCCTTATCACAGGGCTAATTATGACTATTAGATGCCTTGGCTTACACATTAATCTTTTAATTATTTGATACAATGAGTTGAGAAAAATGTGTACAAAAGTCTGTCCATGATTAATTATTATTTATGTATACAATTTAAAGTTTTACTTACTGAGTTATAAAACTCATCAAATTATATATTTGCATGCCTCTTTAGATAAATAAGAGCAAAATTCGAACTTCTTTAAGAGCATGAGGATATTTGCTTACAATTTGTCCTCTTTTATTATTGGAATATGTGTTATTGAATTTCTTTATATTCATGAATATTTACACGTTATGCTTACCAATAAATGTTGAATTTTTAGTACAAATAAAAGGAACATGAGATATATAATTTTGATTAATATTGAGTGATTTTCTTAGAATTTTTGAATTGTTAAATTTTCAATTATTGAGACTCTTACCCTTAAGGATGATTTAAGTAGAATTATTAAAAGGACTTGCAAGTTTTCATTTGATGTTGTCAAGTGAAACTTGTGGTTGGTCACTATTCCAAATATTATGTTAGAAATTGGGGGCGTGACATATGTAATGAAATTGTGGTGAGATTTTATTTATTGGAAATTTGGAGATGTATAGGATAAGCCATATAAAGCTCCTAGATGGATAATATCACAGGACTCTCAAAATGATGAATTGTATTAAATTGAGGAAGGATTACAATGGATTTGCAACTCTTGTACAACTTCTTGCTTACAACTAGACCCATTACACGTATTTTATAGAAGATGGAGGAATTCTGTAGATTCCATCCACCTCCTAAGTATATATATATATATATATATATATATATATATATATATTATTATTATTGATTATAACCTTCATTTAATGCTAACTCTAGAATTTCCTATATATTTTTGCTAACTACAAAATATCTTATATATTTTTTACTTTTAGCTTTATAGTCCAATAGCTAGGACTTAAGATTTTTCTAGATTAATCATGATTTTTAACAAGAATTGCTGGTTATAGATATTACTCACCACGATTCAACGAGGACAATATTCAGTTTATTAGGGAGGTGGTGGTGGATGTACCTTTGATTGATATCCTTAAAGTCACTAATGATTGGGAAAATGAATGATTATAGTGAATTTATAGAAATGGGTATGCGAATCGTCTGGATGGTTAACTTAGCCTACCTAGAATTAGGTCCACTTTACCATATAGTGGCACTTATGGGCTATGAAAGAGATGTCACTGTTAGCTATAATGAAGAGTCTTTGAATATCAAGATTGCAATGGAGTAGACTTCGGGGATAAAGAAGGATATGGAAGGCTAGCTATACATGTTCTTGAAGATGTTTTTGCTCCAATTATTGCTTAGATGTTTCATTTTTCTTGTTTATTGGAAGAAATCTGAAAGTAATTTTTGTTAATTTGTCATTGTTATTTTGTCTAAAGTTAACTAACATGATGCTACTATAATTTCGAAAAAAATATTCATAAAATGCTTGAAGATAGAAAAAATTAGTTTTGTTCATCAATAGTCTAGCTATAATTGTATATGAATAACATAATAATTTGAAATGAATAGACATCTTCCAATTTAGAGAAAAAATTGTAACATAGAGAAAAAAAGAGTATTCCAAACTAGAATGTTATAACGAACCAATGGGTCTAGACCCAAAGGTCAGCATCAGCCTCACTAACTAGGCTTCAAGATCCATGCCATTCTATATGGCCCAAATATCCAATCCATGTGTTTGGCCTAACATATGGTGAGCAACACCCCTGCTAGCTAGGGTCAAACCAAGGTGCACCAACGCAAATATCATCGTTGTTAGTTATGGTATTCTAACAAGGTTTCCTCCAAAAAGAATATAACATATCCAATAAAAGTTTCAACATCCATGTCATTTCCCAACAATACAATTCTCAATATCTATATCAAATCCAAACATCTACAAGTAAGTTTCAAATAATTGTCACATAAATTCATATATATATATATATATATATACACCAAACAAAATAAATTTCCATTATTTACCAAGCCATTCCATTTCACAAGTGGGTGTTATACATTCAAATTTCAAAAATATCAATTAATATGTCATGATAATCAAATTAACTCATATTTTTATAAAGCTCTTTAAACAAAAATGAAGCAAGTTGAAAGGCTTGTCCCTCAATTTCCTAAGCTATACAACAAGAGATAAAATAAGTTGTAGAAATTTATATTCATGGGTAAGGTTGAAATCTTAACATCTAATTATCTAAGAATTTGCACACTTTAGAAAAACCAAATAGCTAATCTATAGAAAATAAGGATGCATGATATTTGTAGAAGGTTAGGAAAATGTTATAGTGAGCATTATCTACTCACAAATATAGAACTCCCAAAGCTTTAAGCCAACACCATCAAACTTAAATGGCATACCCGTAGGACACTCTGAAGAATCCAGTAAAATAAAAAAATAAAAAAATCACATAATCAAAGAATGAAAAAGAATCATAATAGACCTAATAACTAAGTGTTATACTATTTCTGAATTAACCATATCTTAATATACTAAAATAAGGTTAACCAATTTCTACTTCTAAAAGAGTTAAGGATTCTACTACTGTTATAGTGGGCTAAATAAGAAAAAAAAAAAAAAAAAAAAAAAAAAAAGCCTAATTAATGTTATTCATAGTTTTCAAAGTAAACTATAAATTTTTTTTAAAAAAAAAAAACAATATAATTAATTGCCAAATTTCTAACAGCACTATAACAAATTTTAAAAATATTACATAGTTGGTACTACCCATTATAAAGTTTAATATATAGCTAAAAAAAATTGAGAACTAATAGAAATAAGTCAATATAAATTTAAGTTCTTAAAATCGAACTTTCTATAACCAAGCTTAGTTACCTTACAATAAACAAGAGACGAGACCTTTAATAGTTTTGGTTATTGGAAGAGATCAATCCATATTAGTGAAAAAAAAGAATCAATGAAGCTTTTCCTTGGATCTTGTAGCATAGATCTGACCATTATAACAAAATTTGAGAATGATTTTATTCCAAAAAATATTATAAATATAGGTGCGAATATAATTAACAATAAAAAATAAATGAGACAAGTTAATAGCTTACCAAAACCCATCTCACTCAAAGTTGGACAACAAAAGCTTGGATCCATTGTTTAAATGTACAAATCTTAAGAGAAAGTAGTAAAAATAAAGGATAAGAGAAAGGGCTGCTACAAGGTTGAAGGAAAGCTAAAAGATAAAGAGGAAGAAGGTAAAGTGAGCGTCACACCCTCATGCGAATGCATGACTAGCCAGAGAAATAGATAATCAAACCCCCATAACCTTGACTACATATTAACTGACCTCAATTGACTCTTGAACACTTATAGTTAAAACAAAAACTTTGATGCATTAAATTAAAGACTTGAACTTATATAGTAAACATATGACATTTTTAATTAAAAATTTTAGTAAAGGTTCCTCGTAAAGTGGAACATGCCCAATAATACATAGATATATAACCTAGTTACAAGCAACCAGTTAACAATAGTACTCATATATATAGAGGAGCTCAGCTCCAATCATCACAACAACCATAATTAAATTACTATACATAACAAAACACAAAGCCTAATATGACTGCATGTGCCTTCCTTTACCTTCAAGTGTGCTATTCTGAAGTATACCTTACTGTAGTGTAATTGGCAGGTCACGACTTCCTAAGTGACGAACATTGATTTCCTAATATTAAATAAAAAACTACAACAAAAGGAGAATGGCTCACAAAGGACTCAGTGAATGAAAAATGTACCCTAAGGATACTAGTATCACTCATAGTATAAATAACATGTATATGTCACATAACTTTTGGTAAGTAAGTTTTATATTACCAATTAATATTACACATATATACATTCAATTATCAAAAAATTTAGCTAATAAATTTTACACTATTCATGATAAACAAGTCACTTATATCATTCAAAGAAAATAATTCAAGAAATTCAATCAAAAAGGGTCATTAGAGTAACTCAATGCCTGCACACCACATATTCTCCCACCTTGCAGTTTTTGCATCTACACACCAAATATATTCTCCATACATAACCATCCCACAAGGGCTAAGTTACTCAAGTATTTAAAAATCACATATCTCATAATCAAATCATAATATCCTAGGTGTACAGAGATTTCTATTTCAAAAGTAAAAATCATTTCGGAGAAAAATTCACTTTATTGACCTTTATTAAACACAAATAATTTCAAATAGCAATCATAATTCAAATACTCAAATTCACATAAACAACTTCACATAATTATCTAGCAGCCAAAGAGCATGTAATCTACTCAAAAAGCTTAAGGATGTGATTTGTCGTCTTGTCTAGACTGTAAAGGTGACAATAAATTCTCAGCATGATCTAGAGCTAAAAATCATAAATTCATATATTACTTAAATAATTTTGATAACCCGATAATTGATCATGTATTTTTAGGGTATTATAAATTAAGGTTTAGATCTTGACTTAATTTTCTTTAGGCTCTTATGTAATATATATATATATGTGTGTGTGTGTGTGTGTGCATAATTTGGGGAAAAATTTTGTTACACAAGTTTCACCTTTTTGACTCTTGACTTAAGCTTTTACGTTCAATCTCTCTTCTTTTTTTCACTCTTCTTCGTGAATCATTATTGTTCTTTAGTAGCAGAAATTGGGCTTCTGCCTCACTCGATGTGGCTGTGGTTGTGTTGTCTTCAACTTTGTCCTTGTGTAGCCAAGTAATGGGTGGAGTTTAGTGGGCTGTTTTGCACTCCTTGGGTAAGCCATGACCTCCTTGGTTATCCTAGCTATGAGGCACCTTGGTGAGTTAAGAAATCCTTCCAAATTCGTGTGGGTTGAGGTTGATTGTTGTGTGTACCATGTAGGGCGGATTTTAGAGTGAAATCAGGAGCTTTTTTTAGGGGTTCTAGCTGCCACCATTTCCCCTGTTTCTGGTAGCAACAAAGCTGCCTTTCACCTCATTTTTGAGTTTTTGTGGTAGGGTATTTGAATGGGTTTCAAGTAGCAAGATAGTAAGTGAAAAAGGGAGGTGACTGCAAGCACTTTCTTTGATTTACAAGGCACTCACGGCAAGGTATAGGTGAAGATTTTAACACCTATTATTGTGAACTTGTTCTTTTAATTAGTGAGTTATTAGTTGTTAATAATTTGGTTAGTAGGGAATTAGTTGTACTTAGTGTAATTCTTTTATGTCTTGATGAAGGTGAAATTAAGTGTAAGAACTAGGAATGAATTGTTAGTAAAAGTGTAAATTAAGCCTAGGTTGTAAGTTGGTAATGTAGAATATTAATACTAGGAAAAGGTGGATAGTAATTGAAGTTCATCCTAATTGAAGCTATTAATTCTTATTGAGTTAGTAGTAATGATCAGGTTCACACAACCTTGAGAATGACCTATTCCTTTAGGTATTTTATAAATGATTGATATTACGTACATAGAAGGTTATTTTACCTAAACTAATTGGAGTAAATAATTAAATAGGAACAAAGAATTTAAATAGGTTGAAGTTAAATAGTAAAGTTTGAATTTGTGAATGATTAAAGATAATTAACTTAATTATACATTTAACAGTTGAAATATGATTAATATTAATGGTTGAAGTAGGAATGAAAGGAAAAAAAAAATTGTATAGCTTAAGTGTTACTCAATCCAAGCAGTAAGTTCAATTTGAATTTAATGGATGAAACATAAATAAAATAAAAAAGGATGAATAGTGTGGGATTCTTGGTGAACGTGTAAAGATACATATAGGTACATAGTTAAGAAAATAAACATAATTTCGAATTAGTCGATAAAAGTTTTGAAAGGGGTAGTTTTTAAGTAATATATTAGGTATGTTTAAGTAGGATTAAGGAATCGTTGAATTAACTATGTAATTGACTATTTTAAATAATATATGAATATATGATTTTCAGCTCCGAACAGCGTTGAAGAATTAGCAGCATCATCAGGCGTTAGACAGGTCAATGAGTTACTTATTTGAGCCTTGTGAGTGAATTATGTATTCTTTAGTTGCTAGATTAGAATGTGAAATGAATGTGTGTGTATAAAGATGCATATGTATTAAGTGACATGTAGCATTATAGTAGAGTCATTGAACTATGCTTATTATGTGAGTGGAATTATGGTTGATGAGGCCAATCAAGTTAATTTATTTTCGAAATAATTTTGTTAAAGAAAAGAGTCCAAGTACACCTAGGATGTTTTACGTGATCATGTGATAAATGGTTTTGACTACTCGAATAACTCAACCCCAGTAGGTTGAATTGTGTACGAAGATATTATTTGGTGTGCAAGCGCGTAAATGCCCAATGGGAGGATAATTAGCGTGTGGGAGTTGAGTTATTCTGGTTGGCCTCTTATTGTTTGTTTTGTTTGGTTGGTTTGCTATATTGTGTTTCTACAAATACTATAGGGTCTTAATTGTATATTAGTTTGATACATGTATGTAGGTTTGTGATTATGAATTTAGGATTAGCGTACGTCTAATTCTTTACATGATTTGTGTTAATTTCTTATTGTTTGATGCTAGTACCTAAAGGGTACATTTTTCACTCATTGGGTCTTTACAACTCACCCTTCTTTATTTGTGGTTTTTTTTTAGAATCAGGACATCAGTACTAGTTACCCAAAGAAGTTTGACTTGTCGATTTCTTTGTGGTAAGGTATATTGTTGAATTCACACTCTTGAAGCCCAGGGACATAATAACAGTCACCATTTAGGCTGAGTCATTATGTTTTATTTTGAACAATGGTTTTACTTTGTTGGATTATGGAGTATTAAAGTTGAGCTTCCATGTGTTTATTTTGTTTACGTGACTGGTTGCTTGTAACCAGCTCTTATATGTATATGTGTGTGTATTTTCAAGCATGTTCCACTTACGAGGAACCTCTGCCAAAATTTTCAATAAAATATTATACGTTTCATAAACTTGATATGTTCTTAATTAAATCTATTATGATTTGTCTATTAAGTTGTATATAGTAATAGTCATATATGTGTGTCTGGGTGTGAGTTAGGGTTACAGGGGTTTTGGAATACCGAAATCCTTCGGCCAATCATGCATTCAATTAGGGGTGTGACAATAATCATCTCATAATTAATTCTATGATTCCTTAATACTATATTTCATTTCCATAAATATATTTGCATGTATGTTCATATATTCACCAAGAACTTTGTACAATTCATTAACTTAACATTACTTATACTCTACTTACTAAATTTAACTTAACGTAGTCAATTTCAATGTCTTCTAATTAACTATTTAAGTGAACTTAATATTGATTAACTTTCAATTATTAAGTTTATCTTAGCTTAATTATCTAAGTTACCTAAATGCTTGAATTGTATATTTCCCATCATGAACATAATTCACATCCTCATAATCAAGGTTTTTCTTATTTCTCTCAAATTTCCATTTATGGTCAACTAATAAGTTACATCTAATTCTTAACTAACTCTTCACTTATCTAGAATTTCATATATACATGTACAATTCAACTAAGACAATTCCTAAAACACCAATTGAGTATCCTAAATAAATTAGGGGTGTGACAATAATCATCTCATAATTAATTCTATGATTCCTTAATACTATATTTCATTTCCATAAATATATTTGCATGTATGTTCATATATTCACCAAGAACTTTGTACAATTCATTAACTTAACATTACTTATACTCTACTTACTAAATTTAACTTAACGTAGTCAATTTCAATGTCTTCTAATTAACTATTTAAGTGAACTTAATATTGATTAACTTTCAATTATTAAGTTTATCTTAGCTTAATTATCTAAGTTACCCAAATGCTTGAGTTGTATATTTCCCATCATGAACATAATTCACATCCTCATAATCTAGGTTTTTCTTATTTCTCTCAAATTTCCATTTATGGTCAACTAATAAGTTACATCTAATTCTTAACTAAATCTTCACTTATCTAGAATTTCATATATACATGTACAATTCAACTAAGACAATTCCTAAAACACCACTTGAGTATCCTAAATAAATTATTTTACATTTCTAGTTAAACTTAAAGAATTTACGACTAACTTACCTAAACTAGAATTTAACAACACTTAAACTAACATTATCAATTTAACTAAATCAAAGTTCTAAGACACTTAAATTTCCTGCAACTATTTATTAGTTGCTCTAACACTTCAAAATCAAGATGAACCCTCGAGAAATCAAGTCCAAACTTGAACTTGAGAGTAGCTTAAGCCCTTCAAGCTTCACGGCATGCATGGTAGCATACTTGCTGCCTTACTCCATGCTACCCATGAGGTAGCATGTCTAGTTTCTTAATCACAACAAGGGTGCCAGATCAAGGTAAGATGGCTACCTATTTATCCTCCCACATGGCTACAACCAGCAAGAAACAAGGCATGGCAGCAGCACTGTTACAACTGCTACAAGATTGACAACTTTTGGCCTAAAAAAAACACACACACACTCACTAGAAAGCAACACCCATGGCAAAAAAGAAATCAAAACAAAATAAAAAAGAAGAGAAAGAAGGAAGAGAACTTATACCTCCAACTCAGCTACAATAAGGAAGAACTTACACCACTTCTACAACTATGGAACTAAGCTTTCTATGGTGTCAGGAAGAAGATAAAAAATAGAGCAATGCTCGGTTGGAATTGAGGAAGGGGAAAGGCTGTGCATCATATGAAAAGGAAAGGTGAAATACATATAAAAACAAAAATGAAAGAGTAAAACTCTATTTCTATTTTTGTGGCTTTAATTCAACCAATTGGGTGGTGGAATTTAATTTATATGTATATAAATATATATATTTATGTATATACAATTATTCTTCTGTTTTAGTTTACTTTACGAAAAAAAAAATATTATTTACGTAGTCATGACGAATTACATACCACATCCTGAAACATATGTTACGTTATCGAGTTATAACCGTGAGGACCACACATGATGTAAGAAGGAAAGAAAGAAAAAGACAAAATAGGAATGCAACTTTATTGTATATATATATTAGCTTTTATAACAATTCAATAATAGTACATGTTCCAAAAGAAGACAAATATAGATTATATGTATCTTATTCCTCAAAACTACAAATATATTGATGTTAAAAATAAAATAGACATCAATCTCATTTTTTATTATCATAATAATAATAATTATTATTAGTTTTATTTTATTTATTAAGTTTAAGTATTCTAACCTAAAGTCATCTTTAGTCTTACTATGCTAATAGATAAATCCCAAAATCAAAACTTGCTACCTTAATATGTGACGCGGTACAAGTTATCACATTCTTTCTCGTGTTCTTGCTTGCTTGACTCTTTATGTCCAAATTCTATTATATGTTTATCAGTTCATGTGCTTGAAAGTGTGCAATTTATTACTTTTGTTCCTGGAAGTAAGCAATAATCATATCAGTTTCTTTTGTCTTCTTTGTTAGAACCTTGAGTGGTCTAGTGAATTTCGAAAGTCTTAGGCAGTTATTATGAATTATCAACTATGAAAGAGAAAAATTCTGCTACAAATATTACATGTTTTATAAAAAATTGGGCACATGATGAAAGGTTATAATGTTGGAAATATGTAAGGAATTTAAGAGAGGAGGCTATTTTAGAATCTGAGTGTATAGAATTGTCTATAGCTACTTGATAACTCTATAAAATAGAGCTATTTCACTATGATTTTAATTCATGTTTTATGTTAAATTCTAGGGTTTTGAGTTTGAATACTAGTCAAATATAGTGTTTTAGTTGTTTTAGGTTGTTTAAGAGTTTTAAAGAGATTTTACTTTGATTAGGAATAGTTTTACAAATTTTGGTACTTAATTTGTTTTAGGTGTATTTGTAGTGTCCTAATTGTGGTGAAAGAAAGAAAGGACTTCAAGATGTGCCACAACACTGAAGAACATGAAGCTGTGGCACCACAAAAGGAAGAAATTGAGAAAAAGTCAAAGAGACCTCTGCCGCAACATAACTATAATGGAGCCGTGGCGCTAATAAAAGGATGGAAAAGAGCACAAAACTAAGAGAGCTGGAAGTAGCGCCACCTAAATACTTGAGCTGCGGTGAAAAGATCTTAAACTACCCAGAAAAATCACAAAGAGAGTTGAGCTGCAACAACTTGCTATGGAAGCCGCAACACCTAGTTAAAGATGATTTTTTGTAAAATATGTGAAGGATTGGTGCCACAGCGCCCTGCTATGAGAAGCCACGGCAGGACAAGATGGAATTCTATTAGGATAGAAACTACAGCGCCACAACACCATATACACACATATCATGGTGCCTTTGCGTATTTTGAAGACTCCTAGTTTAATTACATTAGGAGGAAAGGATCTATAAATAAAGGAGGTGACTGAAATTTTAAAATATACCAGAGCTCGTGATAGAGAGTGCTCAAGAGCTAAAAGAAACCCGAAGCCCTAACAACTTCTAGTTTCTACTCCCTTCTTCTTATTTTCTATTTACTTGCTTGGATATGTCTTTAGTTTTTATGTTTTCAATAGTTAGTATGGAGTAGTTTTACTATAGGTGTAACAATTAAACTCACATGTAACTGATGTGGCTTTACTTTTAATTCAATACATGTTTTCGTTTTAATATTTATATTACCTTATTCTCAATGCTTCTAATTGATTGAGCACTAGTTAAATTAAGCTAGAATTTTTGAATTGGCTTGGAAAAGTCAATTTTGGGATTAGCCTTAGGCAATATAGCTTATCTTTAGATTGTTCATGTGATGTGAATGATGATCGATTTGTTTAAGAGATAGGAATATACTCTTTTATCATAAATAATCAGGTGATTAGTTCTTAATGAGTTTGCCTTAGAATAATTCTCAAAGGAATATAGGGAATTAGACTACGGGAAATATGTATTTGCTAGACATGAGAATATGCTAGTAATTGTTTAAGAAATTTAGGTTAATATTAAGCTATTGCATAAATTGAATTGAAGAAAATTTAATTAGCTGTAGTTTGAGGGATTTCGTGAACCTAGGCTTCATTTAAATATTTTTATAAATTGCCTAAAAATCTCTACATTTATATTAGCTTAATTAGAGTTAGGTTGCATAATATTGGTATTTAACATTAAAAAGTAATTTATTCCTTGTGGGAATGATCTATTTATCATTGTATTAATTGAGGAAATACATGCGCTTGCATTTGTTAAAGCCGTGTCAAGCTTTTGGTTCCACTCCCTGTGAACAAATTTATTTTATTTTGTTAATATCATTATAAGCTTACTTGATTCTATCAAGCTTCTTACTTTTGATTTCTAGTGTTATTGACAGTGCATGCAACACATTAGAGAGTTGGAACTATTATCATACAATCCCAAGATCGAACTAACTCTTAGAAAGTTGAGAAAGAATGAAGTTCCAAAACACTCTTATGCAATGACTGATGATCAAGAAGCTCATGAAACCAAGGCTTTAAGGGATTATTTTGTTCCTCTTATGCAAGGCCTCTACTCTAGCATTCAAAGACCAACCATTACTACTAATAACTTTGAGATCAAACCTAGCACAATCTAGATGATCCAACAATCTACGCAGTTTTGGTGATTACCTAGTGATGACCCCCATGCTCATCTGGTCACATTTATGGAATTGTATGACACATTCAAGTACAATGGCATTTCTAATCATGTAATCCTCCTCAGGCTTTTTCCTTTCTCACTCCAGGATAAGGCAAAAAGTTGGTTGTATTCATTACCTCAAAATTCTATCACCACTTGGTCAGACATGGGACAAAAATATTTGGCCAAGTTCTTTCCTTAAGCTAAAACAGCCTAGCTAAGGAATGAAATCACACCATTTTTTGAACATGATCAAGAATCTTTCTATGAGGCATAAGAGAGATATAAAGACTTGATGAGAAAGTGCCTATATCATGGTATTCCTAAGTGGTTGCAAGTACATACCTTCTATAATGGTTTGGGAAACTAAGCTAGAACAACAATTGATGTTGTTGCTAGGGGTGCCTTGATGGGTAAATCTACGGATAATGCTTATGATCTTCTAGAAGAGATGGTCTCAAACTCTTATCATTGGCTATCCAAAAGGTTAGGATCTCGTAGAGTTACTGGAATTCATGAACTTGATGCCATTACTGACTTAATGGCATAAGTGGCTGGGTTGACAAAGACATATAATAATTTTGGGGTACAACAACATTCCAAAACCACTGTTATGGTATGTGAAGCTTGTGGCAAAGGTCATACCATAGACCATGCCCAAATACTAAAGCGGTTCAATATGTCCAAGATTTCAACTATCAAAACAGCCCTTATTCCACACATATATAATCTGGGGTGAAGAAACCACCCAAACTTTGGTTGGCATAATCAAGGTTCACAAAGCTGTAAGGCCTAATCCATCTCCTAGTTTTCAAGCTCCACAAAGGCAAGCAGCCCCTGAAAAGAAACCTCCTTGGAAGACATGTTTTTATTGTACATGTCTTATACTAATTCTATTATTCAAAGCCAAGCTACCTCCTTGAGAATATTGGAGACACAAATTAGAAAGATAGCAAATGCTTTGACTAATAGACCTCACGTTGCCCTTCCTAGTGACACTGAGGTAAACCTAAGGAAAAAAGGTAAGGAGCATTGCAAGGTAATCACTTTTGTGAGTGGAAAGGAGTTAGAAGTGCAGAAAAAGAAAATATAAGTTGATGAAGATCCTAAAACTCGACTAATTTCCCACTTAAACTATGGAAGAGAATAAGGAAACCAAGGTAATTGTTCAACCTCTACAACCAAAGGTTCCACAAATAGAACCTTGACAAGAAATTTCTGAATGTGTTGAAGAAGCTTTATATAAACATTTCCTTTGCTGAAGCTCTTGAACAAATGTCAAGCTATGAAAAATTCATGAAGGACATTCTATCCAAAAAGAGGAACCTAGGTGATCATGAAACCATTGCATTTACTGAAGAGTGCAACGCCATACTTCAAAAGAAACTACCACCTAAATTGAAAGATCCAGGTAATTTTACTATTTCTTGCATCATAGCCACACAACACTTTGGTAAGGCACTTTGTGATTTAGGAGCTAGTATAAATTTAATACCTTTATCATTTTACCAAAAGCTATGAATAGGTGAAGTAAAACCAACATTAGTAACTCTGTAATTAACTGATAGATCACTTACATACCCTAGAGGAATTGTAGAGGATGTTCTAGTTAAAGTGAACATACTGATCTTCCCTGCTAATTTCATAATTCTAGATATGGAAGAGGATAAGGAAGTATCTATTAATTTAGGAAGACCTTTTCTAGCTATTGGTAGGACACTAATAAATGTCTAAAAAGAAGAACTCACCATGAGGGTAAACGATCAAGAGATTAAATTTAATGTCTTTCAATCTTTGAAATCCCCTTAAGACCATGATGAATGCTTTACAATTGACATGGTGAGTAACCTTGTTCAAGAGGTATTTTTTGAAGAAGATCCAAGTGAACCTCTTGAAGCTTCAATAATTTCACAACTAATAGATTAGATGATGATTATATGGAGTATATGAAATTATTGGATACATCACCACATATGCTGAAACCAAATCCAAGATTTGAAAATCTATATTTGTAACCATCCACTTATTCGGATCAAGGGAATAAGCCCTTCCTTTTGCATGCATAAGATCCTCATGGAGGATAACCACAAAGCTACAGTAGAGTATCAAAGGAGACTTAATCCCATCATTAAAGAGGTGGTGAAAAAAGAAATTATCAAGTGGTTAGATGCTGGAATTATCTATCCAATTTCAGATAGTCATTGGGTAAGTCCTATCCAATCTGTACCAAAGTAATAAGGACTGATAGTTGTTGGAAATGTAAACAATGAACTCATTCCTACGAGAACTATTACTGGTTGGAGGGTATGTATTGACTATCGAAAGCTAAACAAAGCTACAAGGAGTAACCACTTTCCCCTTCTATTCATTGATCAAATGCTAGACTGGCTAGTAGGTAAGGAATATTATTACTTTTTTGATGGTTGTTTAAGGTATAATCAAATAGCTATTGCCCTGGAAGACCAAAGAAAACTACATTTACTTGCCGCTATGACACCTTTGCCTTTAGAAGGATGACATTTGGTCTATGCAATGCCCTAGTCACCTTCCAAAGGTGCATGATGGCCATCTTCAGCAATATAGTGGAGCAAGAGCTTGAAGTTTTTATGGATGACTTTTCCAATTTTAAGTGATCGATATGAAGAATGCCTTTATAACTTAACTCTTATGCTTAAAAGATATGAAAAGACCAACTTGGTCTTAAATTAGGAAAAGTGTCACTTCATGGTACAAGAAGGTATATTTCTAGGACATAGGGTGCCCAACATGGGAATTAAGGTAGATCAAGCTAAGATTGAAACTATAGAAAAGCTACTTCCCCCAGTTCAATACAAGGAGTAAGAAGCTTTCTAGGCCATGCCAGCTTCTATAGGAGATTTATAAAGGACTTTTCAAAAATATCCAAACCACTTTGCAATCTCCTAGAAAAAGACACTATTCATATTTAATGATGCATATCTTGCTATATTTTTACTAACCACTCAGCTATTAAGTATTTAATTGACAAAAAAGATGCAAAACCTGGGTTAGTAAGGTTTCCATCTTGTTACTACAAGAATTCGATTTGGAGATTAGAGATCAACAAGGCTCTAAAAATCAATTAGCTAATCACTTATCAAGGTTGAAATGTGATGATTAAGTGGCTAAGCCCATCACCATAAATGAAACCTTCCCAGATGAATAACTCTTCTATGTTATTCATAAACAATTGCCCTGGTATTTTGACTTTGTCAACTTTCTCAATGGTAAAGTCTTTCCCCCTCAATTAACTTCTCAACAAAAGAAATTTTTGTTACATGATATAAGATATTTGTTTGAGATGACCGTTTCTTGTTTAAGCATTGTGCTAATCAAATTTTAAGAAGTGTGTTCTTGAGGAAAAGGTAGAGAGCATACTCCACCACTGTCATGCTTAAGAGTATGGAGGTCACTTTGGAAGGAGCCGAACCGTTGCAAAAGTGCTCCAATTAGGTTTCTATTGGCCTTCTTTATTTAAGGATGCTAATGAATTTGTTTTCAAATACAAAAAGTTTCAAAGAATGGGCAACATATCTAAGAAGAATGAGATGCCACTGGACAAGCTAAGGTTCTAATCTACAGATTAAGAGGATCCTTGTGAAAACTGTATATCCATCACGAAAAGACTGGTCTAATAGATTGGACGATGCATTATAAGCATACCGTACAGCCTGCAAGACCCCTCTAGGCATGTCTCTTTTTCAACTAGTTTTTGGCAAGGCTTGCCACCTACTAATTGAGTTAGAACATGATTCCTCTTGGACAGTAAAAAAACTGAACTTTGATTATCTAGCCGTTAGTGAAAAGAAACTTCTTCAGGTGAATAAGATGGGTGAGTTTTGACTCAATGCTGATGAGAATGCCAAACTCAACAAGGAAAAGACCAAGAGGCTGCATGATCAAATGATTGTTGAGCACCACTTTGAGATTGGTCAACAAGTCCTTCTTTACAATTCTCGGTTAAAACTTTTCCCGAGAAAGCTCAAGTTAAGATGGTCTAGTCTGTTCACTATAGCCAAAGTGTTCCCATATGGTGCTGTGGAATTGAGAACCACTAATCCTTATAGAATATTTAAAATGAACGGCCAATTATTGAAACGTTATTGGGGAGAAAAGATTGATAATGATCATACCTCCATCATACTAGGCGATACCCACTTGAGCAAAACAAACTCAAGCTAATGACTTAAAACCAAGCGCTTCTTGGGAGGCAACCAAAGTTTCTAAACTTTTTTTTTTTTTTTAATTTTACTTTTCTTTTTAGTTTATTAATTTTTACTCTACACTCAGCCTTTATGACATATCTCTTAGTTAAACAAGAACTAAGAAACCACAGCATGAGGCACTGGCACTACAGTGCCCTATTCTATCACACCACTGCACCTAATGTCCAAGAATTTGCAAACAAAGACAGCAAGCACATCACCACGGCTCCATTCCATGTACATTACGGTGCCTAAGAAAATAAAGCCCTGGTATGTTCTTAGAATGCAATGCACCGTGGCTTCATAACACCCAAGTTGCAATGCCAAAATTTCAATGCAAAATGGCCTTTTTACACACAGAGCTCCATGCCACAGCCCTCACTCCCTTGTGCCACAGCTTCCTCAAACCTAGAATTAAAATTTTTTCAATAGATCACCTTGACTGAGGCACTAACTACTTCAAGCTACGACATTATATTTTCTAAAAAACTGGTCTTTTCACAAAAAGTAATAAGGCATGGTGCCATATCACTCACGCCACGGTGTCTAAATGAGTGATTGCAAAATTTGAAGTTGTAGCGATGTGTCAGGAATTTTATTTTTCAAAAGGAATTTCAGAGCCATAACTACCAAAACTCACACCCCTAACCCCCACTCTTGCAAAATAAGAGGTTTTAGGCTAAAAATCTCCAACCCAAACCCTATTCTAGTATCTTATACCACTCTTACACAAAACCCTTTACCCATATCATAGATTACATACAATTTGGACATTGCTTCAACACAAGTGCTCTTCCTCTTCTCTTTATATTCTACGAATTTTCTTATAGGTAAGATGCTTTTCTTCTGTTGTATGTTTAATTGCTTCATGATTAGTAGGTGGATACATTCTTTAGGGGGTTTGTGCATAATTCTTGGTTTTGGGTTTTTGGTTACGTAGGTGTTACGTTTTGTATTTTAATGTTGAGTTCTTGGTATTGTTAAATAAAATTGATGCAATATGAATATATACCATCCTACTATGAACCCTATCCTCATAATTCTTGAATGTATCTTGATAATCTTATGATAATGGAAATAGGTTTAGGGTTAGGATAATGCATAATGATGGCTAGTACATGGATAATGTGATGTTGACACGAACATGCCTGAGAATCTTGCGTAAATGCTATATGGGTCAAAGAGCCATTGTTGATTATGGGTTGTGGTTGACATTTTTGCTAGGTGTATTGGGGTATAAGATTATATTGTTTTGTTTTTCAAGATAATGGACCAAAGACTAAAGCTACTAAGCATGCCCGATTTACTGGACCTAGCTTTGACAACAATCAGTTTACTTCCGCTGCTACAAAGAAATGATTCCATGAAGGACTACTGAACAAAAAAATTGTGGCTCAACGAGTTCTGTACCTCAGCCCTTATTATTTTCAGAACATAGCAAATCAAATTAATGTAAGGAATTAGGTTAAACTGTATGCACAACCTTGTAGAGTACCATGATAGTAAGGTCATGGTAAGGGGGAAGATAGTACCAATCACAATCACGACAATCAATGCCTACTATGGAATCCCTAATATTGTGGAGACCGATGAGTATATGGCCTATGTAAGTGGAATAGTCGACTATGATGCTGTCATCAATGCCTTGTGCTACCAAGGTTCCACTTGGAAACTGACAAATGGAGAACCAATGCACTTCAAAGTGAGTTAGTTGCATTCCAATGCAAGGGTGTGATATTATTTTGTGCTCGCTAATACATGACTATGGAGCGAGTAATCCTAGTATATGCTATAGTGTGAGGTATGTCCATTGATATTAGTCGTATTATATATAGTTCAATGTTACAGGCAGCAAACAGTAGACACTTGGGCATATGGTTCCTCTCCCTTATCACTAAACTATGCTGCAATGCCAATGTGATTTGGGAAGACATTGAACAGTTGGCAATGTAGAAGGGGCCAATTGATGAAAAATTGATAAACAAGTTCATGAGTAGAAACTTTGCAGCAGGAGTAGGTGATCCAGCAGCTCCAGCTCAGCCCACTCCAGTTAGTGTGCAGTGACTGACATTAGTTCAGCATCTCTCCTAAATGAAGGTGCAATGTGCAGAGCATTGGCAGCATAACCATGTTGTCAACCATTAGAATAACGAGTTACTGAGGATGATGCTAAAGCAAGAAGGATAGGATCCATCTACATTACAAGGAGGATGGGATCCCTCTACATTCCCTCGTCCTAAGTCTACAGTTCCCTTCCCTCGTCCCGAACCCGAGGAGGACATTGATATAGATTTTGAAGAATGAGGGGAGTTATTTTATCTTTTGTTTTTCCTTTTTATTTTTCTTGTCTTTCTTTGTTTCTTAAACATTGGGACACTTTTTAGTTTAGGTTTAGGAGGATAACCTTCAGTTTTGTATTTCTCTATTTGTATGTTTAGTTAATTCCCATTTATTTGTAATTGTTTAGATACGATAATTAGGTTATAATGTGTTTCCTTTTCCCGTATTGTGTTAAGTTGTTAAAATTGCAAGTTTGATTTGTTACTAATGTCTAATATTTTCCTATTCCCATGATAATATCTTATTTGTGCATTGATTTTGATTTTTGGTATAATGTAAGAATTTTTTAAAATTTCTTATAATTAGGGCTTATACTTCATGCATTCATATTTACATGTAGCTATTGTCACCTAGGGTTGTTGTTTTTAATTATTTTTTCTTTATAACCTTGAGACATTTTTTGACCTCTTTAATTAGTAAGAATTCCTCTTAAGGCGAAATCCTAGCTGAAACTTAGTTGAGAACATAATTTAGGCCATCTTTGGACCAATAAAGCCTTTGTATATCTATTCTTGATTTCATATTTCCTTAGTTACCCACTTTTGAGCTTAATGCCTATCCTTTCTTTTGCATACATATGTTATCCAATCCTTTGTTTGTAAGACACATTTGCACCTTATTATTTTGAGCATATCCATATGCAGTAAAATTGAGTTTTAAAGAGAGAATGAGCTTGAAGTATGTCGTGAGTGTGAATGCAACACAAGGAAAAGAAGAAAAAAAAAGTTTTTTTCTCATACTTGATAAAAAATAAGTTTGGGGGAAGTATTGGAAATTCCTTGAAAATTTATCTACAAACCAGAGGTTTGGTAGAAAAATAAAAGAAAGATTAAAAAGGAAAAAGTAGAGAACATCTATGCCCACACAAGAAGAGATATATCGGGTATGATAAAATCATGAGATGAAATAGTTGAATCTTGAGTGAGTGAGAAATAACACCTTATTAAGAAGAAAGTGAAATAGAAGGGTGAGCTCATGCAAAGAATTTGTGCTTAGGGTAATTTAACCTAAAAATTTCATTTCATCAAATTTTTGCCCTCGCCATACATTACAAGTTGAATAAAGGCTTATTGATTTTTGACTAAGTGTTAGCCTACATTAGTGGAGAGAGGAAGGAAAGGTGAAGTTTTAGGAGTTAAAGTTTAGTCTTTGAGTTATTTTGCAAATATCTTTGAAGCCATCTAACTTTAGTGATGATACCTTATACACACATACATGAGGTTAGCCTAAACATGATAAATTTGAAATTATACTTGTGTTTTGTCTTAAGTCGATGTCTTTGTTATAAAATTCAAGGATTTTTAGGGAAATAATTAGTTCATTATTGATAGGTTAATTGTGATTCTTGTTTGATTGTTTTTCTTCTTTTTGCTCAGGACTAGCAAAACACTAAGTTTAGGGGTGTGATAACTTTGTAAAGTAAAGTTATTTAACTATACTTTTAATTCATATTTTATGCAAAATCCTAAAGTTTTGAGTGAGAATACTAGTCAAATATAGTGTTTTAGTTGTTTTAGATTGTTTAAAAGTCTTGTAGAGATTTTACTTTAATTAGGAGTAGTTTCACGAATTTTGGGTACTTAATTTGTTTCAGGTGTCTTTACGATGTCCTAATTGTGGTGAAAGAAGGAAATGACTTCGAGATGCACCGCGGCGTTGAAGAACAGGAAGCCACGATGCCATTAAAGGAAGAAATCGAGGAAAAGTCAAAGAGAGCTCCTCCATGGCATAACTATGATGGAGCCACAGTGCTAATAAAAGGATGGAAAAGACCACAAAACTTAGAGAGATGGAAGCCGCGGCACCTAAATACTTGAGCCGCGATGCGAAGATCTTTAGCTGCCTTAAAAAATCACACAGAGAGTTAAGCCGCAGTGCCAAGTTGAAGATTACTTTTGTAAAATCTGTGAAGGATTGGAGCCGTAGCGCCCTGTTATGAGAAGCAGCAACGGGACAAGATAGAGTCTTATTAGATTAAGCAGAACCTACAGTACCGCAATGCTATATACACACACAAGCTATATTTTAAGACTCCTTGTTTAATTACATTAGGAAGAAAAGGTCTATAAATAAAGGAGGAGGCTAAAGTTTTAAAATATACCAAAGCTCGTGATGAATGCTAAGGAGCTAGAGGAGACCGGAAGCCGTGACAAGTTTTAGTTTATACTCCCTTCTTATTTTCTATTTACTTGTATGGTTATGTCTTTTGTTTTTATGTTTTTAGTAGTTAGTATGGAGTAATCATACTCTAGGGGTAATAATTGAACTCACATGTAGCCGATGTGGCTTTAGTTTTAATTCAATGCATGTTTTGGTTTTAATATTTATATTGTCTTGTTCTTATTGTTTCTAATTAATTGATCACCAACTACATTAATTAGGCATTCTAGAATTGACTTGGAAAAGTCAATTTTGGGATTAGTCTTAGGCAATATAGCTTATGTTTGGATTGTTCATGTGATGTGAATGATCTGATTTGTTTAAGAGTTAAGAATATACTCTTTACCATAAGTAATTAAGAGATTGGTTCTTAATGAGTTTGCCTTAGAATAATTCTCATAGGAATATAGGGAATTAGACTAAGGGAAATATATATTTGCTAGACATAGGAATATGCTAATAATTGCTTAAGAAATATGGGTTAATATTAAGCTATTGCATAAATTGAATTGAAGAAAAGTTAATTAGGTGTAGTATGAAGGATTTCATGAACCTAGGCTTAGTTTAGACATTTCTATAAATTGCTTTAAAATGTCTACATTCATATAGGCTTGATTAGAGTCAGGTTTGCATCATATTTCTATTTAACATTAAAAAGTAGTTTATTCCTTATAGGAACAATCTCTATTTATTATTATATTATTTAAGGACGATAAGTGCGATTGCGTTTGTTAAAATCCTTATCACTGTTGCTTGGCATGCTAGCTTACTTTGAAGAAATTTACTTTAAGCTTGTTTATTACATATATGTTGATATATATAACTGTTATATGTGTCTTCAAGTTCATTTTATCTGCCACAGTTTGCAAATAAACTAAATCTCTTGTTGAGCCACTTTAGCTGCCTTTACTAGTAAATATAGTTAATCATTGGAACTAAATTCTGCGTCTTTCATTGCCGTCACCAATGAATGATAAATGCAAACTGAACTTTAAAGCTAGTGTTTTTGGACACTGTAAATTTTATGTAAGTCAATACAGTATTACAATATGATGCAGGTGGTTGATACGTTTACATCACTTGGGGAAACTGAAGGTCTTGATGTGAAGTTATAGGAGAAACCCAGTCACTATTGAAAGCTTTTGTGATGCAGGTGTGTTGACATATTTATATGTTGTTAGTGTATTATGTTTTCTTTTGAATATTTATTATGTTGCTAGTGTGGGATTTGTTGGATATGGAAGTCTTCTATTTATGGTTAATCATAAAATACTAAATTACTATCATTATAAGGTTTTTTTATATTTATTTATTATTTTTTTTTACATCTTTTTCTTTTCATTTTCAATGAAACTAAACTCTTTAAATTGTTTCAATTTTTGAATACACAAATAATATTTGAATCATTCATAATTTTTATTTCGTCGTCATAATATTTAAATTATTAATAAATTTACTAATATTATTTTTTTTTCATTTATGGAAATTATGTTGTTTCAATTTGTGTTTTAATGATAATATTTTTATCAAAACTTTTATATAATTATTATTATATTACATATTAAAGAATATATTAAAATTGAATAAATATAGAGATTTTAATTGGTAGAAAGGAAAAAGAAACAAGATATAGAAAGAGACCAACATAATTTTTTTTTTTTTTTTAAAAAATATATAATAAGGATAGTTTAGCTTTTACTAAGTTAATTTGTTAGATTTTATAGTTAATTTAGACGATTTGGTTTATTTGCTAATTATGACTCAAATAAAGGGTTATATGCCTAATTTAATAGTTTATAGGTTAATGCAAAATGAGTAGTAGTTCAATGGAGTAAAGTGCAATTGACCCTAATATATAATTAGCATTGATAACTGAAGGAAATTACCATAAGCATAAGTATATATACAGTCTCATTGAAGTCAACGTAGATGTAGAGTGTGAAAGCACAAGGGTAAAGATCGGTATATTACATATTATAATCAAATCTCAATAAAATCAAATAAGAAACTAAGTCTAAGTAGGATATATATATATATGCACTATAATCCTCGCACACACTCTTGTGTGCGCTTAGATACTTTTTTATTTTATTTTAATTAGGTTAACCTTTGTAAGGTTTTTTTATTATACTAGCATATTTGCAAGCGCTCTCGCGCACACTGAAGCCCACACAATTTCATCAATACAAGGGTAGCTAAACAACGAGGGTACAATCTGCAACCTATAGCCATGATGAAAATCTCTATTGCTAATGGAGAGACTGTTAACTCCTAGGTTAAATGCATGAATTTAGAATGGCATGTTTAGGGGGAGAGTTTCATGGATGACTTTATTTTTTGGGCCAAACTTGTAAGTAGTTTTGACAAAACAAGAAAACATAAATCATCATTGTCTAATTAAGTTTTACTTCCGCCTACAAATATAACTTATAAATTTCAAAAGTTGCATAATGAACCGTAACACGAAAATAGCTTTCAGCATTATTATGAGATTGAAAGAGGGTTACCAAGAATGTCAAGCAATGGTGTGTCAGGATAAAGAATGTCAATCATCATTGTCTAATTGCTTGTTATACAGTGTACATTTGAGTATGGGCCCTTCCTTAGTTGAAGGATGCAAACAAGGCCAAGTGGGGGCAATTGACCCCAGTTAGCTTTTAAAATTGTGTGTGGATATACGTGAAATTTCAATTTGTTCCTACTAAGTTAGTAGAAAATATAATCATGGCCTCATATATTTTTAATTTTTTTACAAGGGTCCATTACCAAAGTACAATTTTCTTGTTTAGAATTTGGTTATTACAATTTCCCCACCAAAGAATCACTGCAATTGAATAAAAATAAATTTATTTATTTCTTAGGATTTCTTGCGTAAATCCTAATATTTCCCCAACATAGAGCTTTCTTTCTTTATATGAAAATAATCCTCCATTCCTTGTAAAAGTAAAATGATATTATTTTTTCTTCTCATTCAAAAGGCTTTTATTTAACTTTTCTCAATTTGTTTCATTAATTTTTAGATCAAAAATAGTTTTTTTTTTTTTTCATGATTCATTTTATTTAAAAATGTATACTATTGAAGAAATTAATTCATATAGCATATATGAACAAATCAATAGAATTTTATTTATTGAATAAAGTACTTAGTAAAAAGTTAATTAATTATGAAATAAAATAACTAATATATATAAGTCAATATGACATCATTATTATTTTTTTTATAAAAGAAATCAGTTCTAATTATATTAAATTACTAATTTTAATTAAAGATATTATTTAATTTATATTATATATGTATAGACTCCTTAAAAATAATTACACATATGAAAGAAAATATTTCAAATATTTATAAAAAAGAAAAAAAAATTATATATAATATTTCCTCTCCACTGTTAAATATTTGTAGATTCGTCACTAGATATAAAGGTGGAACAATGATTATCAATGGAGTTTTTATTTTGAGATTGACGGAGTAATGAATTTGAGTTGTGTATGCTGGATATGATGAGTGTCAAAAGCTATGCATTTACAATAACATTTCATCAGTACCTACGAGCTACTTGAAAACTCTATGAAAATTTATATAGTCTTTCTATTCTGTACCCAACCGGCACAGGATTAAGAGTACTTAATAAATATTTAATAACCTTACTTTTTCAATTTTTATATGAATGTGTATCCCATTGACAAATTGATAAAAAAATGGCTAATTATATATAGTCAGCCAACAACATTGATCCAATATCTTCACGCGTTAATTGTAATTAATTATGGTAATTATGCAGTCTATACGTTTACACGTTTAATTTCATTATAATTTTCAAATGAGAACGAGATCGTTTATTTAAAACCCAACTAAAAGACATTATTGCGATAGATATTCCAAAATATGAAAAAAAATAAAAAATACATACATACTGCTTTCTGTTTATTTAATTAAGAAGCAGCTAATTAAGCAAAGCAAACACAAATACAACCAACTGAAAAACAGAACAAGCATATGCAAACACACTGCACGAGTACACTAGGGGCCTAGCTAGACACCCAGTTTTATTGTTGTTGCAAAAGAAAACCTAGCAAGTGCATGGAATCAAATGTTCTTCTTGAGCTTCCTCTGCTCAGAGAGTTTGATGGCAAAGACAGCGAGAGCTTGTGCATATGTTCCAGCTCCCTCAATTGGCTCTAAAGCGCCGGTGTCTAAATTCACTCTTGAGGCTGGCTTATCTAAAAGTTCAATTCCAATCTTCTTAAGGTTCTCCAAATTCTCTGGAGTTGCTTTATCAGCAGATAGTGCGTCCCCGGTCAATGAATCATCCTGGAGAAATATATACAATAAGTAACATTTTTGTTCAAAAACAAAGTTAACATATATTTTTACAACAAAATCTTCAATATCTATTGTGTAATTAATTAACCTCAACACGAAGATAGTTTTGAGCGGTGTCATGAGATTGGAAGAGGGTTTCCACATGAATGTCAACCATATCAGTGCCTACAGCGCCTAAAATGTTTAGTAGCGGTGAGTCGAAGGTAGAAAGGTTAAAAAGCCAGTCTATTGCACTCCATTGGGCGGCTTGTTCTACAGTGTACATCTGTTTCTTCTTGGCAGACCCGCACCCTAATGATAGGACCAACATTTGACTGGCATTCAGAGTTTTCTTCTTGTTGGAGGCACCCTTACCCTTTATTAAGGTACCTTTGGATATATGTGTAAGGGCCCATAGTGTCTATAATAAGAAGTAAAATTAGTAATTAAATTTAATGATTGTCATACATATATATATATATGTGTGTGCGCGCGCGCCAACAATTAAAACTGAATTTTATATTAATTAACATACTATGCTTAATTACCGGATTAGCTGCAGCAACACCACCATCAGTGAGATTGAATTCATGAGAACCTAGTAAATCAAGACCTTGAATTTATAAGGGGGAAGTATGGTCGGAGCCGCCGATGTAGCAATACATATGTCGGACAATTTAGCATCTTTTGAAGGATTTTGTTTTGCCTGCATGTTATAAATTAAAGCATATCACTTCACTTTCAAATATAACCAAGAGGAAATCATTTTTAGGAGTGAGAGGGGATCGGGGAATATTAATGTTTGTGTACCTCATCAGTTGTGAAAACAACTGGTTGGAAAATCAAGATGTCGTAACTTGGTAGAAGTACATTCGTTACGGTTTGTTTCACTGTGAGATCACCGAGCAGACTTGCCGTCAATTCTCGCAAGTACTTACCATCATACTTTGGCCCAGTTGTTGGTGGAACTCTGTAAGATCATCAGTACATTATCACATATACATGTGTTTTGATCCTATAATATATAGGAGGAAAAAACATCAAAATCAAATGAAATTATAACGTACTGGTCCTGAGGAAAAATCTTTGGAGACTCGTTTATATAAAATGGGACAAGCTCATTGGCAGCAAACAAAGGTCGCTGTTGATCATTCGGAGCTGTAAGCATAGTGGCCATGAGACCTCCTGTGCTTGTTCCACCAACAATGTCAAAGTAATCTGCAATTCTTGCATCAGACCCATCTATTTCCTGCATGCATGAATGCAAATTTAACACGTGCATTCGTCAAGAAAATGAAGAACATATGCATACTTGGGTTCTAGCCCTTTTTCCTTAAGCATTGAGCTGATGAGCTCTACGAATAATGAATAACGAAGTATGCATACGTACCTGAAGCTTGGACTCAAGAAAGGCTAGGATGACGCTTGGAATAATGCCTCTAATGCCTCCACCATCAATGCTCAACACTGTTATCAATGGAGTAGTCATTTTGTTTCAAAGGCAGAAATTTGAGGATATATATAGCAGTATGTATAACGTAGTACTGTTAGTGGAGTAAGGAAATATTGAAGTTGTGTACAACTGCGATATCATAAATGCCCCAACATGGCAAGTATTTATAGTAATAGAAGATCACTACTATTCTTGCGAAGTTACTACATAATCCATTAGCCTTATCTATTTGCCAAACCAATCATCGAACAATGATCATTGTAGTCAATGACGTTGGACCATGTGCTCACGCCTAATTATAATTATAAAATGATAAATAATGTTTTTATATATGTTTAAAGCAATTTTCCATTTCTCTGTTTGAAATATAATATTTCTGTACCAAAAGAAATAATAATAATATTATTATTAATGCATTATGTAGTCATACATTGTTTAGATGTTAAAATCTATATTTTATTTTTTACTATTTATAAAGCTTATAAATGTAGAATTTGATTAATTCAAGGCTACAACTTTTCCTCTCGTTCAAGTTTCATTGAATATGGTATCATTACGAGTTTGTAACCCAAGTCCAATCTTGGACCAATTTTGGATAGATTTTGATCAATTAGATTGAAGTTACAACTCTTTTTGCATTCTATTTACTACTTGAATTATTGTTCTTTGGTTCTTGCAAGTAAAATGAGTGTTAAGATTGATGATTGAATTTTATTTGAATGAGATGAGCATTAGTGTCCAGGTTGTGGTCCAGCGGCATTTTCCCCTTCTTCCTTAGCCAAAAAAAAGAGGAGCATTATTGCTAGAAATATAAATTATTAGGAATATAATATTATTATATTGTGTAGTCCCACATTGTTTAGATGTAGAAGTGTATGTTTTATTATTTACTATAAATAAAGCTTATGGGTGTAGGCTTTGAGATATCAATCAAGGCCACAATCCTTTCCTTCTTCTATTTTATTTAACATGGTATCAGAGCGGGTTTGAAACCCAAGCCCGATCTTGGCCCGATTTTGAAAAGAACCCTAATCTTCTCTTTCTTTTATCTAGCCGCCACATGAAGAAAAAAAAGAAGAAGAAAAAAAAAAGGGCTTTACCGCCAGCTATCATTAAACCTAGTTGTTTTTTTCCATTCACACCTCATTCCAGCGTCTCTCTATTGTTGCTGCGTTTCATTCCAGCGTGTCTCTCTATTGCTGCGTTTCATTCTAGCAATACGATTATTATTCATCGGGGTACTGTTCATCGGTATGTCTACCTCTGAAAAAATTGAAATTGCCAATTCACTTGAATTTTCACCATTTAAAGACGGTTCATCCCCTTTTCTTTTCAAACCTATTTAGGGTTTGACGGCTCAAAGAGTTTGACAGCTCAATAGTACCTTCATAAACTTCCCGTTGTGTCTCTTTCCAGCGGTGCTTCTTTTATTTTTCTGGAAAATCCCGTTGTTCGTTTTTCCAACGGTGCTCTTTTTATTTTTTCCGGAAAATTCGGCTGTGTCTGTTTCCAGCCAACACGAGTACTATTCATGGGTACCAGTATGTTCATCAAACGGATTGAAGCTTCACCTATATTGTTGTCAGTAAATGGAAGTGTTGAGATTGGTAATTGAGGTTTTATTTGTACAAGATTGAGCATTATAAACTCCATCTTGAGGGGGAGTATTAGGAATATAATATTATTATATTGTGTAGTCCCACATTGTTTTCTATGTTTTATTATTTACTATAAATAAAGCTTATGAGTGTAGGCTTTGAGATATCAATCAAGGCCACAATCCTTTCCTTCTTCTATTTTATTTAACATAAATATTAATATATTGAATAGTCTCACATTACTTAAATGTGTAAATTTATGTTTCATTGTTCAATATGAATAAAACTTATGGATGCATATATGTTTTGAATAGTTCAAGCTACAGTAATTTTTTTAACATATTTTATTGAAAAGTCTCATTTCCCAACGCTATATATTTATCATTTATATATTTTTTATATTATTCTTTTTGTACATTATAACCATAGGTTAGTTTGTTTCTAAAGTAACAAACTAACAATTATGTGTGTGCCTCAGTACTTTTCTCTTCAACTTTATGGGGTTGTGCTTGGGCAGTATGAAACACCACCCGAATCTTGGTTATAGGGGCTTTTTGTGGCCTTGTTTTACCTCATCTAGGCCTCTAAAAATAATTTGGACAAATAGTGAATTAATATCACATTAATGATGACATTAATTAATATTTTTTTATTTATAGAAATTATATAAGTTGTTGTTTCAATTTATGTTTTAATGACAATATTTTCATTAAAATTTTTATTTTCTTATTATTATATTACATATTAAAGAATATTTTAAAATTGAATAAACATAGAGATTTTAATTGGCAAAAAAGGAAAAGAGAAAGAATCAAGAGATAGAAAGTGAAACACATAAAAAAGAAAAAAAAAATTATAATGAGGCCATATATAAATATGTATATATATTAGAATCCCCACACACGCTCTCATGCACGCTCAAATCTATATATATTTTTTTATTTTGGGTAAGCTTTGTAATTTTTTTTAATATACTAGCATCCTTACACACGCTCTCGCACATGCTTAGATAGTTTTTCTTTTTTACAGAAAATGTGTAAAATTCTTTTTGGAAAATATTCATGTGCGAGATTATCAAATTTTTCTAGGAACATACTGTTTTAACATTGTGTAAATTTTTCACACTCGCATGCATCCTATATTAGCTTGTAAAATTCTAGAGTCGATAAACTCTTAATTGTTTATATATTAGTGTTTGCTAGCTACATGAAGAGTTTATCGGCTCTTATTTGAAAGTTGGAGGAATTTTTTCAAAGGCCAGAGATTAGGAAAACTACCACAGTCCCAAGTATATTCTGCTTTACATGGTAATTGATCGTCTCTTAGCTCCTTAATCTTATTTTGTTCTTCTGTTGAACTAACTAATTCTATGGATGTATCATCCTTCAGAAAAGAGTCTCCCATTTGGTAATGTGGTCCACCCAGTTCTGGCACTCTATAATTAGGCATGAACTGGTCATCAATCAGAAAGGAATCATGGCAAAGCTGGCTCTTTTGAAGTTCCTTTTCTGTAAAGCAAAAAAAAAGCTAAAGAAGGCCTGAGGAGGCTGTACTACTTATCTAAGCTAATGTCTCTGTCTTCTCACACTCCACCAATGACAGGAATATGCCAAAATACATAGATTTTATACAAATCTTACTGAGTTTCACATTATGTAATTTTTTATTGCTGGGCCACATATCCAAAGTGGTACAGTAGATTTGATAATTCTTGCTCTCTAATTCCCCTTCTAGTTCATTGTCCAAAAAAGTGATAGTTGATGGTTTTAGAAAAATAAACGTGGAACACTACTTATTCTGGGTACCATAGGGTAGGTTTCATTAGATCAATTAGTGAAAAAGAAATATTTCAATCTAAGTGAACGAGGATTGTATTTTACGATCGCATCTGTTATAATTTCTTAGATAATTAAACATACTAACTAAAGTACATGGTAATTGATCGTCTCTTAGCTCCTTAATCTTATTTTGTTCTTCTGTTGAACTAACTAATTCTATGGATGTATCATCCTTCAGAAAAGAGTCTCCCATTTGGTAATGTGGTCCACCCAGTTCTGGCACTCTATAATTAGGCATGAACTGATCATCAATCAGAAAGGAATCATGGCAAAGCTGGCTCTTTTGAAGTTCCTTTTCTGTAAAGCAAAAAAAAAGCTAAAGAAGGCCTGAGGAGGCTGTACTACTTATCTAAGCTAATGTCTCTGTCTTCTCACACTCCACCAATGACAGGAATATGCCAAAATACATAGATTTTATACAAATCTTACTGAGTTTCACATTATGTAATTTTTTATTGCTGGGCCACATATCCAAAGTGGTACAGTAGATTTGATAATTCTTGCTCTTTAATCCCCCTTCTAGTTCATTGTCCAAAAAAGTGATAGTTGATGGTTTTAGAAAAATAAACGTGGAACACTACTTATTCTGGGTACCATAGGGTAGGTTTCATTAGATCAATTAGTGAAAAAGAAATATTTCAATCTAAGTGAACAAGGATTGTATTTTACGATCGCATCTGTTATAATTTCTTAGATAATTAAACATACTAACTAAAGTATTTTTACATCTCTTACACCAATTTTACATGTATTTAATTTTTAGAAATGCAAATTAAAAAAATTAATAAGCCTAATAGACTTTACATAAAATAGAAGCCGCAATACCTCAAAACAATTGAGTTAATAACTTATTCTACCATTTGATTTTTTATATAATTAATACCAAATTTTATTTTCAAAATAATTATTCATATGGAATTGTCTCTACTTGTAGAAACGAAATTCATTCTTCCCCTGCCTCTCTGCAACTCACTTAGATCTGCCCAAGCACATCTATCTGTCCTCGCCCTTGATTTTAAGAATCAGTCTCCATGTAGCGATCTCTAGTAACCATGGATGGACTGCATTGTTAATATACTAACTTAAAAAGTTTGTAATTCATAATTGAAAAATCATATTTATATAACAAGGTGAACAATATAATTGTTAAAGATGAGAATTGCAAATTAATAACAGCTGAGTTTTCTTCTGATTTTAATATACTAAAAGAAAGAACAATAAATCATTGAACAATATAATGGGGCTGATTAACAGGAACTGGGAGGTTAAGGTGAATCATAAATAGTGAATCATTGAACAATACAGTTGTATCCCGTAGAGTAGTGCAAGTGTAGCTTCTTTTGTTTTTTGTGCCCTTCGGACCTTTTCAGACAAAAAAAAAAGAAGGGTGGGAGTTTCACATCCACAACTTAAATAATTGTATGCAAGTATAGTTCCGGCCAGTCAAAATTCGGTACAGGAGAACTGAATTAGGGATACAAATTATAAGCTTTGAGACAGTGAAACCTTCATTTCCCTAATGCTCTAACTTTTCATTGTAAGTCTGCACCAGACTTAATAGCTTTCTCATTCTTGCATAATATTATAGTGTATTTTCTGGATTGAGGAAAAATTCATCTTAATTAGCTGTTATAAAAGAACCTCCTTCTCTTACATTCTTAAATGACACCAGCCCTCATGACCTTTCTGCAAAACCTGTTGAGCAGTCTCTCCTGAGACTATTTATATATCATCCACAATTAGTCACACATTGTATGCCGATTTGAAGAAAAGTGTATTGGCAGAAGCAAGAGATGATGAATTCATTAAGGTAACTCAGTGTAAAAAGTTAACAATCATTTATTTTTTTTTTACCATTTGCGGCTGGCTAGTTTCACATTCTGAACTCTTTCTTTTGCTGCTACGTGAACTTTTTGCTGTATTCATGAACTAGGAGCTTCAAAATTACTGTTGACCTTGCTAGCTCCGCCACCGCCACCGCCAGGACCATGAACACGATCACCATCATTATCATAAAAATAAGAATTTTATGTATCAAAAAAAATATATTTTTTGACAATATTATAATTCTTAAATTCTTTAGAGCAATCTTCTAAAAAAATCCTTGAATTTAAGCTGCATGTAAAAATAAAAAGATCATGAGAACATAAGAGAATATAAAAACAGAAATTAAAAAAAGGTTATAATATTTATTTTCAATTGTTGGTCAGGAGAATATTTCCAATTTATATATATAATATATATATATATATAAACTTCGTCATAGTTATGCTAACAAGAAATTTGTGGATATTAAAAATAAAAATAATAATTAAATAAGTATCTAATTAATCATTAGTGATAGAATATATATGCACTATTAGTAATGCGTGTACAATCATAATTCTCAATTACAATAAATTAGGATTGATGACTTTAATTAAAAAAAAAATTGAATTTTGCATGTAACTAATTATAGATCATTAGTGGTAGGTCATATGTACACTATTAGTGATGTGTTAACAATCACAATGTTCAATTAGAAGAATTAGAATTGATTTAATTTTTTTTTTTTTAAATAGTAGTAAGCATTGAAGTAATTATTAGATCATTAGTGATAGATCATATGTATACTTCTAATAATACTTGAACAATAATAATGCTTACCTATAATAAATTTGGATTATTGATTTTAATTATAAGAATTTCAGTTAATTATTCAAAAAACACTATATCATTAGTGATAGATCATAAGTGCATTATTAGTGATCTCAGCAACATATGTATTAGTTTTGTACCCTATTGTGAATGATTTTGGGGACATATTGCATAGCTCATACTAATTTGATTAGTAAAGAATTAATTTTAAATTTAATCTTTAATCATGAGTCTAAAACACAACTAAATCATATGATTCTAATATATAGTGCATAACTCATAATTAATTGGATTAATTAACATAATTAATTTAACACTAAATCATAGATAGTGATCTTATACTCTATAATTAATTATATTATGAAAAAAAAATTCATAATCATAATTAATTAGATTAGTAACCACTAAATTTGAAATTAATTCTTAATCCTGAATTAAACTAAATACAATTGTCTTTTAAATCTAAATCATGAGTAATAAGCTTATATTTTATGCATTACATTTTCAAGATCATTAATTATAGGTGATAAAATCACTATGTATGATGATTTATGCACTCTATCCGTTAGGATTAATTGTAATTTGTTATTCATGCTTAGAGACTATTTTCTAATTTAATCCTTAAAAAAATCAAATTAATTATGATTTGTGTACTCTTTTTTTTTTTTTTTTTTTCCAAAATCCTTAGTTATAGGTCATAAGACCGCTTTATGATTTAGAGATTATGTCACTATTGGTGAGTACAACTCCACATCAATGATCAAGCTCATAAGTAGATTAAGAGTAAAGTTACTAAAAAAAAACAAAAAATTCAATCATTCTCTATTTTCATAATTATAATGACAAAAATATCATTAGGAACTAAATCACTATTGGTGTTCCTACAACCTATCACTAACGATCTAGGTCATACGTAGATTAAGAATAAATTACTAAAAAATTATTATTATTTATTTTCATAATTATAGTGACAAAGCATGTCATTACGGATTAAATCCCTATTGATGCTCTTACAACCTATTGCCAATGATTTAGGTCAAAAGTAGAATAAGAATGAAATTATTAAAAAAAAAAAATCAATTTTTTTTTTAATAATTATAGTGACAAAAGATGTCATTAGTGTCTAAATCACTATTGATGATATAAGAACCTATTACCAATGGTATAGGTCATAAATTGATTAAGAATGAAATTATTTTTAACAATATCAATTATTTCTTTCATAATTATAATAACAAAACATGTTATTAGATATTAAAGCACTATTGATGCTCTTACAACTTATCACCAATTATTTAGGTCATAAATAGATTAAGAATGAAATTATCAACAAAAACAATCAGTTACTTGTTTTTCATAATTATAGTGAAAACTATGTCATTAGTGATTAAATCATTATTCGTGATATAACAACCTATCACCAAAGGTATAGGTCCTGTCAATACAAGAAATTTGATCTTTATTGACCAACCCAGTTGGTCAATAAAGAGTCGAATGTTAGTTTGTACAAACTTTACAACCAATAATTTGTCGGTAAAAGGTGGTCGATAAAATGATCGATGGTAATACTGACCAACCTTGAGATTACCATATGGCCACTGGTGGTAGCTTCTCAAAAAGGTACTATATGGCCACTGGTGGTAGCTACTTGAATAAAGACAAGAATCCGTCTTGCCCTTGGACCGAGATGGGCATGACACTCACACTGCCAGTTGTAACAATCTTGGAAAATCCAATGCTCTAGTGCGTCACTCAGACACTCAAGTCCTGTGCTAGAATGCTAAGTTAGCCTAACCTTCACTTAAATTCAATAGAAGGAAAGCGAGAAGGAAAGTACACAAGAGAACTTTAAGAAAGGAACTTCTTTATTGAACTCTTAAAGCTTTTACAATGTTTGGATTGCTTGGTTGCTTGGATTCCTTCAAATGACTGGATTCCTATTTATACTACTCCACCTCCTCAACCAACAGTGGAGATCGATTCCATCTAACGGCTCATATTAGCTATCTAGAACTCTCTTACAAAATATCTAGATATTTATACAATTCCTAGAAATATCTAGACCTCCTAGAATTATGTACATTGTTTTAAAGCATTCCATACATTCTTGAACCTTCCAAGATCTTCTAGGATGTTCTATAACCTTGTAAAACCTTCTAAAGTTTTCTAGATCTTCCACAACCTTCTGGAATCTTCTGAAATCTTTTGGAACCCTCTAGATTTTAGAATCATCCAGACTTTTCTAAAATGTTCATAAACCTTCTGGAATCTCCTAGATTCTTCTAGAATGCTCCACGAACTTGTATGAGTACGCCATACCAACCTTCCCAATCGTTCCCTAAGTGGTGCCATGTAGACAACGAGTCAGCGGGACGTGACATTCTCCCCCACCTAACCAGGCGACACCATCGTCGCTAGCTCTTCTTGAAACTTGCATTCTTACCTTGGAAGTCCATCAAGAGTTTCATGCTGAACAATATTTTTGTCTTGATGGCAACTTCTCTAGCCATCATCACCATGCATGCATTCCCCTCCCTAATGATACATATGGAGTTTGCATGCGGCATAATAAGTGTGTTGACACCATTGATGAATTCCATGCCAAGTATAATAAGATAATCATCCATAGGCATAATGGATATATTTATCGTACCACTCCATTCACCAAGGCGTAGCTTCACACTTGCTACCCTATAAATAGGCCTAGCCTCAGAGTTCTGGCCTTGATCCACCCTTGTTCCTCTTTGAACTTAATCCCAAGTTTCCTAGCTTCATTCACCTCGAGGAAATTGTGGGAAGCACCAGTATCTAAAATGGCTTTAGTTAGGGTACCACTCATCTTTACCATGACAAACATGTGCCCTTTTTCGGCTTTTGGTACTTCAACTTTAGCTTTGATAGCATTTAGGAGTTGTAGCGATCCCATCTTTGATTCTTTAGCCTATGTATGAGACTCCTCATCATCCTTGATTAAGGCTAAAAGCTTGGCCCTTTTTGGACATTCCATGGCTTGATGGGGACCCTCATAAAGAAAGCAAGCTATCTTTGGCTTATCTCCCCCATTCTTGCTCCCTTGGGTTGGCTTACCTTTGGAGTAAGTGGGTGGCTTAGAACTTCTTTTCTTGTGATGGTCTCCCCCACCTTTGCCCTTATACCCCTTCTTGCTATTCTTGGATTTTTTGGACTCAGGCTTCCTAAATTCAACCAATGATTCAGCAACAGCTATAGCGAAAGCCAAGTCTTGCACTCCTTGTCTTTGTAGCTTTAAATGTGCCCATGGTTGTAAGCCATCAGTAAATGAAAACAAGGCCTTTTTGTCCGGAAGATCAGGAATTTCTAGTATTACCTTCGAGAACTCTTTGACATAGTCTCGCACACTCCCCTTGCGTGTAAGACGTCGTAATCTACCATGGGCCTTTTGTTCAACATTCTCGGGGATAGAATTGCTTCTTGATCTCGGCCTTGAAATCTTTCCAAGTGTTGATAACATAAGTTCCCTTCTCAATGTCACTATGCCTTCTCCTCCACCATAGTATCGCAGTGTCAACAAGTTAGAGGGGAGCAGTTTGGATCTTTGTGGCATCTTCGTTAATGCCACTAGCCTCAAAGTATTGTTCAATGCTCCACAAAAAATTCTCTAACTCTCTTGCATTCCTTAACCATTTATAATTCTTAGGTCTCATAACATCAACCTTAGGGGTAGCTTGTGTAGTGACAACCCCTTGCGTCACAACCAACTTGTAAAGAGACCAGTCAGCCTTGACGTCTTTGATTTCTTCCTTTATCACTGCCACCTCAGTCAACACCATCTTTTTAAGAGCATCTAAAGAAATTCTCCAAGAGTCGGACACAGAATTGAGAGCACCTTGCATCTCACTTGCACTTCCTCGTGGACATTAGCAAGGTTATCGATGCGTCGGTCGATCTTTTCAAACTTATCCCTACTGTTAGCAATGACAATTTTCACCTTAGCAACTCTAGACTCAAATGATGTCAGGATGTCCCTAGAGCTAGACTTGCTTTTCCTTCCCTTTCTAGCATTAGGATCCTTCTCCTTTTGTCGTTCGACATGCTCCATCACATTAGTGATTTTGAATGCCATTATACTTACGTCTCATTCGTAACCTTTGGCTTTGATACCAACTGTCACTGTCTTGAAAAATCCAATGCTCCCGTGTGGCACTCAGACACTCAAGCCCCGTGCTAGAATGCTAAGTCAGCCTAACCTTCACTCAAACTCAAGAGAAGGAAAGCGAGAAGGAAATTACACAAGAGAACTTTAAGAAAGGAACTTCTTTATTGAACTCTTAAAGCTTTTACAATGTTTGGATTGCTTGATTGCTTGGATTCCTTCAAATGACTCCCTATTCCTATTTATACTACTCCATCTTCTCAACCAACGGTGGAGATCGATTCCATCTAACGACTCATATTAGCTATCTAAAACTCTCATACAAAATATCTAGATATTTATACAATTCCTAGAAATATCTAGACCTCCTAGAACTATGTACATTGTTCTAGAGTATTCCATACATTCTTGAAGCTTCTAAGATCTTCTAGGATATTCTACAACATTGTAGAACCTTCTAGAGTGTTATAAAGTCTTCCACATTCTTTTGGACCCTTCCAGAACCTTCTAGAATTTTCTAGAGTCTTCCAGAACCTTCTAAAATCTTCCGAAACCTCTAGAACCCTCTAGGTTCTAGAACCTTTCGAACTCTTCTAAAATATTGAAAAACCTTTTGGAATCTCCAGGATTCTTCTAGAATGCTCCACGAACTTGTATAAGTGCGCCACACCAACCTCCCAATCGTTGTCTAAGTGGTGTCATGTAGGCAACGAGTCAGCGGGACGTGACACAGTACTATTGCCGGTTCATATGTCTCCAACTCTAGCTAACTCGGTTATGTAAGGGCGTGTCGGTGCTGGTAATCTAGTCCAGGATTTCCCTATTTATGCCTTGCTGGGTAGCAAACAATGGTTCAATGGCTTCTCTGTTTAAAGTGGACAAGGGATAGGGGATAAACCGGTTGGTCTAGTTTATAGTAAAGATTCAAATGGGATGACCAGGTTCTAATGACAATAGCCTACGCCTATGGTAACACTAAATCTCCTCTCCATGATTTATTACTTAATTTTTTTTTTATGTCATTATTATGATTTCCAATTTTGGTTCTTTTGAAAAACCATACTGGTATGTCCATGTCTTGCCCACCCATTAGTTGTTTGGTAGAATTACTAAAAGCAAAAGAACAGGCTAAAGCCTACCTAAGAAAACAAGGCTAGCTGACTATGTTTGAGCTTATCATGAACAATTGCTACCTAATTAGTTGAAGAAAGAAAACTAGTGCTTGTGGATTTGCAAATTATAAGAGGGAGTGTGAAGTTAATATGGAGCTTGATGGTAGAAGCATATCAAGAAATTTCCCACTCTTGTCCAGTTAAAGTTAATGTAACATGATGGATTTGATAGTAATAATATATTTATTACCTCCTACTTCTTACATGTAGGAGATTGATAGGGGTGACAATGAGGCGCGCTAGCTCGTGAACAGCTTATAAGCTACTTGTTAGAAGCTCGAATCAAGTTCGATTCATTTTTTATATGAGCCGATCTTGAACTTTATTTTGAGCTCATTTAGTAAAACGAACTAAGCTTAATCTTTCCAAAACTCAACTCATTAACTGACTCGTTTAATATTATTTAATAATTTTTATTATTTATACACAAAAAACTAATATAAATTGTAATTTCGTTTGGTGATAAATTATACAAATACTTACTAAGTAGTCTTGGGTTCAACTCTTCTTGGCTACAAACTTTTTTAAGAATTTTTATAAAATCTTAAAGAGCCCTTAACAAGTCTACTAACACAAGACGAGTTTGAGCTTGTCCAAAATTTGATGAGCTAAGCTTTACTAATTGTACTATACCAAATAATTTTTGAAAGATAGAAGTTGCATTTTTTTCATTTTCAGAGGAAAGCTACCATAGCCGCCAAAGATTTTCGGTCCTACCAAATTAAGTGAGCTCAGTTTGATTAATTGAGTGATGCACTCTTCCACTGTATGACAAATGACACTAGTAGTGTCCAACACTAAGAGAACTCTATGAAAAGACAGTTCCTGTGTCCTCTTCTTGCAGTTAAAGTTATGCAAAGAAAGTAGTCAAAGCAAACCTACATTGCTGCAAATTTGATCATTTTCATGAATGATCACTTTGTTGTTAGACCACCCAAATTGAATTGCAGAAACAAAAAAGGAATCCCCTTTTCTTTTGCAGCTGTTAAAAAGATGATCCCACGAGTTTCACACTACGTAATTTAGGGGATATGTGTTTTTTGAAATAAAATAAAATAAGGTAATCAAACCATAAATATGTACTTAAAGTGCAAAGTGCATTCAGCAGACGAGTTATATTGTTCGGGTCTGAAGTTTTTACCTTTTATCATTAGAAGAGAGATAAGCTACCGAGCAGATTTAATTTTCAGATTGAAAATTCCCAAGTGCAACAACTGAATTTTTTCCAAAAACGAAAAAAGTTTTTAAAATGTGTTTATACAAAAGCAATGACTTTTTAATTGCAAAAGTCTCATAAACAGCAAGGCAAAACATTATAAACATGGATGATAAACATATTCATGGCAACCTTAAATTATTAAATTATGTAATACATAATTTGCATTTTATTGTACTTAGGTTCACAGATAGTGCAAGCCATCTACAGGCTAATAACAACTGAAAATATATGATCTCTTTGAGAATCCAAGAGGAATACATGAATTAAAACAAATATCAACTACACTTTCACATTTCTTTTCTCTCTAAGTCATCCCACCGAGGTCCCTTTTCTAGTCACTCTCGTTCTCTTTTGTTCTACTTCTATCTTCCTTCATTCGCTCTCTAAACTAGTAGATGAGTAACTCACAGTGGTGTTTGAATGTTGAACATGATATTTTTTCTTGCTCTCTCTAGTACAACAAATATTGGAGTGAAAATAGATTTCAAATTTCGGCAATTAACACACTTCATCAATGGAATAGCAATGAAAAAATTCACCGGTCAACAAGTTAAACCTAAATATAAAATTGAAAGGAAAAGATTTCACCCGATTCTATATTAAAATAAGTATAATTCAAATTCATCATCTTCTTGAGAAATTGATCATATCTTTTTCTCTTAGTTTTATATTTATTTTTAACTTGTTGCATGGTGAAATTTTTCATCACTATTCTATTGATGGAGTGTTTTAATTGTTGATATTCAAAATCGGTTTTCACACTAGCTCGAATATTTGCTCTCCTAGAGATAAGAAGGAAAAAAAAAAAAAAAAACCATTTTCAGCATTCAGACAATACTATGGGTTACTCATCTACTGGTTAGGGAGAGAAGCGAGGAAAATAACAAAGAAAAAGAGAGAATGAAAGTGACAAGAAGCGGGGCCTCGGTGAGATGACTTAAGGTGAAAAAGAAAGTGACAGTGTAGTTGACATTTGTTTTTATCAAGTGGTTCTTCTTGGATTCTCAAAACATATATATATGGTACAACAAACTAATATTTTAAGGTTGAGTATTACAAACCAATTCTCTCATTTACAGTATGGAATAAGCATTTTTCTTCAGACTTCCTCAATTCATGAGAAAAACATAATCCGGCAAAAACAAACAATAAGGGCAAATGAGTAAGAATTGCATATGTGACAACGATATCCTTCAAAGATGTAGCAACAAGATAACATAAATTCAAATCCAAGCCAATAAAGCAGACGTGTGGCTCATCCACCATTTTTGCCAAACTGCCAGCCAGACTATCAGCGTCCCCCAAGTGTGCAGAATTTCAGTTTTCTTAAGCTTGTAAACTTCTTTGGTAATGAACTTAGAAATATCTTCTTCTTTCCTCTACTAGCAAGACTTGAACCCTTAACCAAGTAAGGCCATAACATCTCTTACCACAAGTATTCAAGAATCCTAGAAACCCCAATATATATGTATATATATATATATATATATATATATATACATATATATACATATAACCATCTAATTAAAAATGGTAAAGAGCACTTTAGTCAGATAAAACAAATTCTTTCTTGTCTTTTAATTAGAGTTGTTATTGCGTTCAAATAGAAAAATGGTGTAATAGTAAAAGTCTTACAGAATACTAAATGTGGGTTCATTATTCTCAAATCTCTATAATACAATACAATGCACATGGGTTTCCCAGTTTCACTTATTTCTATGACAAAAGAAGAGAAAAGAAAAGGAAAGTAAAGAACGCCCTGCATCTCTCCTTTAATTCAGTGGCAGAGTTTCAGTTTGGGTCATTAGCATGTTGTGAATTGATTGTGAGGAGATTTCACTTCATTCATCTTCTTTTGATGCTGCTACAATACAAAACAACTACAGCAAATTTGTGCATGCTCCATACACAGTGCAGGAAATAGACCATTGGTCAAGGACGTACAACCAATGGTCTTCCATGTATCAACTCGCCAACTTAGAAAATGTTATCGTTAGAAGAATTTAATTAGAAAATAAAAAGAGATTTAATAGCAAAGTGAACAAAGTGTGCTCGGGCTATTGCAGGGGTAGGGAGAGAGTGGGCGCATATGTATGCAGCCTTTCCCTTACATTTCTATAAAGAGGCTGTTTCCACATCTTGAACCCGTGACCTACATGTCACTAAAGGACCAACTTTACCGTTGCACCAAGGTTCATCCATACATACAAGACAACATTATAATTTTTATTATATATTTTTTCACTGGTCCAAATAGCAAAAATTGACAAGAATGGACTACTTAAAAACCTGAACAATTGTTCTCTTCAACCATATGCATACACCTGAATCTGATTGTTAAAACTGATAGAAAGCCTTTGTGTTAAAACTGTATGAGTAGTACTAGTCTTTACTTTCAGATATTTAGATTAAATGACACTGTTGGATTGCATGCGTTAGAAATTCTTACTGATGCATGTTATTGTTAAGCTTCAGAGCAATATATGTATGGGTCCAAATAATAAAGGTATTCTGCAAATAAGGGGTGTAATCTTATCACCCTTGGAGCTTTCTCTGGTGGACAAGCAATTAATAGCAAAAGAAGATTCAGAAAAGAGTCTAACATGTGGTAATGTGGACCACCCGAGTTGTGGAACTTTGAAATTCTAAGACATGAACTATCATCAATCAGAAAGGAATCATGGCAAAGCTAGCTCTTTTGAAGTTCCTTTTCTGTAAAGCCAAAAAAAAAAAAAAAAAGGGAAAAAGAGGGCCTGAGGAGGGTGTACAGCATTACAGTTGTACTAATTAATAAGCTTAAAATGTCTCTGTCTTCTCGCGCTCCACCAATGATAGGAATATTGCCGAAACACGAAAACTTTTTAGATCGCTACACACGTGATAATTTCTTTCATATAAGATTATTATAAATAGTATTTTTATAAATTAAAAACATACTAACTAAAATATTTTTATACTCTTACACAATTTACATTTATTTTAAGTTTTAGAATATTAATAAAAACATCAACCCTATCTAATTTACATACAAAACAAGTGATTATAACTTTTAGTTCACAGTGATTTTTTTTGTTCTCGCGCTCCACCAATGAGAGGAATATGCCGAAACAACAAAACTTTTTAAGATCGCTATACAAACACGTGTAATTCTTTCTATATATTATTTAAATAGTATTTTTATATAATTAAACAACTAACTAAAATATTTTTTATATCTCTTATACACTAATTTTACATTTATTTAAGTTTTAGAATATATAAAAAATCAACCTATCTAATTTACATACAAAACAAGTGATTAATAACTTATTTCACCATTTGATTTTATTTTTTTTATAATAATTAATATAAATTTTTATTTTCAAAACAATTAGTCATATGGAATTGTCTTTACTTGTGGAAACCAAGTTCATTCTTCCTCTTCATCTCTGCAACTCACTTAGATCTGCCCAAGCACATCTATCTGTCCCAGCCCTTGATTTTAAATATCAGTCTCCACCATACCTACGTAGCAATTTCTAGTAACCTTGGATGCAATGCATTGTTAATATATTCACTTAAAAAATTTGTAATTCATAATTGAAAAATCATATTTATCAACACAAGGTGAAAGTGTAGTTGTTAAAGATGAGAATTGCAAATTAATAACAGCTGATTTTTCTTCTAATTTCAATAAACTAAAAGAAAGAACAATAAATCATTGAACAATATAATGGGCTGAACTGGAACAATCTCGTGCAATAATAGAATACTAACTCACCAATAAGTAGCTAGGAAGTCTAGATTTCATATACGTAAGGTGATTATAAGAAATTAATGGAAGAATAGTAAAAAGTTTGATAGCAAAAATTCATAAAAGAAGGAAAACATTATGATTTTTTTGTATTTGTTTGGAAATGTCATTGTAAAACATGAAATAATTGATAAAATTTGTGCTCCTGATAATTGATGAAAATGGATAATTTTTCTTAAAGTTCAGGTCTTCAAAACCCATTTTAGATTTGTAGAGTTCAGGTCATTAAAACCAAAAATATATATATATAATTTTTTACCCGAACTAAATATAAATATATATATATATATATATATATTAATATTATGATCAATTGCGACAACCTGTGTATTATCTTCTCCATCACCCCTGCCTAAGTAATAAAGTTACATGTTAAATACAATGCATTCATTCACCTTTCATTGGGTAGTTGAAAATGTGGAAAATAATAAACTTTATTTTCCTATGATAAATTGTTAGTGGAAGTTAGAAAGGTATGAGTTATTTTGATGTAATGGGTTTTAAGAGATAGTTAATTTCTTATAATGGGTGGCTATAAATTATTGTGTGCTAGTGGAAGGTTTTTTTTTTTTTGGTTGTTGTTAATGTGTAATAAAATTGTAGTAATGGGTTGGAGTCCTTAATGTCTAGGGTAATGGGTGTTAAAGTCATATTAGTGCACATTTAATTGTGTGACTTTGGAGTTTCTATTATAAGTCTTATAAATACCTATTGTATGTTTTCAATTTGACATCAAGAAAAGTAGAAGTTGTCTTTTAAGTATTCCAATTTGTTCATCCTCTTCAATTTATGTGTTGTGCTCACCACATTTCTATCAAAGTGGTATCAGAGCCTAGTTCTCTAATTTGGTGAGTTTAAGAGATGTCTACTGGATCAGAAATGTTCTCATTTCAATTTCCTTGTCTTACTAAAGACAACTATGACAATTGGTGTCTTCATATGAAAGCTTTGCTTGGTGGACAAGATGCATGGGGGATCGTAGATAAAGGATATGACCAACCACAAGATGAAACTGTTTTGTCCGCGGCTCAAAAATATGCCTTACAAAAGGCTAGGAAGAAGGATCAACAAGCTCTCACCCTCATCTATCAAGGGTTAGATGAGTCCATGTTTGAGAAGGTAGCACTAGCAACTACTGCCAAGGAAGCTTGGGAGATTTTGCAAAGCTTTCTACAAGGAGTTGAAAAAGTGAAGAAGATTTGACTCCAAACATTGAGAGGAGATTTTGAAGCGTTGCACATGAAGGAATCCGAGTCAATTTCGAATTATTTTTCAAGAATGCTAGCCACCGTCAACCAATTAAAAAGATATGGAGAAAAAGTAGAAGATGTTCGAGTGGTGGAGAAAATCCTTCGCTCTTTGCAACCAAAAATTGATTACATTGTTGTTGCAATTGAAGAATCGAAAAACATTAGAAGCCATTACTCCACCTCCACCTCCATCACCAACTCCTTCATCAGAAAAAAAAATTCAAGTGAAGGGTCACCAAAAACAAGAAGTCTTCTTGATCTTTATGAAAATACAGAAGTGATAGAAGATGTTAATTTATTTTGTCTTGTTGCAGATAGTGAACCATTGTTTTTTGAAGAAGCTGAAAATGACAAGAAGTGGAGAAAAGCAATGGATGAGGAGATAAAAGCTATTGAAAAAAATGATACTTGGGAGTTGACAAATCTTCCAAAAGATCATAAAGCTATTGGTGTGAAATTGGTGTACAAGGCAAAGAAAAATGCAAAATGAGAAGTTGAGAAGTACAAAGTGAGGCTTGTTGCGAAAAGCTATGCACAAAAGCAGGGGATCGATTATGAAGAGGTATTTGCTCCTATTGCTCGCTTAGAAACAATCCGATTGTTAATCTCCTTTGCAGCCTATAAGCATTGGAAGATTTATCAATTGGATGTAAAATCTGCTTTCCTCTATGGTTTTCTTGAGGAAGAGGTTTATGTTGAGCAACCTGAGGGTTATGTAATTGAAGGGCAAGAAGACAGTTTTGAAGCTAAAAAAAAAGCTTTATATCGCCTAAAACAAGCACCAAGGGAGTGGAATAATGGAATTGATAAATATTTTCAAGAAAATGGGTTTGTTAGATGTCCATATGAATATACACTTTATGTGAAGGCACATGAAAATGGTAATGTTTTATTTGTTTGCCTTTATGTGGATGATCTAATTTTTACAGGAAATAATCTAATCATATTTGAAGATTTCAAGAAGGCAATGACTTGTGAATTTGAGATGACTAACATGGGGATAATGTATTACTACTTGGGCCTTGAAGTGAAGCAAAATTATGGTGGAATTTTTATTTCACAAGAAGGCTATGCAAAATATGTTCTTAAGAAATTCCAAATGCTTGATAGTAACTTTGTTAATACATCCATGGAATGTGGAGTGAAGTTGTCAAAGCATGATGTTGGAGAGAAGGTAAATCCCACATTATTTAGAAGTCTTGTTGGAAGTTTAAGATACTTGACTTACACAAGGCCAGACATTCTTTATGTTGTTGGAGTAGTGAGTCGTTACATGGAATCTCCTACTTCTACTCACATGAGAATGGCTAAAAAATTCTTTGCTACCTAAGAGGTACACTGACTATGGCATATTTTATTCTTCTTCACATATTATTGATCTTGTGGGATACTGTGATAGTGATTTTTCTGGAGATTTGGACGATAGAAAAAGCACCACAGGTTTTGTATTTTTCATGGGAAATAATACAATTTCTTGGGTTTCAAAGATGCAGCCAATTGTTACTATTTCAACTTGTGAGGCTAAATATGTTGCTGCTACCTCATGTACTTGTCATGCCATTTGGTAAAGAAGATTGTTGAGGAGCTACAAAAAGAAAATTTCAAATTAAGGGAGAGTGCTAGAAATGTAATTTGAAATTGATGTTTTAATATTTCTAACTCCTAGGATAATAAATAAAATAATTAGTGATTAATTGTGTATTAGTGGTAAGTTATGGGATTGTAATGAATTGTATTAGTGGGAGTTTCATTGCTAGTAATGGGTTTTTAAACCTTATTAGTAGTGAGTTATTAGTTAGTAAAGAGTTACAAGTTAGTGAGTTAGTGTTACTAGTATATATATGTTATACTGAGTCTTGTAATATTTGGGTCTACCCCAAGTGGTATCACCACTTATATTGTTTATGAAATGAGTTGTTCCTTTACAATTTTATCTTTTCATCTGTAAATGTTTAAATGTGTGTTTGAGTATATGAGTGCCCACCATAGTCTAACAAAGTGGTAATGTGTGCTAATTACACACATTTCCAACAAAGTGCTAATCACATGTTTCCAACAAGTGGTATCATGCCATCAATTCACCAAGAACAGTGATAAAAATCTCATGTCTAACATCCAACTTTCAAAAACTAACCAAAAATAAGTTACCCATACATCCAGCCAACCATCAAAATCACAAAAAACTAGGTCTTGGATGAGCTAAGGTTGCTGTAAGCCATTAGAATTCTCCAAAAGAGGGAAGATCATGGAGATATCTAGTACAATAATGATTATATCTATCAAAATATAAATATAAATGTTCTTTAATCTTCTTTGTCGTCCACGCTATCACCTTTTCAATTCCATAATATACATGCAATTGAAATCAAATTTAACTATTTTCTTTTCTTCTTTAAGTTTCTATCAATTAAGACTGTATACACATATAATAAATATATATCGAAAGCATACACATTATGTTTATACAAATATTTTATGATCCTAAAATAAGGGGGAAATTGCAATTATGAAGTGAGTATTAGAAAGTATCCATTCATAATTGAGCTCCTTCTGCTCATCACCCTCCAACATCTTGATCTAAAAAGTATTCCAAAAAAAAAAAAAATTTAAAATGAAGAAGTTAGGTTGGTCAAATAGCAAATTCATTTGAAAATTATTGTTGAATATAAGAAGAATGCATATTCAGTTAGCATAAATTAAGGACTCTCAATTGACCATGATTTGTGCCTATTATGTCCCTCAAATTATATCCCTATTTTGTCTCTAAATTAGGATTGTATTTATGTGTAATTTCTATTATGTATCTGGCTGATATTTAGTCTACGTTTATTATGTTAAGTAAACATGTATTTAGTTGATATTTAGTCTAGGTTCACTATGTTAAGTAAACACTTTAGCCTATAAATAGAGGCCCTCTTGTACATTTAAAATCATCCGAATATACATTCTGCTTATATTTAACATGGTATCAAAGCCCTATGTCACCATCTGTGCTCTCTGAAATCTATCTCTGTGATTTTTATTTTTTTTGCCCTTTGTCACCATCTATGCTCTCTAAAATCTGTCTCTAAGCCTTTGATTTATGCTAACAATTATAATGCAATAAGTATATCAAATTCATAATATATACATTCTTTTTTGGTAAAGGAAAACATATGAACAACCTTATAAATTATGCAAGGCACAAACATGGAAAGCACATTCATGGCAACCTTAAATTATATATGCAGTACATAATTTGCATTTTATTGTATTTAGGTCCACTGACAGTACAAGTCATCTAGTGCCCACTATTTTGGTTTCCTATGCCTCTGTCAAATGTCAGTTGTTCTACCTCATGTATGATGGACACTACAAAGACTGAAATTAAGGAAGATATACAAATATATATACCACATCCATGTTTACCCAAAACCCAATTTGGACTTGGCTTAAGGAAAGGATAATTTGGTGAAAGGAATATGATAAACACATTTTTCAGTTTCTTGTCATGTTATTTAATTGGTAAACAACAATATTATTTTGTGTTTAATAAAGATCAATTTGTAGAATCCAGTAAAAAATGATCAATTGTAACAGGCTTGGCTTAAAAAATAAGTTCTCCGCATTTTCTGCATTCACTGCTATGGGATTGCCTGGCGTGTAGTACTCGCATATTTGCTCATATCACTATCTCCTCTATCAATTCGAGTGTTGTTTTAGTGATTTTGACCACTTGAAACCGAACACTAAAAAATAAAACTAAATTAATAGAGTTCAGGCCTTGATTAAAGATCTAAGCTCTAATTTTTTTATATCTTGAAGACGTAATCTTTAGTATTTTTTTTATATATATACTTTTTAATTTTTTTTATTTTCTGTAGTTTCGCTTAATTTTTTTTTTCCTGTTGTTTCGCATCTTAATTTTTTTTCTCTGATAGTAATTATCATACTTTATTTAATTTCTTTTCTTTTCATCTTGTTTCTTCTATTTGTTTTAGCTTGTGGACTTAATTGTATCTTACCTATGTATTATAACTTTAAATGCAGTATGCCAGACTGTACAACCTCCATTTGCTTTAAAATTCGGCAGAACTTAGAATGCTCAAACAAATAAGAGATAATTTTAAGAGATGAGTGAATTCAATAATTATTTTCCGTAGGTGATGCCATTTGAGCACTCTAAATTCTCCTAATTTACTAGTAAGTTCAATGAAATGCCATAATATTCTGCTCAAGGTAATTTCATTAACTTTTAACATTACAAAGTTTCCAAAAGAACTTATACACACTACTTCAAACTTTTATACAAAGTAGTGTCATGATTACAACTAGTCAGTTAATTACAACACTTATTAACTTACATATAAACTTCGTAACAACTCAAAAGTAAGGCTTCTATAGTAGATGCTTAACTCATCCATTTCTTTCATGTTGTGCAACATAATCCGTATCACTGAGTTTATACAAGAAATGAGATAGAAATCTCAACAAATAGTGCAGCAATACAAGTAAAAAGAATATGGTGCTTAGTGTGACAAAAATGAACTAAGTTATATACAAGTACTTCATGGTATGATGAATTCAAACTTAAGCAGTAAAACCCGAGCCTGATCAGGGCTGGACAATTCATGAGTCCTATGGGAAACCCTTTCTAACCAAGCATCCTAAGTTAGGTTTAGATAGCACAAAAGTGGTTAAATGATCATAGAACACATCAACTAATTCCGATACCAAAACATGCAAATTTTCACTAACTTTCAATAAGTAAATTATCAACAGAAATCATGCAAGTTTAAAGAAGCATATTTAGAGGAATAAACTGATAGTTACACACACACATACAAACAAGAGATATAGTTTGAAGAAATTGACAACTGTTAAAAATCAAGATTAATCTAGAAAAATATTAAAAATCTTAGATATTGGACTAGAAAAATAAAAGTAAAAAATTTCATATTCTAGAGTTAGCATTAAATGAAGAAGAAGAATAAAAAAAACAAGAATTCATATGTATTGGTGATGGATTAGAGCTAGACAAATCTAAAGTCTTCATCCACTAGTATAAATAGCATGCTTAGTTCATGTAATAGGCAAGTTTTAAGAGAGCAAAACCAAAGAGTGTATACAATCCTATATCAATTCTATATTCATCTTCAATTCTCCCTATTTCCATAGCCTCAATTATCAAATCATCCAAATCATTCAATTATCAATCAGTGGTATCAGAGCCATAAATTGTTCCTCCTTGCACTTCCATTATTCTTGTTATCCAACCATAACCAAATTCATATACAATAGCCATTATCAAATGGCTTCCTCTAATCCTTCAAATCCAACCACATTCAATTACATCCAAACTTCAGTACCCATCTTTGATGGTGAAGCATACAATTTTTGGAGCATTCAAATGAAGACCTTGTTTATGTCACAAGGATTATGGGATTTGGTACAAAGTGGGTATGAGCAACCTACTAATCCCACTAAATTAGCTTATTGGGATGATAGCAACAAGAAGCAATACTACGAAAATCAAAAGAAGGATGCAAGAGCCATGCTTTTCAGTAAACAAGCAGTTAGCAAGAGCATATTTCCAAGAATCATGGTAGCCACAACACCAAAGGAGGCTTGGGAGATTTTGATGAATGAGTTTAAAGTCTCCAACAAGGTAATTTCTATCAGACTTCATTGATACTTTAGTAATGAAAGAAGGTGAATCAATTCAAAACTTCTTCTCTCATATCTTAAATATTATCAATCAAATTAGAGGCACAACAGAAGATAAATTATGCAAAAAAATCTTAAGAAGCCTTCTTGTTAAATTTGATCATGTGGTGGCTGCTATAGAAGAATCTAAAGATCTATCTACTCTTAATTTTAATTGAACTAATGCATTCTCTCCCAGCTCATGAGGAGAGAATGCATAAATTTGAGTAGCCATTAGAGCAAGTTTTTCAATCTAAATTAAACCTCTCCAAAGTTGAAGAAGAAAAGAAGTTTCTAGGCTATGGATCAAAATTTTATCAAAAAAGAGGAACATCAAGTAACCATGGTCGAGGGAGAGGAAAATATAAAAGTAATCATGATATAAAAGATTGTCTGTTTAAGTACAATGCAAGAGTCATATAATGTTTGGTATGTTGATAGTGGTTGTTCAAACCACATGACTGCAACAAAAGTTGCTTTCTTGCATTAGATGAAACTATAAAATCCCAAGTTACACTTGGTGATGGGAAAATTGAAAAAGTTGAAGGAAAGGGCACATTTTCCATCAATGCAAAAGATGGCAACTCTAATTTCATTCATCATGTTCTCCTTGTGCCGGGTTTGGCTCAAAACTTATTAAGTGTTGGTTAATTACTTGAAAGAGGCTATAGGCTTAATTTTGATGATGATAATTGCTTTATTATTGATAATAGAAAAGGAGAATTAGTTATTGTTGTCAACATGTCCCTTAGTAAAGTATTTCCTCTAAAATTTCCACTAAACACAATGTGACCTAAAGTGTGAAATTGATGAATCTACTTTGTGGCATCTAAGATTTGGCCATCTAAATTCAAATGGCCTCAAATTATTAAAGCAAAAAGAAATGGTGCTTGGACATCCTCCTATTAATCATGAAAATAAAATTTGTGAAGGTTGCATTTATGGAAAAATGCATAGATTACCTTTTCCAAAAAATTCATGGAGAGCTAAAGCCCCCCTTGAGTTAGTACATGCTGATATTTAGGGGCCTACAAGAACTCCATCTTTATCATAGAAAAGGTATTTCTTGTTATTTTTTGATGATTTTTCTTGGATGATGTGGCTATATTTTCTTGAACAAAAGTCAGAAGCATTTACTTTCTTTATTCAATTTAAGGCCCTAGCTGAAAAGCAATGTGGGCATTCTCTTAAATTTTAAGAATTGATCAAGGGGGAATTTAATGATCAGAGATTTGTAGAATTTGTAAGCAACATGACATTAAAAAAGAACTAACAGTCTGATGAACACCTCAGCAAAATGGTGTTACAGAGAGAGAAAAAAAATAGAACAATTGCTGAAATGGCCTGAAGTATGCTTCAAGGCAAAAATTTGCCAAAAGATTTTTGGGTCGAGGCTGTAAATATGGCCATTATATTCTTAATTGATACCCCACAAAAGCGGTTCAAGACATGACACCTTACAAAGCATGGAGTGAGAGAAAGCCTAAAGTGGAGACTTTAGAATTTTTGGTTGCATTACCTGTGCCCACATCCCTAAAGAAAATCAAGCAAATTAGATGAAAAAGGAGAAAAATGTATCTTCATTGGATAAAATGATGAATCAAAGGGTTATCGTCTCTGCAAGCCTAATTCAAAGTAGTTAATCATCTCTAGAGATATTATCATTAGTGAGATGAAAAAATGGCAATGGAGTAGCAACACAACACAAGAGCCACAAGTATTTGAAGAAGATTCAAGAGTTATATCAAATGTCACAAGTCTAGGATCAACACTGCAAATGCCAAGGCCAAGTTCATCATCATCCTCGCCAATAACAAGTTCAAGCTCATCGTCCTTAAGTTCAAGGTCAAGCATGTAATCATCGCCAAATTCAACTCCTCATAGTAGAATAAGAGCATTGTGAGATATTTATGAAACACCTCAAAAGTTTGAAGAAGCGATAAAAGAAGTTTGGAAAGAAGCCATGGACAAGGAGATAAAAATGATCTAGAAAAATCAAACATGGGAGCTTGTTGAAAGACAGAAGAACAAGGAGATTCTTGTTCTCAAATGGGTCTACAAAGTCAAATATAATGAAGACGGTTCGATCAAAGACTACAAAGCCTAATTGGTCACGAAAGGATATTCTCAGCAGCTCGGAATAGACTTCAATGAAACATTTGCACTTGTAGCTTGAATGGAGACTATTAGGACAGTACTTGCTCTTGCGACACAACTAAAATTGCAGGTACATCAATTAGATGTCAAATCAGCATTTCTTAATGGTGAAATTAAAGAAGAAGTTTACGTCAAGCAACCAGAAGGTCACATCATCAAAGTCCAAGAAGATAAGTATACAGGCTTCGAAAAGCACTATATCGCTTAAAACAAGTGCCACGTGCATGAAATAGCAAAATAGACAAATATCTTCAAGACCATGGATTCATCAAGAGTCCAAGCGTTACAATTCGATAGTTTAACGTAAGTTTTAGAATGTTGTACATAAAAGGTCTTGATTAAGTAGATGATAACTTTTTGTAAAGTAAATTAAAATTTATTACCTTAATGGTTAAATTGGAAGTTGAATTTAATTTATGTGATGGTGTTGATTGGTCAGACAAATAAGTATATGAAACAAAGTAGTAAATATATATACAATTTAAGAATAAATTTCCACCACAAGTTAGAAAGTGAAACTTTGACTAGATATTTTTCTTATTTTATTATTTTATTTGTCCCTTTCCCCCTTTCCTTTGGTGATTTGACTTATCCTTCTTCCTTTTCAAAAACTTTGCAACCGAGAGCTCTTGTTTATGCTCTGTTTATTTCCTTGTTCCAACCGTGAGAAAGAGACTTCTTTAGCCTACTCCTTTTTTTCTTCTTTGATTCACTTGCTTCCTTAGTTGTGAGTCCTTGGCTAGCCGCGGGGGGTAGTCTTCACTAAGAGACAAGAAAGGCAGTTAGTGGTTTTTTATTATAGCATTGGTGAAGGAGTATCAATGAATTCCTTCCAATGTTGGCAACCAAACTCAGCATCTTAGTAAGCTACTTCATCCTGTATGCTTGTTTGATTGTGGAGCTAAGTTGAATGGATTTCTCCTCTTTTCACCCAAACAAAAGAGCTGTTACAGCTGAGTTTGGGTGTCCCTTGTTTTACTGCTTCTTGCATGGCAGTTAGCTGGTTGCCTTGTAACAACTCAGTTGTCGTGGCTTGCTTCATATAGCAGCTAATACATTAGTCCTGTAACAACCCTTATGGCATGAAGGTGATAGCAGTAGTGTGTTGGTTAGACCAGCCACCAAATAGCAACAACAGGGAATCTTTTTGCCTTGTTGATGTCCTATTTTAGCCCATTGGAATTGAGGAGGTGATACTTGATTGTCTAACTTTGGGGAACAATAGGAAAGAGTGTAAGTGCCATCACCAATCTATAAGACTTATTTTCTAAATAGGAGTGGGTGATCTATATAATTAAGGTAATAAGGGTTTGATTTTCTTTTAACCAAAAGGGTTAGTTAAGGTTTTAGTTAGGGTAATCAACTGAGGTTTTAGGAATTTTATTAGTCAATTGTGGTTTCCACATGAAACTTTGGATTATTAAATGAACCTTAAAAGCCAAGATTGAAATTATTAGTAGTGTTGGATTAATGGAATGTATTGATTAAACTAGGGTTGGTATATGTTTACATACACTCATGAACTAGAATAAATAAGTTGTCCTTACTATATTTGACAAAATGCTTAAATAACACTAATTGTAATAAGATAAGTAAAACTTGGAACTTTTAAATTTTTGTGGTTAGGGATTAGGTGAATTTTAATCAACAGTTCAAAAACAAGAGTAAAGAAATGTTGGTTAGTGTTAAAGAATTAATGAAAATGAGTTGTAAGCATGAACAAAGGATGGTTGGTTGGGATAAGATGTTGAAAATGGGAGTTCAGTAGTTATTGATAGGATGCATGGTAAATTTGATGAGTTAGAGAAATTCAGTATTTTAAGTGTTTTTGGGACTAAAATAAATTAAGAGTTCTACAGAGAAAATGTAACTTAGCATTATATGATATCTGGAAAATTTCATAACTTGATTCCAAGTATACTTATTGTTAAAGTTATTAGACTACTGTTAGGTCCATGTAAGAATTTTAGTGAGCTTTAATTGGTCCGGGAGACTTCATGGGTGGTTATGGTTGGAATTAGCTTAAAACCTCTGAATAAAAGTTTTCATTAACATAACAAAGGATAAATCTAGAGTGGTTCATTCCATGTTGTGTGTATTTTAAAGGTATTGGAAATCTTGGCAGTGATTTTTAAGTTCTGACTATACCTGTTTTAAAGTAATTGATATTAAGAGGTCTTAAATGATGAATTAGGAGTAGAGTGCTAAAGATGAAGTGCTCCTAACACCTTGGTAAGGTATAATGGAAAGTTTCATAATTTATTTTTCAAGTATGAGAATTCTATAAGCATCAGAATCAGATGTGGGCAACCAGAAATTGTACAAGTGCCCTATTTTGTTCATGTGAGGAATTAAGTGAATTCAAGGCTGATTTTAGAAAAAGTTTCTAAATAAGAAAGCTAGCTAAATTCTTAAATTTAATGTTTAAACTTTGTTTTATTAAATTTGATTAAGTATCTAAGTGGAAATCAAGCACATCTCCAAGATAGTTGTGAAAATGCCTAAAAGAGAAAACTTGGTTTTAATGCTAGAAAATGAGATGAATTAGTATTCAGATCTTGATATGTATATATAAAATATACATATAAGATATAGAATCAAGTTTCCTACAAGGAATGGGTTAAACTACCTAAGCGGACTTACTTTCAAGAAACCTATATATGTTGATATATATATATATATAAGCTTAATAATTAAAGGATTATAATTATAACGTTTATTAACTTAGTATTATTTGAAAATATGAATTTCAATTCCAAACCTTACTGTGGACCTGATGATACATGTGAGCATAATAGGAAGTCACGAATAAGATTTGTAAATCAGTGAGTGGTTAATTGTTACCCTTTGGTTGCTAGATTATTTTGTAAATTATATGTGTATTTGGATGGATGTGTTAAATAGAAAAATAAACAAGTGCAATATTTCAATGATTTATTTAAATTATGTTTGTTTGATATTGCTTGTGATTGATAAGGGCCAACAAAGTAAAATTTTTTGATAAATGATTTTTGAGAAATCCAGATGCACTTAGGATATTCTAATTTGAAATGTTGAGATATTCTGATCTTGATAAATTTTTTAAAATTTTGAGTGCTCAGCCTTGGTGGAATGGATTATGTACCAAAGATTAATTTGTTGGGCAGGTAAATAAATGCCCTTGAGGGGGTGATACTGTTGTGCTGGGCTGAGTTACTCTTTGGCCCTTCGCTTGCTTTGTATGCTTTGATTGCTTTGTTATTGTGAACTTCGGATATTTGAATTGAATTATACATATGTTATAAAAAATATGGATCGTGGCTTTATGAGAATTACACATATGTGCTTGTATTATTGAATGAAACCATGAATACTATTATTTTAGATTAAATGATGCTATATGTGTGTTGAGTGATGCTAGTACCATTTGGGTACGATTTCCCACTCACTGAGTCTGTAGGACTCTCCCCTCTTTTGTTGGCATATTTTTTAGTAATAAGATCTCAAGGAACAACAATTACCTATACTGAGCTTGTCAAGTGTTTGGTGGTAAGGTATATTCGAAATCTTATACTTGAAGTTAAGGATGAAATTTTGCAATCACACTAGAGCTGTAGGGTGTTTGGTCTTATTTTTTGCAATAGTCTAGTTAGTTATATTATGATGAGATGGAGTAGAGCTCCTTATTATCTTTGCTATTGTTGTTGTTATTGTAAAAAAACTGGAGTATATGTTGTCTATATTATATAGGCATGTTCCACATTACGAGAAACATTTGCTGAAATTTTCAGTAAATGTTATATGTGAAATAATAAGTCTACATATTTAATTTAATTTAGTAAAGTTTTTCTTGGTTTTAAATATAATCGTTTGAAAGTCATATGTGTTTAGTTGCAATAAAGTCACCGTTGCGGAGGTTTAGTTCTCTAACCCTCTGGCCAGTCATGCCTCTGTCAGGGGTGTGACACCAAATGAGCCATCACTCTATGTGAAGAAGAAAGGAGCTTAAGATTTCCTTGTTTTATGCCTATATGTTGATGATCTGATATATATGGGTACCAACTCTAAAATGGTTGAAGATTTCAAGAGAAGCATGATGCAGGAATACAAGATGACTGATCTTGGTCTTATGAAATATTTTCTCGGCATGCAAGTAAAACAAAAGCTAAGTAAAATTTTTATTTCTCAAGAAAAATATGCAAGAGATTTATTAAAGAAATTTAATATGATCAATTGCAAGTCTCTCGTTACTCCAATGGCAATGAACGAGAAGTTGACAAAGATTGATGGAGATGAAAATTTGATGAAATATTTATCGAAGTTTGGTCTGATCATTGTCTTACAAACACAAGGCCAGATATAGTTCATGCAGTTAGCATAGTTTCCAGATTCATGAGTGAGCTAACTAAGCAACATTTTGCCATAGCAAAAAGAATTCTAAGATATGTCAAAGGCACTCATGGAAATAGAATTTTGTATGATACAGAGACAAATTCTTACATGACAAGATACACAGATAGAGATTGGGCAAGAAGCATTGATGATAGAAAGAGCACAAGTAGATACGTCTTCTATTTGGGATCACAAGCTATCTCATGGTCATCAAAGAAGCAGAAAATTGTTGCACTCACATCAGCTAAAGCAGAGTACACGGCAACATCAAGTGCAGCATGTTAAGTAGTGTGGCTTAAAAGAACCATACAAGATCTACGACAGAGTTCAAAGATTCCAACAATAATGTACTGTGACAACATGTTAGCAATAGCTATGACCAAGAATCCAGTATTTCACAACAGGACAAAGCATATTGAAATACAACATCATTTATTCAAGTGCATGTGGATAAAGGAGAAATTAAGATGCAGTTTTGTAAATTTGGAAAGCAACTTGCAGACATCTTCACGAAGCCAATTGCAATGGAGAAATTCATACAATTTAGAGAAAGGCTCAGAGTACAAGATTTTTTAGATTGAGGGGGAAGTGTTAAAAATCAAGATCAATCTAGAAAAATCTTGAAAATCGTAGATATTATACTAGAAAAATAAAAGTCAAAAATAATTTTATAGTTAGTCAAAAATATCTAAGATATTCTAGAGTTAGCATTAAATAATGAAGAAGAAAAATCAAGAATTCATATGTATTGGGGGTGGATTAAGGCTAGACCAATCTAGAGTCTTCATCCACTAGTATAAATAGCATGCGTAGTTCATGTAATAAGCAAGTTGTAAGAGAGCAAAACCAAAGAGTGTATACAATCCTATATCAATCCTATATTCAACTTCAATTCTCCTTATTTCCACAGCCTCAATTATCAAATCATCCAAATCATTCAATTATCAGACTACTTGCCTTATTTCCAAGCAGCTAGGTGCAATGTAGCTCCTCTTGCCTTAGTTTTCCTCCTCAATTGTATTACTAGTTTTGGCTTTTCAAATTAGTTCTTCTCAAATTTATGAAATAATTTTATTTTTTTTAAATACTATAAATTAGAAAATATTTAGAGTATAGTTTATGTGATTATATATTGTTGTTTTAATTTTTAGTGGAAGAAATTTTATTTTCTTAAATACCTAAGAGTTTTTACTATTACATAAATATTTTTTAGTTGTTACTTTTATTCATTTAAATTACTTTTTTCACGATTGCTTCACTATTTTTTTAGTTGTCATCATAACAAGAGTTTTAAGTTATAATGAAATCATGTTAGATGTATTAGGCATTGCTTTGATATTTTCTTTTTAAGATAATTATTTTTTAAAAAATATTAATAATTTGCTAGAACATAATAATATTAACATTATTTTATGATTTTCTTGGTCTGAGAAGTAGATAAAACATGTTATTTTAACTTTGCCTGAGTCCTAACCTTACAAGACCAGAGAGAAAGAATTGCGAAAGAATTTTGAATTTGTAATTCAAAAAGCTATTCCATGCTCATTACCCTACATTTCTCGATTAAAAAAAATTTATGGTGTACCTTTTTTATTTTATTTTGTTATTGTTTACAAGCTCATTCTTCTAAATAAGGCTGCACACCTCATTAACACATTGAATTGCACAGATAATTCAAATTTCATTATTCAACCAAGAAACCTCACGTGAGGCTTCAAGATGGGTGATATCCTTTACTCAATTTGCATAATATTACTTATTGTAAAAAAAAAAAAAAAAAATGTTGAATTCAAATGTAAAGCTAATGTGGTGGTGCTTGAATAGAACTACTTGGGTGAAAAGGTTTTGTTGTAGTTAAGAGTAATACCCCAGTAGATGAAACATGTTTATTTAACTTTGCCTGAGCCCTAACTTTACAATACCAGAGTGAATGAATTGTTGTAGTTGGGGGAAAGAAATATCAAGATTAAGTAGGATAAATGGGAAGGGTTTTTGATCTGGTTGACTTGGAATTAAGGCAGGGCTTATAGATGCAAATTCTATGACAGCCTCTCTCTTTCTCGAGTATTTCCCTTTGCCTCTCAAAATTTAATGTCAATTTTTATTTAATAAAATTATTTCTAATTTTTATTCTTTATTAGTGTTAAGTAATAGGCAGGCATGAGCTTGTAATTGGCAATTTGATTGGTAAACTTTGAATCAACTCGATTTCTTCTTTGATATAAATTGGGACCTAGCTAGATGGTAATGGAAAGCTGAGATTATTGTTTAAATGTTTGATTTTGATTGTCCTAGATGAATAGGTTTTGTACATTAATGTTTATCAGAAAATGGATATATTGTATGTTGTAAATTCTTAACTCTGCGTGCATCCTCTATTAGCGTGTAAAATTTTGGACCTAACAAACACTTCATGTAATAGGCACTTATATAAAAAATTTAAAAGTTTGTCGACTATAAATTTTCACGCAAATAGAGGGCGCACACGAGAGTGAAAAGCTTACACCTAGATAGAGGAGTACATCCTAAGTAGAACTTCTTATGCACTGTTAGAGGAGTATTCACAAGAAAGAATCTTACACCTTTCCCATAAAAAAAAAAAAAAAAAAAGTAGCTGAGCAAGCACGAGAGTGCATGCAAGGATGCTAGTATATTAAAAGAATTTTAATACAATACTTACCCCAAATTTAAAAAAAGTATCTGAGCACGCACTCTCACACGTGTGATGATGCTAGTATAAAATAATTTCAAGCATTTTTTCTTAAAAAAAAAAAAAAACATTTGAGCACACACGAAATGCTAGTTTTATAAAAGAAATATACACAGGTCTCCTAAAATAAAATAAAAAATGATTGTATATCAATATAAATGATGTAACCGTTTCAACTATTAGGAAGAAAAAACAATACTTATAGTATAGAGAAAAAAAGAAGTCAGCATCAATTTCTAACATGTCCAATATTGGAATATTTTTAAATATGTCATGGATAACATAAATCAGAAAAGATTATACGCTATAACAATAAGGGTGTGTTTGAAAGAGGGTTAAGAGGATATAAAGATTAACAGTGCAATGTTTTCATCCCACTTAATTGTGTTTAGCATATCAATTGGTTAAAGAATGTTTAAGAGGTGCCAAAAGTTAGTAGTAAACAGTAACCATCTAAGTAGTTTAAGATATAAGCCTCTTTTTTGCTGTCTTTGCCTCACTTTATAGTCATAGTTGCCCATTGGGCACAAATCCAAAGATTTAGCATAAAAATACTATTTTTTTTCAAGATTTTAATTATTTGATTTAATTATACTTTAATTTAATTTGTACAGATTTCCTAGGTAAATTCAATAATATTTTTACATATATTAAAAAAAAAAAAAAAGATAATAATGCATAAAAAGTGAGAAATACTACTTTTATTCCTAGATTTTAATTATTTCCCTATATCTTTTTTTCTTTATCTTTTCTATCGGGGAAGAGGAGAAGGGAATAAACACTGAACCAAGTAATCTTTCTAGAAGAGTCGACCTTTAGATCTCCTAGATAGGCATGGATAACAGGTACCATTGGACTACTCAAGGTCCTAGCAATCCCCATATCTTTAATCAAGATGAAACTATTTTTTATTTTTTTTGTGGCAAACATCTCTTCTATACTTATTAGGGGACTTAACTGTTCAACCTCTCTATTTATCTAAAATATTGTATATATATATATGTAAAATTTAATTTTTTTTTTATTAAATATCAATATTTTTGCCTTATAAGTTATGAGTACTTTGTAATTAACTTCATTGTTATATTAAAATAATTAGATTAATTTATAATTTTAGTCCTATAAAACATGATAATTGCTGAACATGATTGAGTTTAAATATTAAAACAAGATAATTTGTGACATGTTTATAAAAGTTAGAAACTTTTTATCATTATCACAAGATTAAATAAAATGCTCATACCCAAAAAAAAAAATTATCAATCATTAATGTTGTACCAATTATGATTAACATTTAAGAAAGTAAAGATTAACTTTCATTTATAATCCCAACCAAACACAATTAAGTTTAAGATTTCTCTCCTTAATCTATCTTTCATGATATTATCTCCTTGTGTTGATTAACTCTCACATTTTAACCCCATACCAAACACATCTATGTATAATAAAAAACAGAGCAGCACCTTAGAGAATTAAAGAAATACCTTAAGAACAGAAATTGCACTAGGCCCACCACCATATCTGCCACCTCCACCCCGTATAATAAAGGAACTCTCGAGGTTGAGTAACTCAACTTGCGAAAATTGAGAACATGCCAATCGAACATGCAAGGAAATTATCTCTGTATAGTTTTTATTTAAAATATTTCTAGAAAAATGAAATTAATTGGTTAAATTTATCAGTGTGATCAAGAATGGGATGTAAATATATATATATATATATATATATTTACAATTATAATTATTTATTGATTTGGGATACTATTAGGGATGAATTTAGTTTCTGAATACAGTAAGTTACTTTTTAATCTCTAATTTTGTTGTTTAATTCAAGTAGTTAAGGGTGCTTCTTCTTCTTTTTTCCTTCTCATAAATCTGTAATTAGGTGATTGGTCGTTGTTGAAGAAGGCAATGTCTCAAATTCTAATTTGAACACATGAAGAAGAAAGTAAAAAAAAAAATAACAAAGTCATTCAGTGAAAGGACAAGAAAATTGAAATTATTGATATTATTTGCAAAGAATGTTAGTTGAAAAGTATATATTGCGGACACATTCTAAAGTGTTTTTCTTTGCAATTACGCACCTTTTTTATCCTGTCAATGTTAAAATTCACTCTTGACAATTAATCCTGTCAATTTTCCTTGGATCCAAATAATATAGTCTATGTTTGCTAAAACCTAATATTGCATTGTTGTTGTTTAACCATATGTAGCAAAAAAGAGGCTAACAAGACATGAAGTTACTTGAGTAAAGAGCAATGACATGTGTTTGGCCATTTCTTGCTACAACAATCTACCTACCCTAGTCCAACCCTTCATCCGGATAATGACCAATTGCATTCTTCCCAAGTTTTTAATACTTGGCTACTTTGCAAATTTTCTCAATCCTAACACTGAGGTAAGTATGACTCTACCTATAAATATTTTTATTGAGCTCTAACTTATGCATCTCTATCTTCTTTTCAGTTTGTTTTCTTATGTAAATTTCATTTCGTTAATGGGTAAATAAGTTCAAGTTCTATATATGTTTAGGTTTTCTTTTTATGAGACAATTTACTTTGTTAAAAGTTACTACATAATTCTTTATTTTTTTGAGTTCCTTTCTCTCACATTTAATAATTAACTAGCCAAAGAATAAGAATCTTTTTCTCTTTATAGTGTGTGAAAAATACATCAAATTTTCACGAAAATAAATTTTCATGTTATAGGGTACTAGACTATGTTGTTTATAGTGCAGGTTATGAGGGAAATGCATGATTTTAATTCTAAGTTTCTATCAACCAAAATAAAAAATAAAAAATCCAGTTTATATGAAAGCATATGAAGTTACAACTTTTGAATATTGGGGAAAAAAAAAACATTGTTTGGCTAAACAGAAACTAAATTTAACTTTGATATTCTAAATCTGCATGATTTATATTATTTAGTTTCCCATAATTAAGGCTTAGTTACAAGTATAAAGTGTCCATCTGATGTAAATTCTATTCTTTTGCATCAAAATATTTCATCATTTTATTTGCAGTTGTTATTCCCATGCCATTTGTGCATCATGTTTCTTTTTCTTTCCATTCTTAGCTAGCCACAAGCAATTTCAGTTTATGTTTAATAATTTGAATATCATGACCCTTGAAGATTTGACCAAAGAGAAAAAAAAAACGAAACATCATGTTGCTAAACAAAACTGAAATTAGCTTTGTTGCCAGTGAAAAGAGATAAGGGAAATGATTGCCTTATCAAAATTGAGAATCCATTCTCAAAGAATAGCTAGCAAGTTGTGCATTTTTTCCATCCATGCTCGGTTTCTCTGCTTGACTAAGGCTACTGGAAGTATTTGCTCCTATGCGTTTTGCAGATTCTTCATTTGGTATTTAGTCTATTGGTCAAGAAGAAAAAAATTCTAATATTAATAATCTTTACTCAATGGAGTGTTGCATTGACCCCAAACTGTGTCTGGATGCCAACCAGAATAATATTAATCTTCCATTGTCATTATGTTTAATTTTATATTTTAGGGATAATGTGGAATGATCATTTAATAATTTTCTCCTCTTGATGTTCTATTTTCTAGCAATTGTTTCTTTTCCTACTTGTTATTGATTTTTTTTATTTATTAGTACTATTTTTAGTGAACTAATATGGGTACTAAATCTACTTATAGTTTTTATGTTGTATTCGATAGGGCATTGGGTTCTCATGCGTGAATTTAAGTTTTCGGATTATTTTCTTTGGTTAGATCAATTCAGGCATATCTTAATTTAATCTCTTTTTTATCCCTCCTTACTTGTATTCACCACCTTTATATAATTTATGGGTTTTCTAAGAAGATTCTCAATTATTATTCCTGATGACTTTCCTGATTATTCATAGAGATATTTTAATCAATTTTATCATATTTTCCTTTTAATTCCTTCAATATATATAGGTTTTATTGGTAGGCATTGATGTAAAGACAAGGTTAACAGGCAGTATCTCTTCAAAAATTTATGCTGTATTTAGAAACAAAGATGTCAAGAAAGATACAAGTCTGGATCAGAATTCCATGAGGACAACGTTTTTGGTTGCTATTTTGGAATTTTTCTTTAGGGTAAACTTATCGTTCTTCTTTGTCAACCAAGCACCATATTTGAACATGTAAATCGCTAAACGGCAATTATGTCTTTAGCACACCTACATGAAAAATGTTAAAAATATTTTGGTTATTTGTAGACTAGATACCTGTAAGGATGGTTAGCTTATTTGTATAATATATGTGCATGTTTGATTCTTTTATTCTTGATTCATAGGTTTGCATTTCTTTTATTTAAATTGTTTTATCAACAATATTGGTGATAAAGGTCTTGGAGAAGGAATAGGGTCATATGAAGTTTGAAATCAATAACGAGTAACGGAGGATGAAAACTTTCAAAAGCAATTGAGCAATTGAAAGAAGATGATAATTTTGAAGATACACCCAGCAAATTTCCTAACTTACACAATTTTTTATTTTGTCCCTTTTAAAATACTTTGTATAATGGATAAATTTATGAGGTGTTTTGAAATATTTCGTATTTAAAAAATTTCAACATTTTCATAAAAATTAAGACTTTTTAAGTCAGTAATTTGTAAAGAACAAAATAAGAGTTTAATTCAAATTAAGTTTTTACTAAAATTAAGTTATCTAAACTCTTTATAAATTAAGAGTTAACATGAAAGCTTAAAAAAAGTTTCATAACATTACTCAATACGGAAAACTCTTCATAATAAAATTTTCATATAACGGAAATTAATATAAGGAATTATATGGATAACAGTTATACTAGCATCCTCGCACGTGCGCTAGTGCTTGCTTAGTTGCTTTTTTTTTTTTTATAAGAAAAATATGTAAGATTCTTCCCGACATTTACTCTTGTGCTAGTGTGCCATGTTCTTCTTGGGTGAATTGTGTAAGTTCTTCACTCTCAAACACGTTTTCTATTTGCGTGTAAAATTCTACAAAATCTTCATGTAACACACTGTTATATAAAGGAATAAGAGTTTATTGGTTATAAAATTTTACACTCAAATAGAAGAAACGTGTGAGAGTGAAGAACTTACACCCTAATAAAAGAGTTTGCTCCGAAAAGAACTTGACGCATGAGTAAATGCGGGGAAGAATTTTACATATTTTTTCTATAAAAAAAAAAATTAATTACAAAAGAAAAAATCTATACATATATACAAGTGCATACGAGGATGCTAATATATATTTTAGAGCTAATACCTCAAATCATTAAAAGGTTGATCTCTACATATACTTTTATGCTAATAGCAGCCAAAGAGAATACATGCACCAAAAAATTATCTGCAATGATCAAATTAGGTTCACTATACTACAAAAGGTAAAATCTTAGGTTTCTACTGGAACTTTACGTATCGTTGTATTGCTGAAAAAAGCTACTAACCAAGTCGAATAATTTGAAAAGATTGTAATTTATTATGTTCGCTGACTGTTCTCCCTTGACAAGTCTTTGTGTTTGTTAAGTTAAAAAATCCTCAAGCATGAGATAGAGATCATAGCAAATTCTGGATTTATGGACATTAATTTTGTCAAAGAGAAGAAGATGAGCACTCACTTAAGAGGGAATAGAAATCAAGATCCCCAATATGCCAACCAAATAAATTATTCCTCCAAGACAATATAGGCTTAAAATTTGTAAAATTATGGTAAGTGGAAAATGACAATGATCAAGGATTATCATGTTATTATAAAAAATAAAAAAATAAAAATTATACAAATGCAAATCCATGAAATCCATATGAAAAATTATGAAACAAATTTATATAGAAGCCTCTCAAAGTTTTAAATGAATAGTATCTAAGAGTACAAAATCAAGAACATTAACAGTGGGATAATATGCAGGATAATATACAAATACAAACATTCGATGGTGGTAAGCCCTATGCTATCCATAAGCATATCTTCAACATCATCAAGTAGCTTCTGCCTTTTAATTAATCCTAGTACAAATTTGCAGAAAAAATAAATATTTAGGCGGCTATTATACTATTTAAAGTATAAACTTTTGATTAAATTATACTTTTCGTCCTTACAATTTACTTGAAAAATCAGTTTTGTCCCTATAGTTTAATTTTTTTATTTTATTTTTTCCTTAAAATTTTAAAAACCGGCCAGTTACATCCCTACCGTGACTGTTCGTGCATATTTCCTTAACAGCATCTGACGTGGACATTAACAGAGGATAGCATTGCTAACGGATCTGAAGTGTCATTAATAGCAAATAATATGTTGACATATGGAAATTGTAACTACAAATCAATTGCAAATAAAATAAAAATATTTTTTTCTTCACTTTCCCAATTACAGGCGAAAAGTTTCTGCAACTCCTTTCTGTTCGCACATTCCACTTCTCTGACATTCAGAGAAGGAAAATTATATTTCTCTGGTAGCTTGGTTACAAGGAAGCGATGATAAGAGAGATCGGTAAGAAAAGTTTTTGAGATTTGCATTTGGCCAAAAAATATAGTATGATAATGTTAGAAGCTTGGGTCTCCTAATGGTACATCATATCTGCCTAGTACGAAGGCGTGGGAAACGATGGTGAAGCAGTGGACCAAATTTGTCTTTCATTGTCCATTATTGTTGACAATTTGATTGAGGAAGAGAGAAAGATGGGTATGAAATGTTGACAATTTGAGTTGGATATTTTGAATGAATTTTAGATATGTGCTTGTTGTTAGGGTTGAGGGAATTGTTGGTTTCTCATGTTATTGAAACATAAATTTAACCAGCGGACCAGCTAGATCAATAAGTAATGTGTTGGAACTTGGTAGAATTATGTGTAAAATATGTATTAATCATATATTAATTATTAATCAATTTTAGTTTACCTTACCTCCCTCTATCCCCCATCCCCAACCTACCTGCTAGCTAAACAATGGCAATACGCATGAATACATTGACTAGCAATGTGAGGATGATAAAGCCTCAAGGTCAAGTCTTCCTTACAAGCAATATGCTCAATGCTACTAGAAAAAGGTCAGATACTCAGATATTATGTATGACTACCCAATACACTTAACTATCTACTAATTCACTAAAATATACTAAGCCATTGAAGGTGTGATGTGGTCGTGAGTACTCACTATTCATCCTAATCTGTGAGTGTGGAATTGTTCATTTTTACTGCATTCATGGAGCAGGTAAGGAAATTAAGAATTTCACTATCTCCCTCTTCTCCCCTAACTCTCAAACTGCAGACATCAATAACAAACAGAAATCCTAAAAATCCCTCGAACTAGACTTAACTACCCAAAATTTTCATAGAGATGGTGAGAAAGTAAAGGGTGACAAATATCAAACAAAATTTATGATGAAACAAACAACCCATGATAAGAAAAATCAACCAAATATCAAAATTCCTAAATTCCTAAATTGAAACCAAACTCAACTCTGAAAATGCCATAAGCTGACCTCAAGTTAGTAGTAGATTCAATTTGAGAAGCAAGAAGGACTTTAACTCTTCAGACTTTCAAGGATTGCAATTGCAAGACAGAGGTTGAAGGCGTGAGAATCAGTGGAGTTATGTGTTTGAGACAAAGCACAAGTACTCTGGTCAGGTGACTGGCAAAGTAATTAATCGGAGAGAATTGTCTACAGGGAGAAATTTTCAAAGGGATATCCAGAAAGGTGAGTTGCAGAGGAAAAGAGGAAGAAAGAGAAAGGAAATTTGTGGGTTAGGGTTCTATTTAGGGGAAATTCTCTATGTCTGCCAATACAGATGCGGATGCATTAAGTTATAGACACAGAATTTAAAATAAATTAATATTTTCTATATGAATCTGCAAAAAAAGATACAGATAATGAAAAGACAGATTTAGATAATACAGTAAAAAATGGCGCCAAATTTGACTCAGTATATGCATCTGTAAAATAACATTTGAGTTTGTGATATAATTTTTAAGGTCTTTTTTGCATATATAAAATTGAGACTCAGAAAGATATATTGTAGACACAGATAGTGTTTATCTGTGTCTGTTTTTCTGAGTCTGCGATAAGGAAGGATTATATCTAAGTGCATTGGAATAGGCAACTAATTTTTTTAGGTTGTAAAACAATTAGCTGAACTTGTGAAGATTATTAGAAATAAATAAGACCAAATAATAAGATAAAAAGAGACACAAGATAAACGTGATTCGACTATTAATTTATTTCACAAGAGAAAAGTATTATATTTATTCATAGCTATATATGAAACTCACTTGCTCACACATTTATAATAATAGAACCTTTAATTTATAGGTACTACAAATATAATTATAGTTGACTAATGATAGAAATAAGGACATAAGTTTTTCTATAATTATACTCATAATTAGACCTTAATTTTATCAATTACAAGTATAATAATATAATTATCTTAATTGAGTGTGATAGATAATTTGATTATAATATTATAATTAATCTCAACAAATTAACATCAATTTCTTAATAAAAGTGTCACTATAATCAAATGCTAGATAATGCTAGTAGACGCAGAACATATCTAGTAATCCCAATGAATATCTGAAGTGGTCAAAGAGCAAATTAAGGAACAACAGAAAGATCCAATTAAAATAAATAAATTAGACTCTAGATTTTAAAATATTGTGAAAGGACACAATAGAGAAGAAAATAAATCCAAAATGTGACCAGCTATGCTGTTCCATAACAATGTCAAAGCCCATATATATAAACCTACACATGAGAAATATAACAGGTCTCAAGGCATTACTCAGATAGAAATTTTGATTTACATGGTTGATGATATAGACAATTTCCATATGAATCAATAAATAAACAGACTAAGAATATTGCTTAGGAGAAATAAGGGAAATGTGATAACCAAAATTCGATAGTTTAAATATACATTTTCAAAATGTGTTATAACCCAAAACTTTAACTTCTATTTTAGAATGTTTGGACGAAATTTTGTGTGATTTGGTGATTAAATTTTACACAAAGTAAAAATTTATGTAATTGACAATTTGTATAAATCTAAAAATTAAAAAATAAAACTAACAAATTAATTTTCATTATATAAGTTGGTTAACAGGGGGCTTAAAATTTATTTGGTAATTTTTTTATATTATTAAAGTGTATAATAAGTGTACAGAAATAAATTTATAAATGGGTCTTATTTTCTTTTTCTTTTACTCATCCGCCGATTTTGCTTCTCCTTTTCCTTTCCTCACGATGTTTCTTGATTATTCCATTTTTTGTCCTGATTTTCCTTCTCTTTTCTTTGGAAAAAAAAGAAGAAAGAAAAACATCCCCCGTTCTAGAATTTTCTTCCTGGTTCCTGGCTGGCCGAAAACTTTCTCCTCCTTTCTTGTTTGTTGATGAACTTCTTTCATTTTCTTTGGTCGTGGGTGAGGGTGTGTTAGAAACAAGATTGCGGTAGCAATTGGTTTCGTTTCTTGCATCCCCTGTTTCAGAAGAGGGTTGGTAAGGGATGGGCTGTTCCGTTTGAGTTTGCAGCTGCTTGATTTGTATACAGTGGTGGTTTGCGTTGCCTTCAGCTTTATGTGGTTGGTCTTGTAGTACTACTATCGTTGTAGCAGCCTTGAAGCATCTCCTTTCTTTCCGTTTGGGAGAACCTCCATCGCTCCAAAACAGTTCCTGCTATGGCCGTGATCAACAATTTCAACCACCCTGCTGTGGTTAGACCTTAATTTGTCTCCCAATCAATTGTACGCCAAGCTGTTATTTTTCTTATTATTTATTTGTCATTAAGAATGACTAATTATTGGTTAAATCGTGACAAGTTTTCAACTTTCAAGATTCATCCCATTAGAGGTGCCTTATATTTTGTAGTAATAATGGGTACTGATCGTGTGCTAGTGACTATGCCTTGGTTTTGATTTTGTTTCGTTCAATTTGTTAACTATTGTAATTACTATAGTTAATTAAAGATAACCGAGGAAGATTACATTTCCATGGCGTTAATACATGTGAATTATTCATATGCTTTACGGCTTGGTGTATTAGTTTTAGTGTCTCTTACACTTAAGAATATTGATAGAACTCTTTTAGCATGAAGATGTATAAGGTTGAAGTTATAATAGAAAGGCAATAGAAGAAACAGAACAAACACTTGTTCTTTGTGCCTCTTGAGCCATTGGTTTAGCATAAAAAGTTACTATATATATATTTAGTGAATTAGATGTACCAATACTTGTCTACTATTTCCTTTCACGGTTTCACTTGTGTCTACCACTGTCCTTTGTCTAATGCTTCAATTGGCCTTTTTCACTAGTGTATCAATGGTAGTGGCTCGTGCTTTCTTGTACTTGGCTGAGGTAAGAGTGGACAAGAATCATAAAAGGATGGCGAAGTGGATTCTTGGTCAGGATATAACTGTCTCTGAGTTTCTTGCTGCAGACATAGAAAACAATGATTTTGTGAGCTCCGGAACATATAATGAAGAAGGTGATGTTAGCTTGTTAAAATTTCATAAACCAACTTGTAGTAAATTCCAAATGGGGAATTTAACTTTAAAGTTAATATTGGAATTATAGGTAATGTGAATTCTAGGGATATAGGTTAGTTTGTTGGTAAGGATATATATATATATATAAGAAATGAAATTGGTTGTCTTTAGGGTAAGAAAAAAAAATAAAAATTAAAAGGAACTTGGTAGATTGAAATCCTGAGGGTTCATATGTTTTGGTTCATAGAAATCGGGTATTTAAGGTATTTTCGGGGTTGAATTAAATTAAGTTCTAAAGAGAAAATGTAGTTTAGGGTCTTGAGATATTGTCTACTAGTTAGAGCTATTATACTAAGGCAAGGTTGTACATGATTTTTTTAGTAAACCTCAATCATTCCAAAATATTTCATAATTCAAGACTTATTTTAGGAAAAGTTTCTAAATAATAAAGCTAGCTAACTTTCTAAAGTTAATGTTTCAACGTGGTTTCATTAAATTTGATTAAGTATGAAAATGAAAATAAACATGTATCCAAGGAGATTGTGAAATGCCAAAAAGGAGTAAATTTTAAAATAATTAACTATGTTAATATACATATTCAAATAATATATATGATACCTATCTAGAAAGATGTACTTGTCTATTAATAAATCTAACAAACGGAATTGGATTTTCTTTTTTCTAGAGAAAGTTATGTTCAAATAACTAAAATAAGGTCAGAGTTGTCAAAATCTTGCGTTTTGCAGAATTTGATGCAATTTTAAAGAATAAACTGTATTACAATATAAATCCAAAAATTATGAATGATATATCATTATAACATATGTCTAGTATTTAATAAATTTTATGAAACTGGATTTGGAATTTTTGAGAGGAAGATATGACTGTTAGAGTGAAAACTGGTTTAAACTCCAAGTTTGGACAGTACAATTCATGCTACTTGACATGTTAGCTAAATAGAAATTTTTCATAAACAAACCTTATCTATACCAAATGTTGATTTTATGAATTAGAAAATGTAATTGCAACTTCGGAAAGTATGGTTGAATCAACAACGCGTGTGAACGCAATTGTAAGTAACAAATGTGATCGGTTAAGGTGAGTGGTTAATTGTTGTCTTTAGGGGCTAGATTATTATGTGTAATTGTATGTGTATTTAAATAAATGTGCTAGTGTAATGTTTAATTGAGTTATTTGAATCATGCTTGTTTGAAATTGCATGTGGTTGATAAGGGCCAACAAATTAAAATATTTCTAAGAAATAATTTTTATTTCAGGAACTGAGATCCAGGAGCACCTATAATATTTTGATTTAAAATTCAGAGATATTTCGATTCTGAAAAATAATTTTTTTAATTTTGAGTGCTCAACCCCGGTGGGATGGATTATGTACAAAGGTTAATTTGTTGTGCGGGCACATAAATGCTTAGCAGGGGATGATACTGTTGTGCGGGGTTAGGTTACTTGTTAGCCCTTTAGTTGCTTTGTATGCTATTATTGCTCTGATTAATTTGTGATCCTATGAATCATGTAAATTGTGAATTTATGATGATTACAATGTATACATGTATTGTGAATTAAGACATGAACATTGTTACCTGATGTTACTATATATGTTATACACTTGTGTTGAGTGATGCTAGTATTCTTTGGGTACGATTTTTCATTCACGTAGTTCGTAGGATTCACTCCTCTCTTGTGAATTTTTTATTTTTAGTAACAGGAGTTCAATACATGGCGTCACTAAGCTTGTGACTTGCCGACCGAGTACGTCAAGGTATTTTTTAGAATCTCAAACTTGAAGTCAAGGATGGAAGTTTGAAATCACACTAGAATTATGGGGTGTCAAACTTTGTATGATGTAATTGTTTAGATAATTGTCTTGCTTATGATGTGGATTGAGTAGGACTTTTTATTGTCTTTGTGTTGTTGTGGAAAAGTAGAAAAATATGTGTTTGTATTTTGAGGCATGCTCCATATTGCAAGGAATCTCTGCCTAAATTTTCAGTAAATTATAATTTGTTTTAGTAAACAAACTTCTATAGTGAACTTCTGTTTTATAAAAGTTACTTTTATTCTTTAGTTTGGTCAAAAGTCATACCCTCGTGAGAGGTGTGACAATGTTCGTTTTTTGTTTGAAGTCAGGGTTACAGGAAGTTTAGTTATTCATTCCTCCAGCCAGTCATACCTCTGAGAGGGGTGTGACAAGAAAAGAATAAATAGACAGCTTTCCAAGTTCTGAAGGCTGAGCAGAGTTAAAACACTTTTATCGTAAATTTTTGGTTGCAAAGCATCAAAATATGCTTAAAGCAATTAGATATTAACTACTTACTTGTCAATATCCAATCCTACATACTTGAATAGATACTGATGGTTAAGGTATCACAATACAACTAGATAGCTTTAAGTCTTTCAAGAGAATTATGTTGCTAAATATACAATACAGTAATAGATCTAAAAAGGATATCAAAGCTAATAAATTAGAAATCCAACTCCAACACCTACATCTCCTTCAAAAGCATGATATTTTCAATAATCTTGTAAACATCATAGCAAGATAAGTATATAAATGCACATAAACAAGTTTTTCTATACAATCCCCTAAAATAAAACCAGGAGGCATACAATTTGACGTAGTAACTTGACTTGGTAGAAAGCAACAAAGCGAGAGATCAAGGCTCGACAATATTTCTTGATGTGAAGTGTACAATAAGTAAGCTCAAGGGATGTATGTGAAATAAAACATACATTCAGATGTGTCCACATCTTACCTAAGAATAAAAGGTTGTTACATAATTAACCTAACACTTCCCAATAACATGTTAAGTAAGATTGTAAAGATGACCTGCAAACATTGAGTCTACAAAAGTCTCAAGAAATAGTTAAGTATCTAACGACGCAACGATAACAAATAACAAAAATAAAGTAGTAAAAGACACCAGATTTACGAGGTTTACCCAATATAGGCTACATCCATGGCAAGCACTAAGCTGGTGGTAACTGTTATTGAAGAATATTACAATCACTTAAGCACACACTCACAAGGATTTGATCTCACTTTTCAAGAAATTCAATCCTACTCTCAAAAGTATTTTCTCATAGGGATTTTCTCTTTGATATATTTTCCTCTCATACAAGGATATATATATATATAGCAACATGAGAAAAACCTAATTCTAAGTCTGCTACTATTGTGACTTTTTATGGCCCAGACTCAAACCACCAAATTGAAGAAATATCAAACTTCACAAAACAACAATCTTCTACTTGAAGACTAATTTCTTCTTTTTCATCAAACTAATCACAGCTTGACTTAGTATTTACTTGTGTTCTTCAACTATGCTCTGAGATTACTAAAGTTAAGCACAAACTCAACTTCTCTATTTCCACTACTTTTGTTAACATATCTATAGGGTTCTTATTGCCTTCAATTTTATCAAACTTCAGCTGTCCATCCTCTAACACTTATCTTATGAAGTGATATCTTAACTAAATATGCTTCGTTTTTGAATGGAATGCGGGGTTCTTTGCCAAGTGAATTGCACTTTGGCTATCATACCAAAGTGTATTATCTCTTTGACCTCTACACAATTCCTCCATGAACTATTGAAGTCAAATCATCTCTTTACTTGCTTCGGTCACAACTGACATACTTTGCCTCTATGGTTGAAAGTGCCATAACCATCTTTAGTTGTGAAATCTAGCTTACAATCATCCCACCTATAGTAAAACATATCCTGTTCTGCTTCTTTCCACCATTCTCGACACGTGAGTGATTCGCATCAACATAACCCTTTACATTAGAATTATTTTCACCAAAACATAAACAATACCTTGACGTTCCTCTCAAGTACTTGAGTATCCATTGTACTGCTTTCCAATATGCTTTTGCTAGATTGTGCATATAACTACTCACAACTCCCATTGCATGTGCAATATCTGGTCTATGCAATTTGTGACACGTTCCTCTGAAGCTTTGCAAAAAGGTCTCTACTTACATTAAAGTCATATCTCTTCATTCTCTTTTCTTTCTAATTCTTATCTAGTCATAGACAAAAAATAAAAATAATCACCAATTTATATCCAGATGCTTTTAGCAAGGCCTTGAGCTCAGTATAAACATACAAATCTAATCAACTTGGCTAATTTGATTTTTCAAGCCAACAACATGTTGTTAAAGTTATTACTAATACTTACAATCACAGAATATGAGTTTGAAGTTTGATCTAATTATAAATTAAAAAATAATAATAATAATGTGGTGGACAAGCACAGTGTTGCAGTAAATCTTACTTTCTTTCCTTTCCTTTCTTCTGGAAGGAGACATGATCACTAGGGATCTTTCTTTCTTTTCTTTTGTTTGTTGTACTATGTATGCATTGAGAATCTGAGAAGAACACAGGGATTAAAACAAATGGCAACTACAATTTCACTTTTTTTTCTCTCCCTAAATCATCCTATAAGGATTCCTCTCTCATCATTACCATTCCCTCTTTTTCTACTTCTATCTCTCTTGTTTCTCTCCGTAAACCAGCAAATGAGTAACCCTGGTGTCTAAATTATGAACATAATTTTCTTTTTGTTATTCTCTCTAGTATATCAAACATTGGAGCTAGTGTAGAAACTGATTTCAAATTTTGACAATTAACCCACTTCATAAATAAAATAGCAATAAAAAATTTCATTGTTTAATAAATTAAAATTAAATATAAAGTCTTAATAGAATAGCAATGAAAAATTTAACATTTTAACAAGTTAAAGTTAAATGTAAAGTTAAGAGGAAAAAATTTCACCCAATTATGCATTAAAGAATAAGTCAAATACATCATACATATTCTTGAGAAATTAATCAAATTTTTTCCTCTTACCTTTATATATTTCTCTTTAACTTATTAAATGGTAAAAATTTTCATCGCCTATTCCATTGATGAAGTGTGTTAATTGCCGAAATTTAAAATTGATTTCCATACTAGCTCCAATGTTTGCTCTTCTAGAGAGAGCAAGAAAAAAAATCTCATTTGACATTCAGACACATTTGTGGAGTACTCATTTGCTGGTTCAAGGAAAGAAGATATGAAGATATAAGTAAAAAAAGAGAGAATGAAAATGACGATAAGAGAGATTCTAGTGGCATGACTTAGTGAGAAAAGCAAGGTGAAAGTGTAGTTGGCATTGACTTTTATTTTTATTTTTTTATCATGTTCTTTTTTGACTATCAATACATTTATAGTAGAACAAACTAATATTTTAAGATAGAGTATTCTAAATCAATTCTCTCCATTATAGTATGGAATGAACATTTTTCTTCGCACTTTCTCAATTCATGAGAAAAACATAATCCTGCAAAAACAAACAATAAGGACAAATGAGTAAGATTTGCATATCTAACAACCATATCCTTCAAAGATGTAGCAGCAAGATAACAAAAATTCAAATCCAAGCCAATAACGCAGTTGTGTTCCTCACCCCCCATTTTTGCCAAACTGCCAGCCTTCCTCCCAAGTGTGCACAAATTCAATTTCCTTAAGCTTGCAAACTTCTTTGGCAATGAAGTTAGAAATCCCAATATTTTCTGCCTTTGCTATACCAGTAAGACTTGAACCCTTGCCCAAGTAAGGCCATAACATCTCTTACCACTAGTGTTCAAGAATGCCAGAAATCCCAATATATATACATATAACCAACCAATTATAAACGGCAAAGGTCAATTTAGTCAGAAAAAAACTGATTCTTTTTTTCTTTTTAATTAAAGAATAAAAAAATAATAATGAAATTATTATTTTTTTTTGTCCAACTTTCACATACGTACGTAGCAGCAGCAACCTTCAATCTTCAACGTCGACAGTGGACAAGTTAAATATTTGGTATTTTTTGGCCTCGGATCTCCGTGATCCACGCTCCACGTCTTACCATATAATGTCGGTCCCATCTTACATCAGTTCGTTTTAGGTACGTGAATGCGTGCACTCAAGAACGCCCTGCATCTCTACTTGAATTGAGGGGCAGAGTTTCAGTTTGGGCCATTGGCGTTTTGTGCATCATCTTCTTCTGAATTCTAATGCTGCTACAATACAAATCTTGAAAGCAGAGGAGCAAGATCTTACAAGATGTTTTTCAAATGAGAGCAAAGCTTTGTAATTTGTGTACCTTGGAGTATTCATGTTTCAGATGACAGGGAATCTTTTACCTCATTAACAAGTGTATTCTACTTTCTCTTTTATTTTCTTGCCCAGAAGTACTAGTGTGTTTCACTTTCTTTTTCTTCCTGTGTCGTCCCATCAAAGTAAAGTTAATTTTTTTTTATAATGAAAAAAATAAATGTTAAAATAAAAATATTGGTTAAGATTATTGTTTTTCTTTTTAATAAAATATGATTAGTTATTTATAATCATTATTAATAATTAAAATTATTTTGTTTTATATCAATATTGTTTCTTACACAGTGCAAAAAATAAACTATTGGGCAAGGAGGTACGACCTAATGACAATGTATTAAAGCTTTTACGTGAGTCCCTTTGAAGACCCGAACAATTGTTGTCTTTAGCCACATGCATACACTTGAATCTGATTGTTCAAAATGGTAAAAATCCTTCTTGTTAAAGCTGCATAGATATAATTATTAAGTCTTTACTTTTAGATAATTATCATACATTTTTAAATTCAGAAATATCTTACACTATAAATTTAAAAATTGTCACATATTTTAAAATTTAAAAATATCATATTTAAAAATTATCATATATTTTAAATTTATAAAAATATCATACACTATAAATTTAAAATTGATCATACATTTTAAAATTTTAAAAATATCATACACTATAAATTTAAAAATTGTCATACATTTTAAAATTTAAAAATATCATACACCTATAAATTTAAAAAATATCATACACTTTAAATTTAAAAATATTATACACTTTAAATTTATAAAATATCATTCACTTTAAAATTAAATATTATCATACATATTAAAATTTACAAATATCATACACTATAAATTTAAAAATTATCATACATTTAAAAATATCAAACACCATAAATTAAAAAAAAAAATCATATGCTTTAAATTTATAAAATATTATTCACTATCAATTTAAAAATTATCATACATTTTAAAATTTATAAATATCATACAATATAAATTTAAAAAATATCATACACTTTAAATTTTTTTTACATAAATTATCATACACTTTGAATCCACGATGACATGCATTGGCTGGAGAGAGAGGAGCTGACTAGAAAAAGAGGAGAGAGGCTTGAGGTGGTAGGTAGAAACCGAATTTTGAAAATCCAAGTTTCTATGTTTACTCCATTTTGACCAATCTTTTTTGGTTTCTACCATTCCAGAAAAAAAAGTTCCTTTCTGTCCAACAATTCATCGAGGAGGGTGTACAGCATTACAGCTGTACTAGTCTTCTCACACTCCACCAATGATAGGAGTATACCAAAATACATATATACATTTTAGACTAAACTTATACAAAGTTTCATATTATGTAATTTTTTTTTATTGCTGGTCACGTATTCAAAGTGTTACAGTAGATTTGATAATTCTTGCTTTCTATTCCCCTTTCTAGTTCATTGTCCAAAGAAGTGATATTTGATGGTTTAGAAAAATAAATGTGGAACTTTATTTCAAAATATGATACAATAGAATAGGCTTCTTCATATTAAATACGAAAAAGAAATACGTTAATCCGGAAATTTTTATTTTTTTTTAAGATTACATATGTGATAATTTCTTTCATATATATTATTATTAATAATACTTTCTTATATAATTCAACATACTAACGAAAACATTATTATATCTCTTACACCAATTTTACATTTATTTAATTTTAAAAAAATATAAATAAAAAAGGCAACCTATCTACTTTACATAAAATATAAGTCCCAATATCTCAAAACAAGTGAGTTAATAACTTATTCCACCATTTGATTTTTTTAAATATAATAATCAATATAAAATTTTATTTTCAAAATAATTAGTTATATGGATCAATTCTCTCTACTTATTAGAAACGAAGTTCATTCTTCCCCTTGCTATCTCTCCAATTCACTTAGATCTGCCCAAGCACATCTATTTGTCCTAGCCCTTATTGTAAAAATCAGTCTTCACCATACCTACGTACGATCTCTGGCACCATAGATGCAATGCATTGTTAGTGAATCAATGAACAATTTGCATCCCGTAGAGTAGTGCCTGTGTAGTTTCTTTTGTTTTTTGTGCCCTATGGGCCATTTCAGACCAAAAAAAAAATTAGGAGTTTCACATCCAGCACTCAAATAATTGTAATGCAAGATTTAAATGGAAAAGACCAGATCTTTATATGCAAGTATAGTTCTGGCCATTCAAAATTCAGTGCAGAAGAATTCAATTCCACTTAAACAATCTCGTGCAATAATAGAATACTAACTCACCAATAAGTAGCTATGAAGTGCAGATTTCATATTCGTAAGGTGATTATAAGTAATTAATGGAAGGATAGTAAAAAGTTTTATAGCAAAAATTGATAAAGGAATGAAAATATACATGATTTTTATATTTGTATAGAAATGTCATTATAAAACATAAAATAAAATAATTGACAAAAATTTGTGCTCGTGATGATTGATGAAAATGGATAATTTTTTTTAGAGCTTGAGTCTTCAAAACCCATTTTTGAGTTTTAGAGTTCAAGTCTTTAAAACCCGATATACATATATATATATATATATATATAAATTATGATCAATTGCGCGGCCTAAGTAATAAAGTTACACGATGCAATCTCATGTAAAATATAATGCATT